>CM065117.1:53367314-53967314 GCA_033026305.1 Cirrhinus molitorella
ACTTTATTCTCGTAATTTCGACTTTATTTTTGAAGCATTTTGACTTCATTTTCATAATATTTCGACTTTATTCTTGTAATTTTGACTTTATTCTCAAAATATTTTGACTTTATTCTTGTAATTTCGACTTTATTTTTGAAGCATTTTGACTTTATTCTCATAATATTTCGACTTTATTCTTGTAATTTTGACTTTATTCTCAAAACATTTTGACTTTATTCTCGTAATTTCGACTTTATTTTTGAAGCATTTTGACTTCATTTTCATAATATTTCGACTTTATTCTTGTAATTTTGACTTTATTCTCAAAATATTTTGACTTTATTCTTGTAATTTCGACTTTATTTTTGAAGCATTTTGACTTTATTCTCATAATATTTCGACTTTATTCTTGTAATTTTGACTTTATTCTCAAAACATTTTGACTTTATTCTCGTAATTTCGACTTTATTTTTGAAGCATTTTGACTTCATTTTCATAATATTTCGACTTTATTCTTGTAATTTTGACTTTATTCTCAAAATATTTTGACTTTATTCTTGTAATTTCGACTTTATTTTTGAAGCATTTTGACTTTATTCTCATAATATTTTGACTTTATTCTTGTAATTTTGACGTTATTCTCAAAATATTTTGACTTTATTCCTGTGTAATATTATCTCATAATCTAAGACTTTTTAAATTTTATTTGTAACTTTTTTAAATCCACGCCATCATAGAATTTAGTCTTGTTTTGTCTGCAGTGGTAAAAACAATGATACATTTATTAAGTATATTAAGATACTATAAAAAAAAGTTACCTAAGTTTACTTCACCATTTTACAAATAAATCCTAATCTAATCATGACAAACTATATATCTATTGGAAAGGTCTAAGACTCCTAAATAGATATTTTACCTTTTTTTTTGTGTGTTACAAAATATATGACACGAGTGCACCTCAAAAATCTACTTCGTAACAGAGTTCTTACCTTTGTCAAAAAAAAAAAACTTTCCTTGTTGCCTTTTTCTCTATCACACTTTAAAATTATATATCTATTATATAAAATCTCAAAAATTCATCCTTTAAAAACTATTTTAAAATCAGACATTGCATTACGATGGAAAATGTACATCTAAATCATATTACAAAATGTTTTTGTTCATGAATTATAAAAATGTAAGTTTGAGTACTGTTCAAAAATTGAGAGTGACAGTTAAAGGGTTAAATATTTAATCAAGTATTAACAAAATTACATTACATATATAAAATATTCAAAATATTTTTTTGTATAATTTGACTGATATTTTGTATAAATTTAATTTAATCATAATTCTTATTATAAGCAGAATAATAATATAATAAATAATAATAATAATAATAATAATAATAATAATAATTGAATATTAAATTAGTATACATTTATTTTGTAGAATTATTTTTATTATATTCATTATTATTTAATTAATTAAACACATTTTACCCCAAATTATAATTACTGTATAATGTGAAAAATTCTGTTTCATGACTGCAGTGGTAAAAAATGCTGTAATAAAACAGACTACAGACTGAGAATAAGGATAAAATCTCACAATACCGTAAAAAAAGCTCTTAATGGTGCTAAAATGGGGCTCTTTTTTATGCAGGATTTAATTTATTGGTATCTTTTTGTTTTGTTGATTTTGGATAAAATATGACAGTGATTGTGTTTATATTTCATGCATTTTAGTGAGTCATCACCTAAATAATTGTCATGTAAACGTCACGTCAAATGCTTCATCGTCATCCTGACCATGTGACGTGTTTGTCCCGCTCAGGGACTCTCCAGGTGCGTCTTCTGGGGTGTGTGGGCTTGCTGGAGGTCGTCCCGGGCCGCAGTCGTGCCTCTCCGGTGGTTTTGCCACACAATCCTGGAGACGGACGACCTTTCAAACTCACTCTGAGCAGCAGAAACAGCAGCTTCAGCCTGAAGATTCCCAGCAAGAGTGAAGAGCTGTCCTGTGAGTGTCTCTGTGCTTCTATTCTGATACAATACCCCTCAAAGTTTGGAGTATATTTGAATACTTTTTAACTTTTTTTTTTTTTTTTACTTGAAATAAATGCAATATTTTTGTTTCAAGTGGTCATATGTTATCTCGGCTGTGGCACCTAAACGTTAATATTTATGAAGTCAGTAATTTTAACAGTTTTGTTCTAAATTTACTAGAAAGGAAGTTTTAAAATTCACAGTGTCACACTGTTTCAAACGCATGTCAAAAGAGCAAGAAATTATTTCGTGACAGTAAGTGACTGTCTGATGTGTTTTTTTGTGTGTGTTTAGCGGAGGTGAGCGCAGTGTTGAAGCTAGAGAACTGTGTGGTGGGACAGACGTGTTGGAGAAGTGTTGGTGAACAGACGTGGGATCAGACATTCACTCTGGAGCTGGAGAGAGTGAGTAATACACACACACACACACACACACACACACACACACACACACACACACACACAGATATTCAACTCATGATACTCAGATATTCAACTAAAGTACTCGTTCAGTCCAGAGAGATGGAGATTGCGGTGTACTGGAGGGACTATCGCTCGCTCTGTGCGCTCAAGTACCTGAAGCTGGAGGACTTTTTGGACAATCAGAGACACAGAATACAGCTGGAGCTCGAACCGCAGGGACTGCTGCTCGCCGAGGTACAAATACACACACAAACGCATGGTAACGGGGCAAATATAGCCGGAAAATCTGTACTGAATGCAATTTGCGTGAGTTTTACGGCTGTTTAGTGGTGTTTACATCAAAACTGTGACAAAATTACTAGTTGTGATACACCGAAATGCACTGTTTTACCAAACCGCTAAAATTTAAATTAAACTTTTCATGAAGCTGAAAACCAAAACTGAAAGTAAAGTTTAATAATGAATTAATTTAGGAATTAATTAATGTATTTATTCATTTTAATTAATGCACCCCTTAACTGTCACTCCCATTTTTAAACATAGATGTGAAAATGCACTATCCAACCTTTAATTTGTATTATTCATTAACAAAAACAGTTTGTTATATGATTTTGATGTGCATTTTCCATAGTAATGCAATGTCTGATTTTAAAATGTTTTTCAAAGGATGAATTTTGAGATTTTAAGATTTCAGAGGTCAGAACTCCTGTTATGATGTAGATTTTTTTTGAGGTGCACTATTGTCATAGATTAATCTATTACTTTTACTACATAATTTGTAACTCAAAAAATAAAATATCTATTTAGGAGTCATAGACCTTTCCAACAATATATAGTTTGTCATGATTAGATTAGGATTTATTTGTAATATGGTGACGTAAACTTAGGCGTCCCACTGAGGGGACGCTGACAGTTAAAGGGGTAATTAAATTTATTTAACAGTCAGTACTCAACTAAAGTTATACTATTGTAAAAAAAAAAAAAAAGAAGAATATTATAATGAAAGTAGTAATTTATATGACAACCATAATATGTTGTTTATTTCATAATGAATCAAATTTAGCAAAAAATATAGTAAAAGTTTTATTTTAGCCAAAAAACAAAAACAAAGTTTATTTAATAATTGATTCATTTAAAAAAAAAATAAAGATTTTCCTAACAAAAAAAATATTGTGATTGTAATTTGCAGCTTGTCTGTAGAGCTGCTCAATTTAACAACAAAATTGTGTTTTTATATATTAATATGACTATAAAATAATTAGAATATAAAAACCAACAATAATAACATATTATAATATTATAATTAATATATATTACAACACAATACTACTACTACTATAATTATTATTATAAATTGTAATATTACCTAAAATTAAAAATACATAAAATTAATAAATGTATAAAATACAAATTTAATACAAATTAAATTAATAAATAAAAATAAAATAGGAAATCTTACCATTGTATTATTCCACTGTAAAATGGGGAAAAAGACTGAGTATTCAGGAAAAATATGATAATTTTATTTTACAACTTTAAAATTATTATTATAGTATCTTAATTTCTTCATTTTCAAACATTACACCATCTAAACTTTACTTTGACAGAAATCTGCAGGGAACCTTTTAAGCTCATGTTGCTTTTGTTGATATTCTTGATAAAACAGTTTGTATTTACGCTTGTGTGTTACAGGTAATGTTTTTCAACCCTGTGATTGAGCGAGGTCCACGTCTACAGCGGCAGAGAAAGGTGTTTTCCAAACAGCAGGGTAAGTCACATTCACTGCCTGTTTGCAGTGCATGCTGGAAAAAAAACAAAAAAAACAAAACACTGCACACAAAGGCTGAATTCCATACTGAATACACTGGTAGCAGTATAGGATGTACTTTGAAATTCAGTATGAAGGTTGCTATGGACGTATACACTGAGAAATATCTGGATATACATTATGTAAAATGTACTTGAAAATGACAAAAACTGCCTTTTTTGCAATAAAATTAAAACTGAGTTACTTTTAAAAAATTGTGAGTACACTACCTGTCAAAAGTTTTTGAACAGTAAAATTTGTAATGTTTTTAAAATATCTCTTCTGCTCACCAAGCCTGCATTTATTTGATCCAAAATACAGCAAAAACAGAAAAATTGAAATTTAGATATTTGTATATTTTATTCCTGTGATCAAAGCTACATTTTCAGCATCATTACTTCAGTCTTCAGTGCCACACGATCCTACAGAAATCATTCTAATATGCTGATTTGCTGTTCAAAAAAACATTTTTATCATTATTATTATTATTATTATCAATATTTCAAACAGTTGAGTACATTTTGTTCAGGATTCTTTGATGAATAGAAAGATAAAAAACAGCATTTATCTAAAATAATAAGCTTTTGTAATATTATACACTATAACATTCAAAAGCTTGAAGTCAGTATATATATCTTTTTTGGGGTGGGGGGGGGGGTCGCTAAATTGATCGAAAGTGATGATAAAGACATTTATAATGTTACAAAAGATTTCTATTTCAGATAAAAGCTTTCTATTCATCAAAGAAACTTGAACAAAATCTACTCAGCTGTTTTCAACATATTATAATAATAATAATAAATGTTTTTGAGCAAATCAAAATATTAGAATGATTTCGGAAGGATCACGTGACACTGAAGACTGGAGCAATGATGCTAAAAATTCATCTTTGAAATCAAAGGAATAAATTACATTTTAAAATATATTCACAAAGAAAACAGTTATTTTAAATAGTACAAATATTTTGAAATTCTACTGTTTTTGCTGTACTTTAAATCAAACTAGAATGTACATTTCCTGAAGAAAATGTGAATGGTGCTTGCAGTGGTAAATCGCTGCACTCGGTTGCCTAGGGTGTTGGGGTGGTTTCTAGGGCGATTGCTAGGGTACCCAGGGTGGTTGCTAAGGTGTTGCTATGTGGTTGCTAGGGTACCTGGAGTGGTTGAAAGGGTGGTTGCTAGGGTACCCTGGGTGGTTGCTAAGGTGTTGCTATGCAGTTGCTAGGGTACTTGGGGTGGTTGCTAGGGCGGTTGCTAGGGTACCCGGGGCGGTTGCTAAGGCGGTTGCTAGGGTATCCGGGGTGGTTGCTAGGGTTCCCAGAGTGGTTGCTAAGGTGTTGCTAGGTGGTTGCTAGGGCGGTTGCTAGGGTACCCGGAGCGGTGGCTAAGGCGGTTGCTAGGGTACCCGGGGTGGTTGCTAGGGTTCCCAGAGTGGTTGCTAAGGTGTTGCTATGCGGTTGCTAGGGTACTTGGGGTGGTTGCTAGGGCGGTTGCTAGGGTACCCGGGGTGGTTGCTAAGGCGGTTGCTAGGGTATCCGGGGTGGTTGCTAGGGTTCCCAGAGTGGTTGCTAAGGTGTTGTTATGCGGTTGCTAGGGTACCTGGAGTGGTTGCTAGGGTACCCTGGGTGGTTGCTAAGGCAGTTGCTAGGGTACCCAGGGTGGTTGCTAAGGTGTTGCTATGCTGTTGCTAGGGTACCCTGGGTGGTTGCTAAGGTGTTCCTATGCGGTTGCTAGGGTACATGGGGTGGTTGCTAGGGTGGTTGCAAAGGTGTTGCTATGCAGGTGCTAGGGTACCTGGAGTGGTTGCTAGGGTACCCGGGGTGGTTGCTAAGGCGGTTGGGTTATAGCAAACAATGTGCAAATCCAGCGTCGACCTGGGCCTTGTTTATAAAAGATTCCTCACTGAAATGACGGGAACACACAAACGCACTTGCTACACTCCGTTGCTGCCCCGGAAAAACAAACCGCGTAACGCTGGGTTCTTTGGGTTGAACACGGTAAACTTTCCCTCACATCTAAAAACACACTTATTTGGAGACATTCTCAAACAAATACTATGCAGCGCTGTCGCTGATTCCCCGATGAAGAGCGTTAATGGGCGCGGTCTCGCTCTCCTCTGGTCGACGTGCAGACATGCTCATATAAGGAGTTCCACGTCATTAGATTTACGATTGAAAAAAAAAACTGCCGAAACTCGTACTGACCCAGAAGTAAGATTTTTGGCACAGAAATTCTCTGTCATTCATCCAAATAATTTTTTTTAAACTTTGGCCATGTTTAGCATGAGAATCCAACTCTTTAACACTGTAAACAACTCTGAATACACCAAACACCATTGTACCCACCCCTTTAACAATCTTACTGTTCAAAAACTTTTGACTGGTAGTGTATAAATATATGATGTAATATTGTGAAGTAGTTATTATATGTTCGTTTGCTCAGGTAAAGCGTTCATGCGTGCTAAACAGATGAACGTGGACATGGCGACCTGGGTTCGTCTGCTGAAGAACGCCATTCCCATGAGCTCCTCCACACACAGCTTCACACACCACAGCAACACACACCACAGCAGGTACTGTAACACACCGCAAACACACACCACTGATCACCTGACCTTTCTCCTCACCAACATCACGAACTTCAACCTTTCCTCAGCAGTGAGATTTCCATCCAGAAGATCCAGCTGGACGGCGACTCTCCTCCATCTGTGACCAGGAAAAACACACAGACGTCAAACACGGTAAACCTGAGAGACTTTATTTTATGTATAAATCATTATGTAGAGTGTTGCAGCACCATAGAAAGTAACAATATGTTACAAACTCTGTAACCCGTCTGATTTGATTCAGTAGTTTATGTATAGGCAGTTTAAACTGTTTTATTATTTGATATTTCATAACTATATTTTATCTTATAATTTGTCTTTTAAGGGGCCGTTCACATGTTGCGCCTAAAAACGCAAGCGCGCCGCTTCCCCCTTCTTTCCAAAGCGCTCTGTAGCTTGCGCTTCCTTGGTGTCTGCCATTGCTAAGCAACAATGACCTGCGCTCTCCACGAAGACACGGATGTTACAGCGAAGCATAAATGGATTTCCAGCACTAAACGTCGCTTACAGTAGCTCTGCTACTGCATTTATTCAAAAATGTTTATCCCTGTAACAGCGTTGATCAGCTGTTCATCCATCTTGGCTGAGCTTTCGATGTTGTTACGGGGAAGGATGAAGCTGATTGGTTGTTTCTTGTCACATGACTTGCGGTGCGCTTGCAGCATTCTGAAAAGTTGATCTCGATGCGGTGCGGACGCGCCTGGAAAAATGTGCGTCGCTTCCATTATGAGCGCACAAACCGCACGGCTACATTTGAAATAACGAACTTGAGCGCGCAAAAGACGCGACATGTGAACGGCCCCTAAGTGAAGCAGAACCATAGGTAACGAATAAAGTCTGTGCTGTTATGAAGTTCACAGTGCTATTAATTCATTTACAGGCAGCTGCATTTAAATAATTTATTTTGTATTCTACTTCAAAGTGCAAACACATTTCTTTTTTATATGAGCTGATATTTAATACTGTGTCTTTAAAGTAGCAGCACCATAGAAATGCAATAACATTTTAAATGAAACAATAATAATCTGATGATAAATAAATATAATACTAATCATGTTAGAATCATGCTAGCAACTTGCTAGTAACATGCTAATAATGTTAGACTCATGCTAGCAACTTGCTAATCATGCTATGAACATGTTTACAACTTGCTAGTATTATGCTACAATCATGCTAGCAATTTGTTAATCATGCTAGGAACATGTTAGCAAAACGCTAACAACTAGCTAATCATGGTAGAAATATGCTAGTAACTTGCATATTTTGCTAAGAACATGCTAACAACTTGTTAATCATGCTATGGACATGCTAGCAACTTGCTAGTAAAATGCTAATCATGCTATGAACATGGTAGCAGCTTGCTAGTAAAATGCTAATCATGCTATAAACATGGTAGCAACTTGCTAATCATGTTAGGTACATGCTAGCAACTTGTTAATCATGTTAGGAACATTCTAGCAACTTGCTAGTAACATGCTAATCATGTTAGAAATGTGCTAGCAACATGCTAATCATGCTTTTAACATGCTAGAAACATGTTAATCATGCTAGAATCATGCTAGCAACATGCTAATCATGCTAGAAACTTGTTAGTAACATGTTAAAATGCTAGAATAAGGCTACACACATGCTACCAACTGGCTTTTCATGCTAGTAACATGCTAATAATGCTAGATACAGGCTAGCAACTTGCTAGCAACATGCTAATCATGTAAAAATCATGCTAGAAACATTCTAGCAACATGCTAATCATGCTAGAATCATGCTAGCAACATGATAGTAACTTGCTAATCATGCTAGAAATATGCTAGTAACTTGTTAATCATGATAGATACGTGCTAATCATGCTAAAATCATGCTAGCAACATGCTAACAACTTGCTAATCATGTTAACAACTTGCTAGTAAAATGCTAACCATGCTAGAATCATGCTAGCAACTTGCTAATCAGGCTATGAACATGTTAGCAACTTGCTAGTATTATGCTACAATCATGCTAGGAACATGCTAGGAACTTGCTAGTAACATGCTAATCATGTTAGAAACGTGCTAGCAGCATGCTAATAATGCTAAAAACATACTAATAAAATGTTAATCATGCTAGAATCATGCTAGCAACTTGCTAATCATACTAATAACATGCTAATCATGCTTGAAACTTGCTAGTAACATGCTAAATACAGGCTAGCAACTTGCTAGTAACATGCTAATCATGTAAAAATCATGCTAGAAACATTCTAGCAACATGCTAATCATGCTAGAATCATGCTAGCAACATGATAGTAACTTGCTAATCATGCTAGTAACATGATAGCAACTTGTTAATCATGCTAGAAACATGCTAATCATGCTAAAATCATGCTAGAAATATGCTTACCAACTCGCTTACCATGCTATCAACATGTTAGTGACATGCTAATCATGCTAGAAAAACGTTAACATGCTAGCAACTTGCCTATCATACTAACAACATACTAGTAACATGCTATCTATCTATCTATATATATGTCTGTCTGTCTGTCTTTCTGTCTATCTAAGCTTTAAACCTTCTGGTCCGGCTTTCTCAAGCCAACTGAAAGTTTGTCTTGACAAACATTTTTATCTAGTTATAATCTTTTTTTTTTTTTTCAGGTGGACATTGGCCCAGCGTCTGAGCCAGTCTCTTCTCCTGATCCCGCTCCTGCGGAGAGGGTTGCCAGGACCAGTTCCCATAACTCCCAGCGCAGGTACACATCCCACCAGCACACAATATGTTTTCCAGAGCGGGCCAAGACACCGCATGAAACAAACACACACACATTCTCACGTACATGATGCCTGTGATGTTGTTTCTGACCTCACACCAGCTCTTCCCTTCAGTTTAATTATATCCGGCCTCTCTGTGTCTGTGTGTATGAGCAGGCTGTCCAAAAGCGCTCTGTGTCTTCAGGATTTCCGAATGATCGCAGTGTTGGGCCGTGGACATTTTGGCAAGGTAACTGGAACATGTTCAGTCACAAAACTATTAGCAAAGCAACTAGTCAGACAGAATCGGCACAGACGCTTCACGAATTCAACAAAGTCCTGCACATCTGCCAACAGTTAGAATAATACGGTGCTTGCTTTAAATATTCTGCCTAATTTGATTGTGCTTTCAGCTAAGAAAGTGGCATTCAGCATTCAACATATTTTACCACACTTTGACTTTGACGACTTTTCTGGACAGACTAGTAAAAATTTGTCTTGCAAGCAGTGTTATTTATATTCTACAGTAGTGTTTAGATAATATCTTAATTTTAAATTTTTAGGTTTTTCATTTTGAAGTTTAGTAATCTTATGTTTTTGTCATTTTTATTAGTTTTTTTTTAAAATATTATTTCTATTTTAGTTTTAGAAATTTTAGTCCTTCAGCTTTTTTATAAGTTTTACTGTTATTAATAATCATATTTTTTTAAAGTGTTCCATCCTTACTGGAGACATTTTTCATTAAACCGAATACATTTACAAATTGTGACCCTGGACCGCAATCCCAGTCATAGGGGTCTGAATAAATTTCCACTGATGTATGGTTTGTTAGGACAGGACAATATGTGGTTGAGATACAACTATTTGAAAATCTGAGGGTGCAAAAAAAAAAAATCTAAATATTGAGAAAATCGCCTTTAAAGTTGTCCAAATGGAGTTCGTAGCAATGCATATTATTAATCCAAAATTAAGTTTTAATATATTTATGGTATTAAAATTTACAAAGCATCTTCATGGAACACAATCTTTACTTAATATCCTAATGATTTTTGGCATAAAAGAAAAATCTTGAATTTTGACCCATACAATGTATTTTTGGCTATTGACAAAAAATATAACCATTCTCCTTAAAACTGGTTTTGTGGTCCAAGGTCACAATTCATCTTGAAAGCAGTTATTTTAATAACTTAATGGTTTTGCTTCTCGAATTTTGCATTGCATTAACAACAAAAGCAATGAGAAATGTTTTTTTTTTTTTTCCCCTCTCTATTTGAGACATTTTTTTACAAAGAGCCAGGTGTGAGTGAAGATTCAGGTGTCTGTTAAGCATGATATTTGTGTATTTCCAGGTGCTGCTGTCCGAATACAAACGCTCAGGAAAAGTGTACGCCATCAAAGCGTTGAAGAAAGGGGACATTGTGGCACGAGACGAGGTGGAAAGGTGAGGAACTTAATTTAATTTAGCGTAAGAAAAACAGCTTTTTAACATCATTTGTTATATTTTTATTAATTCCTAGTAAAGATTTACTAGGACCTTCACTGCACAAAGATTTTTTTACATATTACAGTTCATCCATTTAGTCTTGAGTCTAAACTCTCCACTCTCTTCCAGTTTGATGTGCGAGAAGCGAATCTTCGAGACTGTGAACACCGCGCAGCATCCATTCCTGGTCAACCTGTTTGCGTGTTTTCAGACGCCAGAACATGTGTGTTTTGTCATGGAGTACACGGCTGGCGGAGACCTGATGATGCACATACACGCTGACGTCTTCTCTGAAACACGCTCTGTGTAAGTGTGATTATCTCACCTAGGTAACATGCAACACTAGTAATCATTATTTCACCATATTTCCCAGTTGATTAATCACAATAATCTTGTACAGCTGATTTTCTGAAATGTTATGTCTAAATAAAAAATAAAAAATTATAAAGATGTTATAAGAAGCTAAACAGCTCCTAAAATTGACCGTTTTTACTGTAATGTCTTGCCTTAAGAATCATTGTGCACTTTGGATGTTTTGTTCCTGGATTTATGTGTATAGACAGTGTTTTTCATGAGTGCTTTACCGTATTCTTCATATTTAAGTGTGTGTTTGTTTATTTGTGTGTGTGATGCAGGTTTTATTCTGCATGTGTGGTTTTGGGGCTTCAGTTTCTTCATGATAATAAGATTGTGTATCGGTGAGTAAACACAAATACAGCTGTTTTCATGAACTCAAGCTAGTAAAAGTTGTAGTTAATTCTTGTATCTGTGGCTGTGCGTTTGTCAGAGATCTGAAATTGGATAACCTGCTGCTGGATACTGAAGGTTATGTGAAGATCGCAGATTTTGGTCTTTGTAAAGAGGGTGAGTCACGGACTGTACCTACCATAATGACACTGATGGAGTTAATGGAGAAAGAACAAGATGTTTGTTCACTACTAGATCAGAGTGATCTGAAAATGACTGGATGTGCTGCTAACTGCATACCATTTAAAAAAACATATACTATTTTTGAAAGAAGTCTCTTATGCTAACCAAGGCTGCATTTATTATTATATACAGCAAAAACAGTAATATTGTAAAATATTATTACAATTAAAAGAACAGTTTTCTATGTGAATATGCTGTAAAATGTTATTTATTTTTACTTCAGTGTCACATGATCCTTCAGAAATCATTCTAATATGCTGATTTGCTGCTCAAGAAAGATTTCTAATTATTATCTATGTTGAAAACAGTTGTGCTTGCCAGCTTGTAAGAGCTGTGCAGGTAAACCTCATTCCACTGATCTCAAAAGGCAAGTGGCGCATTAGCAACTGGCCCTAGAGGCTGCGCTCTTTAGCGTCCTAGTTAGTGTGTTTGCCTCCCATGCTGGAAACACTGGTTCAAATCCCACTCTGAGTGAGTGGATCAAGTAGAACTGGAGGGGTTACACATTCTGATGTATAAAAAGATGTGTGTAATCTTCTTTTAGGGTCCCTCTTTCTGTTTTTCAGTGTCTTGATTTTATCTTCTGTCCTGTAGGAATGGGTCATGGCGACAGAACCAGTACATTTTGTGGCACTCCAGAGTTTCTTGCTCCTGAGGTTCTTACAGACACGTCCTACACCAGAGCCGTGGACTGGTGGGGTCTTGGCGTACTCATTTATGAGATGCTGGTTGGAGAGGTATGTGTTTGTGCAATTTTTGCTTACATATACAGTATCTCACAAATGTGAGTACAGCCTTCACATTTCAGAAACCATTTTAATATATCCTCTCAAGGGACAATACTATAGAAATGAAACTTGGATATATTTTAGAATAATCAATGTGCAGCTTGTATAGCAGTATAGATTTACTGTCCTCTGAAAATAACTCAACATACATGTTTTTGTCTGCTTGACAGGACCATACAAAATTGTGTATCTTGTATTAGAGCAGTTTAAATTTGGTGCTGTAAGTACAATTCTCTCATACTGACCACTGGATGTTCAACATGGCACCTCATGGCAAAGAACTCTCTGTGGATTTGAGAATTAGAATTGTTGCTCTCCACAAAGATAGCCAAGGCTATTAGAAGTTCAGTAACACCCCAAAACCGAGCTGCACTACAGTGGCCAGGGTCATACAGAGGTTTTCCAAGATGGGTTCCATTCGGAACAGGTCGATCAACGAAGTTGAGTACTCGTTCTGTGCGTCAGGTGTAGAACCTGGCTTCAAAAAACAGATGCATGAGTGCTGCCAGCATTGCTTTAAAGGTTGCAGAAGTAAAAGGTCAGCTAGTCAGTGCTCAGACCATACTCCACAAACTGCAACAAGTCGGTTTGCATGGGCGTCCTCCCAGAAGGAAGTCTCTTCTGAAGCTGGCTCACAAGAAAACCCGCAAACAGTTTGCTGAAGACAACCTGTCTAAGAGCTTGAATTACTGGAATCATGTCCTGTGGTCTGATGAGACTAAGATAAACTTGTTTGGCTCAGATGGTGTCCAGCATATGTGGTGATGCCCTGGTGAGGAGTACCAAGAAAATTGTGTCTTGCCTACAGTCAAGCATGGTGCTGGTAGCATCATGGTCTGGGGCTGCATGAGTGCTGCTGGTACTGTGGAGCGGCAGTTGATTGAGAGAAACATGGATTACGTTATGTACTGTACATTCTGAAGCAGAACATGATGCTTTCCCTCCAGAAACTAGGCCGAACTGCAGTTTTCCAACATGATAATGACCCCAAACACACCCCAAAGATGACAGCTGCCTTGCTGAGGAAGGTGAAAGTGATGGGGTTGCCAAGTATGTCTCCAGACCTGAACCCTATTAGGAACCTGTGGGGCATCCTGAAGTGGAAGATGGAGAAGCACCATGTGTCTAACATCCAGCAGCTTTGTGATCCCAAAGAAGAGGATCCCAGCAACAACCTGTGCAGCTCTGGCCAATTCCATGCCCAGGATGATTAAGGCAGTGCCAGATAACAATAGTGCTAACACTAAATATTGACACTTTGGACAGGTTCACTTTTGTTACCAGGTATTTTGACAATAATGACTGTATGTTGAGTAATTTTCAGGGGACAGTAAATCTATACTACTATACAAGCTGCACATTCAATATTCTAAAATATATCTAAGTTTCATTTCTATAGTATTGTCCCTTGAGAAGATATACTGAAATGGTTGCTGAAATATGAGGGGTGTACTCACGTTTGTGAGATACTGTATATTGTATCCCAGTAACTCATTTTTCCTTGATTGAAGCATAAATCTAACAAAATCTACTGAAGTTCACCACAAAGTGTGATGTTTATCTATATTTTTGTGTGGTTTCCAGTACAAACATCTAAACATTCTTAAATCAACATACTTTTTGGAGATGATAAAACAGGAAGTCTAATTTTCTTAGAAATAATCTGATAAAAATTTCTAATACATAATCTCTCTCTCTCTCTGTGTGTTTGTGTGTGTGTGTGTGTGTGTGTGTGCCCAGTCACCGTTCCCAGGTGATGATGAGGAGGAGGTGTTTGATAGTATTGTAAATGATGAAGTACGTTACCCAAGATTTCTCACCACCGAAGCCATTGGTATCATGAGACGGGTAAGACTCTTAGATTTGTTCTGCAAATCTGATTGACTGTGTTTGTTAACTGAAAGGTGTTTCCTTGTTTTTCATTGGTAGCTGCTGAGGCGTAATCCTGAGAGACGACTGGGCTCCAGTGAGAAAGATGCAGAGGACATCAAGAAACAACCCTTCTTTAGAGTATGAACGCCTTTATCAACTTAACATCCCTTTTTTTATTGAATCCCTAAATGAACATGGTGATGGTAAAAAAAAAAGCTTTTTTTGAGCTCTCTTGCAAAACTTTTATGTTCAGCAGAGATTATGCGCTCTCCTGCAAAAAAAAAATCTGAATTGATTTGCAGAACTCTTGGAAATCTAGAAATAATATGGGATGGGAGGAAAAAACTAAAACTCTGTACTTTTGCAAGCGAATGTAGTTTCTTAGGGGAACACAAAACTTTTGTGAGAGAATGTAAAGTTTCTTAGGGGAATGAATACTTTTGTGAGAGAATGTAAAGTTTCTTGGGAATGCAATACTTCTGTGAGAGAATGTAAAGTTTCTTGGGAACGCAATACTTCTGTGAGAGAATGTAAAGTTTCTTGGGAACGCAATACTTCTGTGAGAGAATGTAAAGTTTCTTGGGAACGCAATACTTCTGTGAGAGAATGTAAAGTTTCTTGGGAACGCAATACTTCTGTGAGAGAATGTAAAGTTTCTTGGGAACGCAATACTTCTGTGAGAGAATGTAAAGTTTCTTAGGGGAACGCAATACTTCTGTGAGAGAATGTAAAGTTTCTTAGGGGAACGCAATACTTCTGTGAGAGAATGTAAAGTTTCTTGGGAAAGCAATACTTTTGTGAGAGAATGTAAAGTTTCTTGGGAAAGCAATACTTTTGTGAGAGAATGTAAAGTTTCTTGGGAACGCAATACTTTTGTGAGAGAATGTAAAGTTTCTTGGGAAAGCAATACTTCTGTAAGAGAATGTAAAGTTTCTTGGGAACGCAGTACTTTTGTGAGAGAATGTGAAGTTTCATCAGGGAACACAATACTTTTGTGAGAGAATGCAAATGTTTTGCAAGTAAATGCAAAGTTGCCTGAGGGAACACAAAGGTTTTGGGAGTAAACGCAAAAGCATTAAAATTGAATTTTTCCTCATATTTTGTTCCATCGCCATGTCCTTTTAGGGACTCTGTACAATAATGCCAAAGTTGCAATCTTAATGATAATGTGACTCAATTATCTTCTCTCACTCTGTAGAATATGGACTGGGATGCGCTATTGCAGAAGAGAGTTCCTCCTCCATTCGTTCCCGCAGTGAAGGGAAAAGAAGACGTGAGTAACTTTGACTCCGAGTTTACGAACGAAGCTCCAACCTTGACGCCTCCTCGTGAACGCCGGACCCTATCGCGGAAAGACCAGGACTACTTCAGGGACTTTGACTATGTCTCTGATTTCTGCTAGGACACGAGTGTGTATACTGACGCTGCTAGGTATGGGAGATGTGGTTCTCGCATCCTATTCCCCATCAAGGCTGCTTGGCGTGAGGACTGACGCTTCCTCAGAGGCTTCCTGCCAATGGAACATGGGTTTGTTCAACATGAAAACCGTAAAGTGAGTATGAGGACTGGGCCCATAAGAGGGACTGGAACTTGAGGAAATGACTCCATCTGACTGTAGGAGGTACATCAAATATGAAGAGATTCAAGAATCCACATAATGTGAAGCTCTGAAAGTTGGTGGCCAAGATGTTTCTTGCCCTGTTTGCAGAGGCAGGATTTTCAAATGGTCAGTCAGGCTCTTTCATGACATTATCCTTAGCACCAGATTCTAATGAAGTCATGGATCTCATGAATAGAGTGCTGCAGCGATGGCCAATTTTGTGTAGGCCAGTGTGCATTTTAGCAGTTTTGGTTTCATTGTCCTGAAGTCAATGGTTTTTTGGTTCAATGTCTGAAATAAAGTCTGGGTTTAACAGAAGCTCAACATATTTTCACACTTTATTCTATTCATGGAAAAAAGTTTTTAAAATAATGACTACGAGAGTTAATCTACAGCCTTTGTTTAGCTCTTTACTTCAAGTGATTATTTATAGGCTTCAAAATTCATAAAAGGAGAGATCCTTTTACAAATTCATAAACATTTGTTGGTCACAGAGCTTATTTTCTGCAATAATCCAAAAGCCAGTGGAAAAATCCTACTGGGTTTTTGTGGAGGGAACCAGTTTGATGCTAACTTACGGGTTGGTCTACAAAAATACATCTCTGCAGCGCTCTATGGGAGCTTGTTGACTAGCAGAGTCCAGTTTCATGGTACTGACCCGAGTAAAATGTCTCACTGAATTCTCCCTTCTCCTGTCTTTCTGTCTGCATTTTCTTTTTTGACCAGTGTATCCATATATCACACACAATCTGTAGACTGTTTACTTCTGTAATACACTCATTTAACCACACAAGGGTGGCAAAGAGTTGTGGAAGCACTGTCAGATGTTCATTGTTTTGGGATCCTTGAGTTTGTATGCGTTCATTGTGTTGTGAGCATGTCCCTTAAGGAAAGGCAGAATCAACCTCTAAATTTGTATTTTTAGAGATTTTGTTTTTCTTTCTCACTGAAACTTGACTAATTATAAAAATGCTATGCCTGAATATTACTATATTAAACAACTAAACTCTTTTTGGACAGTGGAGGTCATATGATTTCTTTTTTACATGGTCTCTTTTAATTAATTTTTGAGAAAAGTGAAGACATTTTTGACCAGAGTCAAATTAGACAGGAAAAATGTAAGATCACGAGTGTTGAACAGGAGCAGAATGGAAAGATCAGTTCCACACAAGATGTCTACAAACATACGATTTACGCCATTAACTCCAATTTATTACCAAAATGGCAGAGTGAAGTTGGCAGGACTGTCCGTTACGTCAGCAAATAAACCAGCGAGTACTAAGTGTGCTGTGAGGAACTTAAAACATGATGAAGGGATGATTTGAAGTACTTTGACAAAATGTCTCATTACTCCCAGAGGAGAGAAGGAGAAAGTATCCATGGAGACCAAGAGATGTAGCTGTAAAACAGGAGGTCATGTTGTTCTGTGAACAAACTACACTCCTATATCTTATTCTCCCTCATGGACTAATTGAGTCATTGTTTATCTGCTCCATAATGTAGCTTTTTTCAATCAAATCACATTGCACTAAAATTCAGTAACATGACATGCATTTTTTACCATTTATTTTCTTGTGTTGAAGTATCTTGCTTTGGTACAATGGCCCCTTTTTACACCTGATATTAACACGCTAAATATAAAGCTGGGTAAAATTCATACTGAAAGAACATTTGGATTTAATTACTCAAACTACCTATGCAGGTAGTCAATGATGCATTTGGTCATGTCGCAATAGTTTAACCATTAATGCAGGACGGCAGTAGTAAAAGATATACTTAAGTATATTGGATTGTGCTAAAGTGGAACTACTGCAAGTTTACTTTAAATATCTTGCATTTAAAAACTGGTATTATTCAAAGATCATACAATCCTCATCAACAGTGACATTAAAACACATTTTAGGCATAATAATAAGTAGTAGTACTCCAAATAAAGTTTAATTCAAATTTTTATATCAGTACGTTTCAAGCGACATGTCAGTAATTATGTTAAGAGATTTGACATATACTTAGTGTGAAATAAATGCATTTTAAATAGTGTTGCTTGAAAGTTTGTATACCCTTTACAATTTTCTATATTTCTTTATAAATATGACCCAAAACATCATCAGATTTTCATATAAGTCCTGAAAGTAGACACAGAGAACCCAATTAAACAAGTGAGAGAAAAATATTTGCTTTGCCATTTAGTTATTGAGAAAAATGATCCAGTGTTACATAACTGTGCATTGCAAAAGTATGTGAATTTTTCCTTTCAGTATGTGGTGTGACCCACTTTTGCTGCAGTAACTGAAGGCAACGTTTCTTGTAAATGCTGATCAGTCCTGCACAAAGAAGCACTTAAACTCTGTGATGTTGGTGGGTTTCCTCCTATGAACTGCTTGCTTAGGTTCTTCCACAACATTTGAATTGGATTAAGGTCTGGACTTATACTCAACCATTCCAAAACATTAACTCTGTTCTTCTTTAAACATTTTTGGTAGAATGACTTGTGTGCTTAGGGTTGTGGTCTTGCTGCATGGCCCACATTCTCTTGAGACTCTGTTCTTAAACAGAGACAGACATTTACCTTTAGAATTTGCTGGTATAATTCAGAATTCATTGTTCCATCAATGATGGCAGCAAAACAGGCCCAAGCCATGGTACTACCACCACGTTACTCAAATGGGATAGGATTCTTGTTCTTTTCTCTGAAAATAATAGCTTCACATTTTAACCAATAAGTTCAATTTTGGTTTCAGCTGTGTACAGTTTGGGCCTTTTTTTTCAGAAACAAGAGTGGTTATATCTACAGATGTCTATGGAATGCAAAAACTTTGAAACTCAATATCTCAAAAGCGCTCAGAATGCAGATAGAACCTTATAATTCTAAGGTGACGAAATATTGTAAAGGGTTCATAAACTTTAAAGCGGCACTATATAATATTTTTTACTAGGGTATACTAGTCTTCAAATGTTATTTGTAGTCACAAAATCAGAGTGACTACACTCTGATTTTCCTTCCCTTCCCTAAAAATCTCCCTTCCCTAAAAATCTCCATGAAATTCAAGGTAAGATATATTTATGCTGGTATTTCTGACAAAGCTGTAGTTATGACAAAGCTGCTTGTTTTCCAACTTTTATTTTTGGGAAACTGGGAGTGTTGATATATTAGTCACAATCTATTTTGTGAATACAGACATTTCAATAACTCTTAAAAAAAACAGGTTAGATATTTTATTACATTAATACTTTTGAACATGAATTGTGTTTTTAATATTAACTAAAATAAGTTTAAAGTCAAAATGCAATGGAAGTTGTGACAGATATTTTCTTCTGATGTAACATACATCCAAGTTTAGCAGATTATCAAAAAAAAAAAAAAAAAAAAAAAAAGTATGTTAGGGAATTATTTTCTTAGCATCTCCCAATAGTTTTCCAATAAAAAATAAATCAAGATAGATTTTGGCATCAAAATCATGTAAAATATAAAGTCTTGCTTTTTAAAAAGTGTTTAAAAGAAGCAAAATATCTGTTAAAAGGTATTAGAAAAAATAACTTGCTTCAAAGGGGGGAAAAATTTTCACCCCTCTGAGAATTTTTTGTCTTGTTTTAAGCATGAACTCTAATTTTGGACTTTTTTTCTTCAGACAACAAGGCTTGTTTTCTTACGTCTTACGGCTTCTAAAGAAATCTTGATTTCAGAATTTTTAGATAAATAGTAATGTAAAAACAAAAACAATTTAAAAAACAACTTTTGTGAACAGTAGAAGTTTTATGAAAGAGGTTGCTTCAAAAAAGTTTAAGAATGTAGAGAGTAGGAAACATTCCTCATAAACTACCGGATTTTCCCCGGTAGTTTATGATGAATCAATGCAAAGAGGCCACTCAGACAGACTGAAAATGCACACTACAAATGATCTTGCTCCAGACTAACCAAAACATCTGACATGAGTTAATTGAACATCATCAGAGCAGAGAAAAGTGATTAAATTGCATGATGTTTTTAAACATCTGGTTCAGATTCCTGCCTTGTTTTGCACAAGGTGGATCTAATTTGTTGGGAAGGCTCAGGTGTGTTCTGCTCTCATCATATTAAATATTCTGCACATTTATACTTTTTCCACACAGTTGACCTCCGAGTGTCTTTGCAGAAATCATACGAAAATACTGCGCTCTTCATCTGAGGTGATGGTGATCAACAACATTGTTGAACTTATAACTTTGTTCAAACTTTAATGTTTGAAACTAGGTTTTACAATCCCAAAGTTAAACAGTCAGTATTATTTGTGACCGTGGGCCACAAAACCAGTCATAAGGGTACATTTTTTGAAATTGAGATTGATGCATCATCTGAAAGCTGAATAAATAAGCTTTCCATTGATGTATGTTAGGATGTTAGGATAGAACAATATTTGGCAGAAATCATTTTTTGTCATAAAAGAAAAATCTATAATTTTGACCCATACAATGTATTGTTGGCTATTGCTACTTAAGACTGACTTTGTGGTCCAGGGTTAAATTTTAGTATCACTGAGATACTATTCTTGTTTTAATTAATATTTTTAATATTTTTCTTGTTTTAGTATCACTTAACTGTTGTAATAGTGTTGCTTGTTTTAGTGAACACATGAAAGTAAATGAAAAACAGTTGATCCTTGAGAAAGGATTTCAAAAACAATGTGTGCTTGAGTTTTTGACAGTTCAAGATGTTTGTCTTGTTCGTCTCTTAACATTAGAGTAATCTGCTCATCTGCAGACAGAAGCTTGCTGTTCCACCACGTTTCTGCTCAAGGTGAAGATAACAGCCGTGTTTGTTTTTTCACTCACTACAAAAAATGGTCTTTCTGTTGAATCTGGTGAAGTTGTTTACGCTCTTTCTCAATTTATCTCCTTCTGTGAGTGTATTTTTGTGTTTACATAATTTTTGTTTTCAACAGACCGAGTCCTTCAAAGTCAATCGGCTATCAGCTGTCTTCTCTCAGATAGCTGACTTCGAGGGAAAACTGTGGCCATGATCCTAAAGGACTGCTGCTCAATCTAATGGTGGGAAACTAATACTAATGATCTATTATTTTACAATTGACTGTAAAAGTTGACTGTTTTTTCATCACTGAGCCTTAATCAGAAACAACAGCATAGGATTGACGTGCAATTACTTATGTCCATATTGAATGTGAAATTGCTGCATTGCAAGATGTGATAGATTACAAATAAGTTATTAGAATCAGTGTGGATGAGATCTGAAAAAACACATAAAACACTGACAGTACCTTAGATGTTCCAAACGTCTGTGGCACATTTCCATGTCACTGTTTTTTCTGCATGCAAAGACATGAAAGATTCTAAAGAGATAGAGAGAGAGAGAGAGAGAGAGAGATGGAAAAAACAGATACAGAAAGAAATTTCCAAACATTAAAAACTCTTCATAAGTATTCATACAAAAATGAGTGTAAAATGAATACCAATGTTTACGTAATGTTAAGTAACTGAAAGCAAAGAAGACTTTCTTCCCATAACTTTAACTTTTAAAAATTGCAACTTTTGCTGCTAGGAAACCATACTAAAGTCGTCATTTTTGCCTTCCACCTGTATCTATTTCTGCAGATTAACTTTTAAGAAACGTGATTGTCTTTACACACTGTAAAAATACACTAAACAACATTACAATCCTGAATAAGAACGTTAGCAAGTAAAAATTATTTTACATTGATTGGTGTCTGAAATGCATGGAGGACATCTATCAATCTGATACTTCAATATTATTGGTGAGTTCATAGGTTCAGACCCCATACATACAACTTCTGGAGTTAGTCGTATTTTTAAATGAAGGACATAGTTGTTTGTAATTACATTTATTTGACAAATGCTTTTATCCAACATGCTATTCAGGCCATGCATGCTTTTAAGAAGATCTTTTAGGAAGCTTCCTAAAAGGCTTCAGCTGTGGAATCCATGTTCTTAACATTGGGTTACTGCTAATACAGGGCTTCGGTTATATACTGTTGCCGTGGAGACAAAAGCATGAGATTTTGTAAAAGGTTCACTTCGGGAAAATGTAGCGGTGACCAACCCTCACCTGCTCTTCTGTGAAACAAACAACGTCTAATTCAATGAAATGTGTCACTTTGACCAAGAACAAAATAATAAACTAAAACACTGGTCTAATTAGAGAAGTCCAGCAACAAACCAAGACACCTGAGCCAAGTGTTTTGTTGAATTATGATGAAAGCTTTGGAATCAATGTAATTATGACCATGATGTTTTGGATGTAATGCCTTTGGTATAGACTTAAAGGGTTAGTTCACCCAAAAAGGAAAATTAGCCTGTGTTTTACTCACCCTCAAAGCCGGCGTATATGACTTTCTTCTTTCAGTTGAATCCAATCTGAGTTCTTTCCTGGCTCTTCCAATCGATGCATTTTTGTAAGAAAAATATCCATATTTAAAAGGCAATAATCACTTTTCTCTTGCGCTAACTATCGTACACAGAAGCCATTGCAGGTGGATGACGACGGATGTATGCATAGCACATGCGCTCCTGTGATGAATGCGGAAGCTCAGACGAGAAAGTAAAACAAAACAATGGTCATGGGTTTAAAGTACAAAAGTAGGATTTGTAAAGAAAAATGGTGGAGGTTTTCCTTCGCTAAAGTAAGGAAACTTTGCTTTCTTTTGCTCCTGTAAACAAACGCTGGTTTTCGCCACATTTGGCTCCCCCCTCGGAGCCATGTGGAGCACTTTTTATTATGGTTGGATGTGCTTTATTGGACTTCTTTTGGACTGTTGAACAGAAACACCCATGGGCTAGTTTTCATTTTCGGGTGAACTGACCCTTTAATTAAAATTATTCATTATAATCTGATCATCTACTATATTTCCTATAACTGTACCATAGTACTACCACAGCACTTTTTTGTCAGGGAGAAAAAAAATATTTGTTAATTATCTCACAAAATGTAATCGTGCTGCATCGTTATCTACCTGTTTTTTTTAACGTTCACATAATCTTTTTCTCCCTCAGTTCAAACAGTGACATTAATGTTTGGTAGATTTAACAACAACAACAAAACTACCAAAAGTCCCGTAGCATTTCCATGATGATAGGATGTGGTAACATGCCAGACAGGTCATTAACATCACTATTACCACCACAGTACTTTTTGTCTGGGAAAAAAATGGGTTTTCTCTCACTTTTGGTTCCTTAAGTTGTCCTGTTCACACAAAAAGCATAGATCTGTAAAAAATTTCAATGGCTTTATCTACCTGTTTTTCAGCGCTCACATCTTAATCTTTCTCCCTCAGTTCAAAATGGTTGGTAGAATAAACAACAACAACAACAACAAAGTACTATTACCATGAAGATTGGATGTGGTATACATCAAATCGTCATTAACATCTGATACATTATATTACCACCACAGCACTTTTTGTCCGGAAAACAACAAGGTATTCTCTCACTTTTGGTTTGTCGTTTTCACACAAAGACATAGATTTGGTTAAAACTTCATTATATGTAATCGCGCCGTGTCTTTATAAACCTGTCTTTAGACGCTCGTATCTCAGTCTTCTCTCTCTCAGTTCAGCGTGGGGGAACTTTCTTCCCGCCTCCAGCACGCGCGTCTCCCTACCTCTCGGCCCCGCCCCCCTCCGAACTACATCAGCTGACCCGAACTTTTCTCACCCCATCAGATGACACGGATCAACCTATACGAACTCTTCTGCGGGGCTGGAACGCTATCCATTCAAGGTCCGGTCCACGGTCCGATGCTGCTATCCTATCCACTGCTGGGGGTCTCGGGTGAGCGAGTAAACGGGCGCATCACTCATGTCATTTGGGTCCAAGACTAGATGCAGGTGAGTTTTGGAGGAACTAAATCTGTATTTATTAGTTAAAATATATCAATAAATAAACGATGGGCTAAAATTAAAGTTAAACAATACATTAAATAAAGCTTAATTAATCTATTTTGCTTAAATTGTATTTCTAACTCGTTTTAGTAAATTGTTATTTATAAATACATCATTACACACATTTTGTAATGCCTAATTTGCCTAATTAGTGTTCAGAACATGCGGTGGGCACAAAATATAGGGACAGTGTGCGTAGTTACACTGAAAAATGCTTTCACAACAATATTTTATGACTGTTATGCGCTTATGATTTAAAAATTAATTGAAAAAACATAATCTGAATATTGGTGTGCTGCCTTAATTTTCTTCTGTTGTGTTTCTGCATCTCTGTCTCACTCACTTTCACATCTCTCCATTCATTTGTTAGTATGCTGGTGTAAGGCTGAATTCTGTCTGAAATTTGTGAAGCTCTTCATGAAGGATGATGCCCTGGATGGGTAGTGCTCTACTCTTCCTCCTGCTGGCTGTGGTCGGAAGTGCAGGTAAAATTCACTTTAAAAGTGTCCTCTTGGTTAATCAGAATACAAAAGATTATAAAGCTGTGGTTTCAGTTGTTTCGGCAATGCAGGTGAAAGAGAGATCAGCCAGACACATTTCTCTAGGCTGCATGTGAAAGCTTGCGTAGATGTGTGGTGATTTTGTGTGAATACATTAACAGTGTCCTGCGCCGTGTATGACTGGAGTGTGAGTTTCATTTGAGTCTCTGGGTTGGACGTAAGCTGTTACGTTATATACACGTGAGTGAGTATTAGCATGTGTGTGTTTTGGAGTACTGTGACGTACCATGGTACAGTAATGGTATCAGATGTAATGTGACCCTGGACCACAAAACCATTCTTGAGTAGCACGGGTATATATCCAAAAATACATTGTATGGGTCAAAACTATTGATTTTTCTTTTACGTCAAAAATCATTGGGATATTAAGTAAAGATCATGTTCTGTTAAGATATTTTGCACATTTTCTACCATAAATATATCAAACATTTTTTGCATTGTTTAATATGCATTGCTAAGAACTTAATTTGGAAAACTTTAAAGGCGATTTTTCTCAGTATTTACTTTTTTTTTTTTTGCATCCTCCAACTGCATATTTTCAAATAGTTGTATTCTTGGCCAAATATTATCCTATCCTAACAAACCATATTGGAAAGCTGATTTAAAAATATATCTATATTTTTAATGACTGTTTTTGTGGTCCAGGATCACATATGGTACTGTATTAATACTATATTCATAATTACATATCATGGTACTGTAAGATTTAAAAACATAACACAAAAGCTGAAATTAAAGAAAATATAAATAATATAAATACGAGCAGTGACGGAGCCAGGGGGTGGCCAGGGGTGGCCACGGCCACCATGAACATAATCACGGCCACCCCATTGGCCACCCCGCTCGTAATTGCATTTTTAAGAGACGAAAATAATTTTTAAAATATTGATTAGGAGAACCGTGATCATGTCTATACCAACTAATGTTTTGACCGCGAAACTCTCGCGACACTCACCGGAACTGAAAAATAGCGCGGTTTTCCATCTTTTGTATAAGTGGGAGACGAGGAATACAGCTCTGCAGCGCAACTCTGAACGTTTGAGCACAACATCCTATCAGGTGATCTATTCAGCGCAGTTTTATCAATATCCTCGTGTAAACAGAAGTTAGGAAGCAGTAAGCTTTACATTAGGTGAGTTAACGTTAGATGTTTAGAACTATTGTCACGTTAGAGCTTTAGGAAATGTTTAGGATGTTTTTTTTTATTTTTATTTTTTTTATCATAAACTATGTTTAATATGATGCAGACATTCTCGTATAAATGCTAGGATCAAGGTTGGTTTTATATAGCAGAAATAACAGAAACATTTAACCTCTATACATTGTTTTTTAACATGGTAATGTTTAAATGTTTTTTTGCTTATGTGTATTATTCATGTCAGACAGTCAGTAAAATGTGAGAAACATGAAGAGAAAGGCAGCATATATAGCATTCTTCTTAAGGAAGAGTAGCAAAAAGCAGTCAAATGAATCATGAATTATGACTAAAGACTAAGAATTATGACTAAACATTTTATGTGAATTTAATTTAATTGTAATTAAAATGAAAATATTGTAGCAATTGCACATTATACATCATTGTGATTTAGGCACCTACAATACTTTTAAAAAAGTATTTTATGGTGCCATATTTGCTAGCATAACGAAATTAAATGTGCCACCCCAGAGTAACTGCTGGCTCCTGCCTGGCCACCCCTATGAAAAATCCCTGGCTCTGCCACTATATACGAGATGAAATAAATAAAACCTAAATAGTAGTAATATTTTTTTAAAATAATAATAATAATGAACTAATAATTAAAAAGGACAAAAGCTCATAACAAAATTACAAAAAATAAATTTAAATGAAAACTTAACATACAAAAATAAAAGCTGATAAACAAAAATTAACAAAAAAACAGAAAATTACGACAAATTAAAGTAAAATGAAAATTGAAAATAAAAATGCACGCTATTTCATAAACTAACAAAAATGACAAAAGCACATAAAATTGCTTAAAATTAAACAAAAACTGAAAATAAAAATAATTAAAGCTAATTCAAAATTTAAAATGTCAAGCACAAAACCAAATGAATAAACATTCTAACAAACTAAAATTAAAACTGAAATTATATAAAGTATAAAAACTACAGTAGTATTTAAAATAAAACTGTAATAACACTGATATTATCAATGATAGCAAGTTATTTGGTTTTAATGAAAGAAAATACAGCACTAACACATTTTTCTTAATTTTGAAGTTTTTAAATCATCTCTGTGTGTGTCAGTGTCCAGCAGAGAGCTGCAGTGCTCCATGTGGCCTGCGGAAGCACTGCATCCAGTGCAGGCTCAGCTGGAGCACTTTGAGTCGGGAACAGGCTGTGGAGCCAGAGAGGGTGGAGCTAAAGAGACCCATGTGGTTTCTGTGGACAAGGCCTCCAACAAACAAGTATGAGACATTCGTCCACTCGTATTTGTCCAGTTGGAGTCCAAGCGTCACATCTGGGTGTCCCGTCTGCAGGTGACAGTGGTGTTGAGGCCTTTGACCGTCTCTCGGCCCGTCAACCGGCCAGTGATTCTGGTGCTGAGCTCCCAGCATGCTGTGCGTTGGGTGTTGGAAAACGAGGGACTGTCGCACGATATCAACGTGATAGTGCAGGTGTGTGATGTTGCTTGTCGTCCCACGCTGACTCGATGAACTGACAGTTTAATGTAGTTTTTTTAAAGGACTAGTTAATCCAAAAATGAAAATTGATTGAAAATATACTTACTCTCAGGCTATCCAAGATGAGTTTGTTGGTTATGAGGAACAGATTTGGAGAAATGTAGCAATACATCAGTTGCTCTCCAGTGGATACCTTGCAGTGAATGGGTGCCGTCAGAATGAGAGTCCGAATGCTGATAAAAAAAAATAAATAAATAAGATATTTTTAATCCATAATACATAATAATGCTTGAATAATAAAGTCATATATATTTAGAACTGTTTGGGCTTGTAAACGGTGCTTGATCTGTGTAGATTTCTATACTTTTTCATTGGAGAAAGCAATATTATGGATAGTATTTTAGCTGGAAGCAATGGTTTGAAGCTGAAATGTCTTAATGATGGATTTGATTCTTACAAGCAAGCAGCTTTTGTCTTCACAAGATGTTAACTGATGGACTGGAGTGGTGTGGATTACTTGTGGATTATTGTGATGTTTTTATCAGCTGTTTGGACTCTCATTCTGATGGCACCCATTCACTGCAGAGGATCCATTGGTGAGCTAGTGATTCAGTGCCATTTTTTTATACCAAATCTTTTTCTTCTCTAAATCGTTTCCATCAAGAAACAAACTCTTCTACTTCTTAGATGGCCTCAAGGTGTGTAAATCTTAAAGAGCAGGTCATAAGGTTTTTTAAAGTGTCCTAACATTGTGTTGAAGTTCCCTAAAACAGGTTTAAATGCATCTAAGGTCAGAAAACATTGTAATTTTCACATAATATACATTTATATATAGAGTCATTGGTCCATGATTTTGAAAAGGTTAATTCAAATCTTTTTTGAGCGTAATGTCTGTAAGCCCCTCCCTTCCATAAGCCTACACAACTCTGATTGGTCAGCTAGCCAAGCCTGTTGTGATGGGCACAGAGAGGAGTACGTTAGCAAGTTAGCGAGCGGTATCATCTGCGTTGCCAAGTCTGCAGTTGTTTTTGATGTTGCGGTTGAAGCGACCCCAATAAGGTCATATTTAGCCCTTGGAATGCAAATTTACCAGGGGAAACCCCAAAAAAAAGGAGTGTATTTTACACGCCGGAACACAATTTTAAATGGGGGACCCTTCTCGAAACTCGATTGGGCTAGTTTTGAGTAATTGGGTGGGTTTTGTTGTTTTTATGTTATTATTCTTAAAATAATAACATAAAAACACACCCATAAAAACATTGTGCCCATGGCTAAAGTTTAGCTGCTAAACAATCAAAACTTCACAAAACAATAATGGTGGATACGTTAACCGAGTGCTAACGTGACTAACTGATGAATAGTTTAATTTTGTTGATAACTACCCGTTTGAGTCTTTATATTGTTGATATGACTGTACTGACTTGGCTTTATGGCCGAAATTGAAATCATTTTATAATTTACAAATTTCACAACACTATTATTTTTCTGCTGCTTTATGTCTGTCTGTTCTGTCTATATTGTGTAAAAAAAACTATAGAAATAAATGTGACACTGATTTTTCAGTATAGCAAGTGTTGCATGGTTGCAATGTTTAACAGGCAGTAAGTTATAGATGAACTGTATGTAGTTTGGGACATTGGTACATACATACTACTACATCCTTCCAGAACAGATGTTTTGGCAGAAACACAGGAAAGAAACAGAAACATTTTGCTTTAGTAATTTACTTTGAACCTAATTTTTTAAAGGGGTCATGGGATTAAAATTTACTTGATTTTGAGATCCATCTTTTCACACCGAGGATAACTGAGGGACTCATATGCAACTATTACAGAAGGTTCAAATGCTCACTGATGCTCCAGAAGGAAAACCGATGCATCAAGAGCTGGGGATGAAAACTTTTGAAGAAAAAAAAGGAGATGTGTACGTTTTTATTATTTTGCCTAATTATCTTTTTTATTATTTAGTACTGCCCTTCAGAGGGTATAGAAAATACTTACATGTTTCCCAGAAGACAAAATAAGTTAAATTTACCCTGATCTTCAAATTCAAAAAGTTTTGAATTGCATATGAGTCCCTCAGTTGTCCTCAGTGTGAAAAGAGATCTCAAAATCATACAGTCATTGTTGGAAATGGTTCAAAAACACAAAAATGCTGGAAAACCAAAGCATTTGTGGGACCTAAAGGATTTTTCTGAAAAACAGCAGGCAGTTCAGAACAAACAAGGGACTCATAAACAACTATCATTAAACAAACAAACCCAGCTGTGGATCATTCAGGTAACAACACAGTATTAAGAATCATGCATGAACTTTTGAACAGGGTAATTTTTATAAATTCAGCTATTATTTTCTCTTGTAAACTTTATGTAAACATATTTTATGTGAAATATCTTATTCAGGTAAGTACTTAATAAACAATAACATGCCTTTTATATGATCCCTCTTATTTTGGTAAAATAATTAAGATTTTGCAGATTCTGATGTGGGGGTGTTTTGACCTCAACTGTACGTTATAGACTTTTCATTAAGTCCCTAAAGAATTAAATCAACTTGTGGAAAATGGGTATGCGATGACCCCTTAAAGCTAAAAAAAACCATACATACAGTTGCTTTAATAAGGCAAAAAAAAAAAAAAATTAATCTAGGCGTTCACCTGCTCTCCCAGGTGTCTCTCAACTGCACGGCCGAGTCTTCGAGCTTGTCCATCCGCGTAACGCAGGTTCCCTCTTTACCGCGGCGGCCGCGAGTCCTGCTGCGCTGGATCCTCCAGCGACACGCCACGGTCTCATCTCTCACGCACACTGTACGCGCAAACCGCGTTTACCTCCGTCTGGGAGAAGGTAAAAACACACACTAATTGTCGCTTATTTTAATTGTTTGAAAATTCTGTGTTTAGTTTCTTTTTGTCCACATTCTATCTGGACTCCAGATCCCAGCTTGCCGAGCGAGTGCCGCCTGCGGTCTCCGTTTTTATCTCAGAACTATCTGGCCTCAGAGCTGCAGGAGCAGGAGGTTCACGGCTGCGTCCAGTCAGACCAGCCCACGGAGACGGAGGTCCACATCATCCGCCTCTGGTCCTCGGGATCCGGCCTGTGCGGGTGAGTCCACCTTTCGAGTCTGAGTGGAACATCTCAAAGCAGAAACTGTGTGCATCAGATTCATAAAGACTAGTAAATGGAGACTCAAGAGTAAATTTTAAAAGTTTTCAAACGTGTAGGCCTGTTTGTTATAGTCTATCCACTTTTTTCTTTAACGCAGAAGTAAGCCTATGGGTGAGACTTAAGATAATGCATTAAAATACTATAGTGTTTACTATAGTATATTACAGAAAAAAAAATGTACATGTAAAATTAAAATTTTATTTACTAGTAATAAAAAGGGTACATATTACGAAAAAAAAAAGAAAAAAAAAAACGATTAAGATGATATAGATTCATTAAAATTAAATAAAGGCATACAAGTCACCTTTATTATTTATATAGTGCTTTTTACAATACAGATTGTGTCAAAGCAGCTTTACAGTATCAAATAGGAAGGTAGTGTGTCAATAATGCAAAAGGAAACGGTTACCATTTTTCATCATCCAGCTCAGTTCAATTAGTATGCAATGTCGCTGAAAATTACAGTGTACAGTGAAAGTAAAAATGAACTGATTTAATAAAAAAAAGACAACAATAACAAAATAAATGTCTTAATAAAATATCTTAGTAATTATACACAATGGAAATTTAAAGTGCTTTACATAAAGTCTTTTTTTAATGTTAGTAATCATAAAAAAAATAAAATAAATAAATTAAGATATTAAAATTAAAGAAATGGATGAATGAATTAAAATTAAACAAAGGTATAGACTAAATTAAAAGAATTTGTCATTTTAAATTCAGAATGTTTTTTTTTTTATTTATATCTAGTATTTAAAAAAAAACAAGTCTTAAATTTGTATATAAAATAACAATAAAAAAGTAAGTAAATTATAGTAATTGATTAATTGATTAAAATTAAAAAGGACAATAAAAGTTATATAATAATAATGTTTTTAATAAAATAATTCAAGTAATACATTTCTATTCTATTCATCTGAATTAAACCCTTCTGATTTACTACCAGGTCTCCATCATAACTGTTTTTCTGTATTATTTAACAAATTCACAGTGATTCTCTGTCATAAATGATAACACATCACAGAATCTGTGAAAAATAAAATAATGAAAGTTCAATTTTCTCTCTCTCTCAGCTCTCTGCAGGTGGAGGTGTCGGTCTCTCTGCTGCCTCCAGTGGCTCATTCAGGGTATCACAGGATTGTCCTGATCCTCAGCAGTGCTGTTCCAGTCAACTGGGCTCTGGTGGCTCCAGAGGTCAAAGGTCACATCAAGGTTTATGTAAGTTACATCTATATTTCTAACCTGTGTGCTTTTCCAAACTTTTTCTCAAATAGTTGAGTCTCTGTCGTTCAGTCGTCCAACAGCGTGAGTCTGCCGTACCAAACTCAAGCCGCCGGCCTCAGCATGACCAGCACTGTGACCTCTGACCTCCTCAGCACCCCTGACCTTCTAGAATGGGCCGATCAGACCGGCTTTCCCAAAGTGACCTCGTACACCGAGGCTGATCTGGCCAATCGCTTCGTCATCAGGCTAAGGGAAGGTGGAAAAGGTGAGTAACCTTTTTTTGTTCTAAATGTTTATCATGACATTTTGCAACCGTTTCATGTGCTATTTTTAGAAAAGCATCCAGAAATCCAGGTTAGTATGTTGTATTAGAAAGCAGCTGCCTATGTAGACAGCAAGGTTCGCCCACTAGGCTTGGTGACGGAGCCGTGTTTGTGGTTCAGGAGGGTCGGACGCTGAACCAAGGTCTTTAGACGGGCGACAGGATGACATCATGACTGACAGAAGCAGTGAGGTGCTCAGCTACCATTGTGAGGGCGGAGCTCTTACTGTTGCTGTATATACACAGATGCTACAGGTAACCATTCGACACACTGCAAAACTATTGCTTTATTTATGCTCATTAAGGAGAAGTTCACTTCCAGAACAAAAATGTACAGATCATTTACTCACCCCTTGTCATCCAAGATGTTTATGTCTCTCTTACTTCAGTCATAAAGAAATTTTGTTTTTTGAGGAAAACATTTTAGGGTTTCTCTCCATATAGTGGACTTCTATGGTGTCCGCGAGTTTGAACTTCCAAAATGCAGTTTAAATGCAGCTCAAAGGGCTCTAAACAACCCCAGCCGATGAAGAAGGGTCTGCTTTTTTGCATAAAAATTTGGGATTTGGGCTGACAGTCTGAACGGGGCTTATAATGTTTTAGTATAATTATATTTATAGGATAAATGTAGAAGCAGATGACTGACAACAAGTCAACTTTTATGCAAATCCGATTTATCATATTTAGATAATCTGAACGGCAACGAACTACATGAATCCATTTCAAGCTACATTCATATGTGGTTTGGAATCCGGATGTCCGGATTCCTGGACATCCGTTTTAGTCTGAACGGTCAGATCGGATTTAGCTTAGCTTTTCACGTTTTCTAGCCACGTCAGACGTTTTTGTGGAAAACATAATAAACATGTTTGCAGAAACATGCTTGTGTTGTTGCAAACTGTAAGTCAACCGTGAAAAGAAAATACGGCTAGTATACGCACCTCTTTGAGTTTTGAAACCAGAAAAGACGGCAGCACAGAGTAAAATCGCACATTCCGCGTGATTTACATGTTAAGTCGTTACGCGATAGACATCCTGAGCGATAGAAATCATCTATTTTGAACTTGGAGAAGAAAATGAGATGGGATTTTTCTACATACCCTAACTGTCATGAGCTGATGCAGATCTAGTCAAGACGAGTGTTAGAAGTATATAAATTGTCAATTTTTTATAAGAAAATAACAGATCGTTTGCTAGATAAGACCCTTCTTCCTCGGCTGGGATCATTTAGTGCCCTTTGAAGCTGCATTTAAACTGCATTTTGGAAATTCAAACTCGTGGACACCAAAGAAGTCCACTATATGGAGAGAAATCCTGAAATGTCTTCCTCAAAAAAACTAACAAAACAAACAAACAAACATAATTTCTTTACAGCTGAAGAAAGAAAGATATGAACATCTTGGATGACAAGAGGGTGAGTACATTATCTGTACATTTTTGTATTAGAAGTGAACTCCCCCTTTAAAGTAAATCTACTTTTTTTCTGCTATACTATCTATCTCTATACTATTGTTTTGAAAGAAATTAATAATTTTATTCATCAAGAATGCATTAAACTGATCATAAGTGACACTGAAGCAAAGTTATTTTAGTATCATCAAGATAATAATATAGTTTTTATCATTTAAAAATGTAGTTATTTTTGCACATAAATGCCTATTTTTTATTATTTTAGTTTTAGTTAATTATAATAAACCTGCACTTAAGATATTTAAAATATTAAAAAAGAGTTTTAAATATTTATATATATATATATATATATTTTTTTTTATATAAATGCTGTTCTTTGGAACATTTCAACATTGATAATAATCATAATTTTTTCTTGAGCAGCAAATCAGAATGATTTCCGAAGGATCATGTAACACTAAAGACTGGAGTAATGATGCTGAAAATTCAGATTTGATCACAGGAATTTTACAACATACTTCAGATAGAAAACTGTTCTTATACATTTTATAAACATTTAACTATGTTACTGTATTTTTGATCCAATAAATGCAGCCTCGGTAAGCAGAAGAGACTTCTTTTAAAAGCATTGAAATCTATTGCCAACCCCAAACACCTGAACAGGTGCATATTATTCAATATTCGTTACATTTTCAAGTTTGATTAATTGAATTGTTTATATACACACAGGTTTTCCCAGTGTTGGCAGTGACCCTGCGAGACCACAGCTGCCGGGGTGAATTTAATGGAAGCCATTTCCTGTTGGTTTTCCCAGTCATTTCCTGCGGTACGGAGGGAGAAATGGATGGAGCGAACGGAAGAGTTCATTACACAAATACAGTGAGGGACACATTATTCAACACACAATTATAAAAAAAAGGGGACATAATCAATGTTTTCAGCAAAAAATCCTTAATGCAATTGAAATTATTCATCATCCAGTTTAATTTAAAGAGAAAGTTCAAAAAGTAAAGTGATATAATCATAAAGTGATTATATATATTTTAATTTTGGTATGGCTCTGTAGTGAAGCAAATAAACCTGGCCTGGGTCATAACGTCTCACCATCACTGAAGATGAAAGCATAAACTTGTCAGGTGTAACCACACACAAAAAACAGATGACCTGGGTCACAGTGATCCGGATCCAGCAGAACAAACCATTAACAGGTTTGATGATGAGAGCGTCTTTAATAGACATGGAGGAAAAATGGTTCATTTCCTACTGCTATATATTTTAACTGTATTTTCAAGGTGTTCCTGTGGAAACGGAAACTGTCCGAGGGTTTGAATAATGAGACAGACAAGGAGGTGTTGAATGAGACGAGTCCAGTAGCCGTTCATGTGAGTGTTTCAAACCCTCAATGTGTACTTAGGTGGCGTCTGAACTCATATTTGACTCATTTGAAAGAATATATGAGCAGAAACTGAGTCTGCTTTTTGCTTAAAACAAGCAAAATAATCTGCCAATGGGGTAAGCAAAATAATCTTATTTCAAGCAGAAAACTAGATTATTTTGCTTACCCCATTGGCAGGGGTTTTGCATCTGAACTCTTCATATTCTAAATGTCTTTACTGACACTTTTAAGCAATTTAATGCATCCTCACTGAATAAAAGTATTAATATCTGACCACAAACAGTTTGTAAGTGATATAGATTTAATTTCCCAACAGCCATTTCTCTAAATTACATGTGTGGCTCACTGGTTTTTGTCTGGTTTCTCTCTGTTTAGATCAGCTGTGAATCACCTCTGATAACTCCTGTGAGTCCAGCAGACGTGACTCCGTCCTCCAGGCCTCAGGAGGCGCTGCGTTTCAGTCCCTGGGTGTCGAGAAGCCACACCGCTCCAGTCCTATCCATGGAGATGTTTATCACCGAGGCCTACGAGAAGAGAGACGTGGGGCCCTGCGTGATCACCGCGTATGACCGCATCTATGTGCAGGTCAGTGTTATCTGTCGCACTTGTTTCCTGGTGTCTCCTGAAGGTCAGAGTGGATGATAGCATTGCGGTGGAGTCCATAACATGATTAAAAGAGCTCAAGGACATGAGACTGCTGTCGCCAAGTGGAGGTTTCTTTAGTGTGTCAATAAAGTTTGAAAAAAAAACTTTAACTTTAAGTGGAATAACCGACTGTGTGCTAAAACACTTGCAACTTAGTTGTGTATAATGTGAATGAGAAAAGAAAATGTTAACCAACAAATATCAACAAATAGATAAACAGAGGCATGCAAACTACACCTAGCAACAAGCTGAACAAAAATGTATAAATAAGTGACACACCAATTTTAAACATAAATAATTAAGAACAGCAAAGATAAAATCTAAAACAAAAAAAAATGTCTAAAAAATATTAGCATTAAATGTATTCTGAAAGACAGGTGAGTTTATGAAATGTGTTCTGGGGTGTTCTGAGTAGTTGCTATGCTGTTGCTATGTGGCTGCTGGAGTATTTTGAATGGTTGCTAGGCTGTTGCTATGTGGTTTCTGGACTGTTGTTGTGTGGTTGCTAGGCTGTTGTTGTGTGGTTGCTGGGGTGTTCTGACTGGTTGCTAGGCCGTTGCTATGTGGTTGCTGGGGTGTTCTGACTGGTTGCTAAGCCGTTGCTATGTGGTTGCTGGGGTGTTCTGAGTGGTTGCTAGGCTGTTGCTATGTGGTTGCTGGAGTATTCTGAATGGTTGCTAAGCTGTTGCTATGTGGTTCCTGGACTGTTGTTGTGTGGTTGCTGGGGTGTTCTGAGTGGTTGCTAAGTTGTTGTTGTTGTGTGGTTGCTAGACTGTTGCTATGTGATTGCTAGAGTATTCTGAATGGTTGCTAGGCTGTTGCTATGTGGTTGCTGGAGTATTCTGAATGGTTGCCAGGCTGTTGCTATGTTGTTTCTGGACTGTTGTTGTGTGGTTGCTGGGGTGTTCTGAGTGGTTGCTACACTGTTGTTGTGTGGTTGCTAGGCTGTTGCTATGTGGTTGCTGGGGTGTTCTGAGAGGTTGTTATGTTGTTTTTATGTGATTGATGGGGTGTTCTGAGTGGTTGCTAGGCTGTTGCTATGTGGCTGCTAGGCTGTTGCTATGTGGTTGCTGGGCCGTTGCTATGTGGGTTGTTGTTATGTGGTTGCTAGAGTGTTGCCATGTGATTGCTGGGGTGTTCTAGGTGATTGCTAGGGTCTTCTGAGTGGTTGCTACATTGTTGCTGGGCTGTTGCTGTGTAATTGCTGGGGTGTTCTGAGTAGTTGCTAGGTTGTTATCTGGTTTCTAGGCTGTTACCATGTGATTGCTTGGGTGTTCTGAGTGGTTTCTGAGCTGTTGCCATGTGATCGCTGGGCTGTTGCTGTGAGATTACTGTGGTGCTCTGGTTGGTGGTTAGATTGTTGTTTTGTGGTTGTGAGACTGTTGCTAGAGTGTTGCTATGGCATTGCTGGGATGTTCTGGGTGGTTGCTGGTCTGTTGGCATGTGGTTGCTGGGGTGTTTTGAGTGGTTGCCCAAGGGTTGCTGTGGTGTTCTGGGTGGTTGTGAAATGAGTATTTAATCATGTAGTATTTAATTAACGTCATTTCTTTCTGTTTCTCTCTGTCAGATCTCAGTGGGTTCTGGTGTTGAGGAGGCCGTGGAGCTCCAGTCGTGTGTGGTCTCTCCTCTCTCAGATCCGCAGGCTCACAGCGGCTGGTCCATCATCAAAGACTCCTGCCCATCCGACCCATCCTTCAAATTGAGCCACAGAGAAACCCAAGAATCCACAGACAGCACAGGACATGATGAAGATGAGGAAGACGAGAAGACAGACAGGAAAGACAACAGAAGACCATCGCAGCCCGTCTCTCGTTGGAGACAGACGGCGAGCCGCAGCAGAGACGAGAGAGCAAGGCGAAATAAAGACAAGAGACCCGTTAGACTCCGAGCGAGGAAACTTGAGGAACGCAGACGGAAGAGACGGGAGGACAAACACAAGAGCGCAAACACACTGCGGTTCAGTTTTGTCCTGCGGCCCCTCTTTAATAACTCCATTCAGTTCCTGCACTGCCGGCTACATCTGTGCGTGTCAGATGAGGGGCTCTCAGGAGCCGCCACTCGGATCTGCACAGACGGGCCTCAGATACCTTCTCTCACACACACATCTGCTTCTCAACAGGTAACCAACCCTAATGTGAGAAACTTATGACCCAGTTCTTCAATGACTCACAAATCAGTTGTAAAACCCATGAGTTATGGGATTTGAATCATCAAGTGACTCACTCTCACTTTGATTTTCTCACTAACAATAAATCAGTTCTAATGGATTGTTCATATGACTATATAGATATATTTTTTTCTTCATATTAAGTAAATAAAGACAACCGGACTCCATGCATGCCTACTGTCTACAATTTTTTTTTTCTAAAATGTCAGTGCTGAACATACATGATTATATCATAATATAGTATATTACACATACTATAGTATGTATATATATATATATAAAATAGTTAAATCCGAACATTTTAAATAAGTTTTTAATAAATTTGTACATATATTTGAAAATGCATTGCATCAACATTTATGTGTTCTGTTGTCTGTCACTTAATTTTGTGCTTAATTTTTTTTTTTGCAATTTACTTACACTGTGCACCGAAAGTTGCGTTGGCCACTGAGGCAAAAAAATAAAAATAAGAATAAAATAATGTGTAGGCTCACTTATTAAAATGCTCTCAAAGAATAGAATGGAACTGAAACCAGAACTATTATCTTCCTTATGATTCTTATCCTTAGGAGTAATGAACACTAATGAGATCTCAACATGACATAATTTATTAAACATATCTGTCAATATATGCTCATAAAAATCTCTCTCTCTCTCTCTCTCTCTCTCTCTCTCTCTCTCGTTCAGTGTGAGTACAGAAATCTGTCTCGGCCTGTGTTGGTCACGTATCCGGCTGGGTTTCTGGCTCCCCCTGCTGGTTTGTACACATCCTCGTTCTCAACTGTAATACACACAACCGCTGTGCATTACTTTAACACTTAAATGCTTTGTGTGTGTGTGTGTGTGTGTGTGTGTGTGTGTGTGTGTTTATCAGGTAAACTCGCTCAAAAGCCTGCTGAGATGTCAAAACAGACTCCTGCACACAGCGGTTTGTTTTACGCCTCCTTGAGTAATAAGTCATTTTGGGTTAATAATTGCGGGTTTTAAGGAAATTAAAAGGGATATTTATAGCCCAAAAATAAAAACTGTCATCAAACTCACCTTTTTTCCAAATGTTCAGCAGATGAAAGAAAGCCATACAGGTTTGAAACAATGTGAGTGTGAGTCAATAATGACAGAATATGTATATTTTTTTTGTACTGACCTGATAAGATATTTCACATAAAAGACGTTTATGTATAGTCCACATAATGTATAAAACTTACCCCGTTCAAAAGTGTACATACACTTGATTCTTAATACTGTGTCGTTACCTGAATGATTCAATGGTGTTTTTTTTTTTTTTAATGTTTAGTTTTGTTGTTCAGGAGTCCCTTGTTTGTCCTGAACAGTTAAAACTGCCTGATGTTCTTCAAAAAAAATTCTTTAGATCCACAAAATCTTTGGTTTTTCAGCATTTTTGTGTATTTGAACCCTTTCCAACAGTGACTGGATGATTTTGAGATCCTTCTTTTCACACTGAGGACAACTGAGGGACTCATATGCAACTATTACAGAAAGTTCAAACACTCAGTAATGCTCCAGAAGGAAACACAATGCATTAAGAGCAGGGGTGTAAACTTTTGAACCAAATGAAGATGTGTACATTTTTCTTATTTTGCCTAAATATCATATTTTTTCATTCACTACTGCCCTTCAGAAGCTACAGAAGATACTTACATGTTCCTCAGAAGACAAAATGCACCGTTTTTCCTTCTGAGCATCAGGGAGTGTTTGAACCTGTAATCTGTAATAGTTGCATAATAAGTCCCTCTGTTGTCCTCAGTGTGAAAAGATGGATCTCAAAATCATAAAGTCATTGTTGGAAAGGGTTCAAATACACAAAAATGCTGAAAAACCAAAGATTTCGTGGGATCTAAAGAATTTTTTTGAAGAACATCAGGCAGTCTAACTGTTCAGGACAAACAAGTGACTCATGAACAACTAAAAAAACACACTGCTGTGATCATTCAGGTAACAAGAATCAAAAGTGAATCAAGTGTATGTAAACTTTTAAACATTGTCATTTGAATAATTTAAACTGTTTCTCTTGTGGGCTACATGTAAATGTATTTTTGTGAAATATCTTATCCAGGTCAGTACTAAATAAAACATTACATGCATATATGATCCCTTTTATTTTGGTAAAATACAAAAAAACCTTTGACTTGAACAGTATATTAGCCACATTTTTTGTGTGCGACTTCTAATGTAAATAACAAGAGGAACAGCAAAGTCATCGGTAAATCTCCCTTAAAAAAAAAAAAAAAAAGATGGAAACTGTTTACCTGGCTTGTGTTTCAGAAACAGACGAGGGTCCTGTGTTAGTGGTTGTATTCACTGCGTTTGTGATGGGTTTGTGTCTGATGGGGTCGCTGTGGTGCATTTACAGTCACACAGGTACAAATACGCAGACCTTCACGCAAAATGATCGTTTAACAGTGTTTTTCATAATGACAGCTGGTTATTAACACAAAACACGCTTGTTGGTTGTCAGGCAGGCGTGATATAACCCAGAGAGACGGTATTATCGAAACCAGGCGACAGGATAGCGACTTGAGAAACCCGCCGACCCTGATGGAGCTAACCAGCGGTGGACACGAGGTGAACTAATATACGACCGTCAAAACGTGACAGAAACGAACAGTCTATCATCTTTCATGTGAATTCTGCTTTCTTTAAAGCTGAAATTGTGTACCACTGTTCTGAGGTGCTTTTAACTTATTTTACCTGCTGCTTTTGTTGTGCTGCTAAATGTAACATCGTAAATTACGTAAAACGATCTGGTGTGTAAGTTTAAATTTGATTAATTTTCAGTCCTTTGATTGCTTTTAATTTAGTGTGCTGTAATACAGACAATCATGTCTTAAAGTGCCAGTATTAAAAAAGTAAAGCGGGCACGCCTTTAAGGGTGGGAGGGATATTTTATGTTATTTGTATTTTAAAACAAGATATGAACTTACGCTGAGAGCTTGGAAATATAAGTACTTTCACAAAGCTGAGATTTTAGTTCATGTTCTCAACACGTTTCCTTACTGTGTTTATTATTAAATGTCACATCATGTACATCAAGGTGTTTCTTTTCATTTGAAATATTCTGACACAAAACTTCCCATGATTATAACATCAGAGCCATGAACAGCCAATCAAATCAGGTCTTGAAGCTATAAATTACAGAATAACATGCAAGAAGACTTCTGACATTTCACAATGCAATGTGTGCAATCAAGTTAGAAGCAAACGTTTGTTTTTTTTGGTGCTAACATCTTTCACAAACATTATATATAGTGGAATATATATATATATAATATGACCCTGTACATTGAGATAACCAAGGTGTTTGTGTGCAGCTGGTCTCTCTCAGGTCCCTTTATATAGTCCGCTGTTGTTCTCCGAGTGTGTCTGTAGGTGTCGCTGTAGGTCTAGTCTCCTCTGGAAGCTGAGCGGGCAGTGCGAGCAGCTAAACGGCTGGTAGCTGCTGTGTTTCCTGCTGTGTGTGATCAGATTGGAGCTCTGACTGAATGCTTTACCACACACCACGCACACATGGGGCTTCTCACCTGAGAGAAGACAGCAGTCACACGCATTAGCTACTGAGCTGCCTTGCTGTCTACTACTGACTGCACAGGCAGCTAATCTGCTTTAAGCACACAATTAAACATGAACACAACGCAAGTACCTGCATTTCAGTTTTACAACACTATCCACCTTATTTTGCAAAACATTAAGTTATTTTCTGTGAATGAGCAAGACTTCTGATCTATTTAACGCTATAGACCAATTTGAAGTAGACGTCACAGTTACAGAAGAACACTGGTAACAAGTGGAGGGCAGTGGGTAAAATCCATGGAATAAGAGAAAAAAATGTTGTGCCTTTGGATGTCAGCATCAGAATGCAAATCATTTTAATAAAATACTGTCAGCAAAGACGCAATTCAAGCTAAAGGCAGATGTTTAAAAGAACAGACTACAGCGGCTTTCACACCAAACACGGTAAGCGCTGAGTTGCGCTATGAAACCAAATCATTTCAGTGGTTGCTGGTTGCTGCGTCAACAAAAGCGCACGTGCAGCGGAACGCACCAGTGGCGCGCACGTCGTGCTCAACGTTTAAAATAGTTGAACTTTTGCTGCTGCACTCTATGACGGTTACCCACGCCAATAGAAACGTGGCATCCAAATGAGCGAGGAAATCGCTTTGTATCTGAAGGGCTGCAGTGAACCCAGCGGCCAGCGCAGCGCTTGCCGCGTTTGGTGTGGAAGCCGCTTGATTTTATAACTTAATTTAACTCAACAATAGCAAGTTTGTCAATTCTGAGGAAAAAAAGCAAGAATAACGGGATCATTTTTCTTATCAGAATTGTTTGTGAGAATAAAATCAGAATTTTGAAATACAAATTCAAATTTTTCTTTTTTAAATTATTTTATTCCATGGTGTCAACTGCTACTTGAAAACAAATTTTCTGCCACCAGATCTTTTTTTTTTCCATTTGAGCGCCGCGTTTTTAGAATGGCACGTCATGCACGAGACCCTAAAAAGAAGCAGCGCAAGAGTGAAAGATGTCCATCTACCATGGATTTACATAGAAAAATAGAATAAAAGTAAAAGTACCACAGTGAAAAGTGCAGCTGTGTTAATGGTGTGTAAAGCAGCATATTGGACTGTTTTTGTACAACTAAAGTAAATGGAAGCTAATGACACCGGAAGTCACGCACCATGAAATGACAAACTATCGCGCCTGCTCTTGCATCAAAAACAAGGCATAAACTGCATTTTATAGCAGCTACCTAAATAACAGCACATTTGGTTTACTGATTTACAGACATTTAAACAACACTATCTTAGACGGCACACACTCATATATTATGTACACAAAAACAAGTATTTTGGATGCAATTAATCGTTGCCCGGCACTAATTATTAACGAAAATTTTACCTGTGTGTATAAACGTATGTTTCTTCATATCAGATTTCTGGTGGAATCTCTTTCCGCAGTAGGGACACGGGAACGGCCGCGTGTCCGAGTGAATGAGCAGGTGTGTGGAGAGAGTTGACGACCTCTTAAACACCTTCCCACAAACCTTACAACCAAAACTCCGCTCCTGAAACATACATTCACACAGGATGTGTTTAAAATAGAATATTACTGTACTAGTTATGCTGTATGTAAACTCCTCATTCAACCTAATTTCTTTATTCATCATTTGATCAGAAGTTTTTTATATATATATTTGATTTGATTTCAAGTAACATTTTTATGGTTTTAGTTAATTTTAATAACCTTTGCTATAGTGCTTATTTGCATATTCAGTACTTACTCTCATCCTCAGTATTCCTGTAGGTCTATACCCATAATTCTGCTGGCCATGGCCCATGGAGCCAGCCAGTGGGAGAGTAGCTCTGTTGACAGGTAACTTGCACAAGTGCGATGCCAAACCCACAGCAGAGGACAGGAGCTACACAAGATATAGCAATATTAATATCACACCATATCTTAAATGGAAACAACATTGTATTTTACATTGTGCTGATGTGTTACCGATAAACCACATGTGATCTTATGTAAATCAAGTTTGGGGTTTAAAATGCACATCCCAAATGATTTGAAACCCACACAAAAAAAACCCACATGTGACTTTGTGTAAGTTGTGAATGTGTGAAAATTCTGTCAGATGATCAGATGATCTCACAGTTTTGTTTTTTTTTTACCCTCAAAGCTGTGAGATATAGCACAATTCTAAGAAGAAAACTCAAAATTGGTGGAAATAGGTTGCCACATTTTTATAGATTCATAATTCATTAATATATGTTTTTGCAGACACATCATCAGCTGCGGTCCATGAATCTAAATGCATTTGTTCTGTGCTGGCGAGCTGAAGATTGCAGTCAGGTCTTTTCAATAAAGGACACATACAACCTTTCCTCACCTTCTCACAGAGCGGACACTCACACAGAGGTGTCTGGACATTGGTCAGCTGATGGTGACTGAGTATAGCCTGAATCAGATGCTCCAGATTGCTCTGTCTCTCCAAAGCAGCCGAGGACGACAGGTCAGTCAATGGGCAAACTCCGGACTGCTTCACTGCTGCCACAATAGAATGGAATATCATGTGTTTTAGTCTCAGCATGCAAAACTACGTATAACCATTTGAAGCAGCATCAAACGACCTGTTAACTGTTATGTTTTTGAGCAGTGTTATAAATGGATTTAATCATTTCTACAGCCCACACATTGAATCACTAACACGGTTTTACTTCTTTAAGACCTGATTAATCCACTAATCACCGGTATATTAACATTCTGATTGTTATAAGCACGCGCTGGCCTTTTGTTTGCCGTGTTAAATTGTTTAAACGTCCCCATGAAATCTAAATAAATGAAAAATTAAGTTTTTTTTGGCTTTTAGTATGCATATGTTAGCCTTAAGGATATCTATTGTGCTCCAAAACAATGATGCAATTAGCATTTAGAAGATATAAGCATTCAAAACTTACAGGTACTTAAAGGGATAGTTCACTTTGAAATTAAATTTTGATATGTTTTAGCTTACCCCAAGGGCATCCAAGATGTAGGCGTCTTTGTTTCCGCAGTAGTTTCAATTTTGATATTTTTAGGTCCAACCGTTCTTGTCTGTCAGTCATATAATGCATGCCTATGGTCACCTCATCAAAGAAAATGCATTCTGGCTTATTGAAGCGCCGGAAGTGATCTCTCGCGCGTGCACGTCACTCATTGTTTACGCAGAACAGAGATTGTAGGTAACACGGCTAACAGAAATGGTACTAGTTTGCGCTTATCCGGGATGTTTAAACCGACGAAAAAGAAAAGAATTACGTATGCTCGCGCAAGAGATCACTTCCGACGCTTTCAATAAAATCAATAAGCCAGAACGCGGTCACACACCAGGAAGCGCGCGCCCTTCGATAACTTGGACGTGGTGGTGTACAAGAGGTAAAAAACTATATAAATTCTGTTCGTTTTCTCACACAAACCGGTCGTTTCGTGTCTTAGGCTATCAATGTGTACTTACGATGGGGAATTGTTTAATTTGGACTGTTTAATTTGAATCTGTGCATTTCTTTGATGAGGTGACCATAGGCATGCATTATATGACTGACAGACAAGAACGGTTGGACCTAAAAATATCAAAATTGAAACTACTGCGGAAACAAAGACACCTACATCTTGGATGCCCTTGGGGTAAGCTAAAACATCATCAAAGTGAACTATCCCTTTAAGCTTCTCATAAAACATTCTGTCCAATCAAATGCTTGTGGTTATCATATGCTGTCAAATGCGGCTTTACTGATCTCAGGCTCAAGCTGTTAGCTGCAAGATATTAGCCTATAGTTTACCTGACCAGAAATGATAAGAACAAATCAAATTCAAGATTCTGGAAATCCTGGTTCAGTTTGGCCAACCACAGTCTTCTCCTTGATACTTTTGTACAGGCCAAAACATGACAATAATTGACCATTTTCAGCAGCAGCAAAACATGAGAGTTTCATTCAGTTCAGTGGCATTGTTTTACATTCAGTGCTGCCAATATGGTCGATGGATAATATGTTGTGAAAACACTCTATTAAAACTTTTAAAACTATTGTTATATTGTCCTTGGCTTGAACTGGCCTTTACAGCTCTCAGGCCTTATGGGAAATGTATTCCTAAAACCGAACAGCATAATACAAGACAGTTTTGTTATTTTTAAACACTTTTTAAACATGCATGAATATTCCCAGTTAACCTGGAACATTCTCAGAACAATTCTCAGAAAAGAGGGAGCTGAAGTTTAAGGGTGAAATAAAGCACTGTGAGTGAGTTCTTTTAATGTTTGTAAGTGTGAGAAAAAAAAAAAAAAAAAAAAAGTTTAAAGGGTTATGAAACCCCGGACTGCTTTTTCTGAGATTTTAGCAGAGGTGTTGGAGTTGCACATCATAGATGACAATGTAAGCATCCTTTTTAATTGTTGGAGAAAACTGGTTAATTTTGAACTTTTCTGCGCTATTTTCATCTTCCGGGTTTAAAATCTACATTGTGTTCACGTCACAGTTTGTGACGTGGCAATGGACTATAGAGACAGAGCGACGCTTCATAATCTGAAAACCACGCCCACCAGGGGGAAAACAATCCAACACTCTCCATTGACTTTGTATTGCAGGAAGCTGCTTCCTTGTCATTTCTGACTAATAACAAATAACAGGACAATGTCTAAAAGCTGCTATGTGACAAAGTGCACAGTAAACAAGCTAAAAACGTTTTTATAAGCTGTCGACCGGAAAAAAAACTAGCCTTTAGAGACACAAATGTAGAGCGCAACCTGTCATATTACTCTCTGAACTACGCGGGAAATTTAATCGGCGACAGTAAACATTTATTATTTATAACCATTTCAAAGGATTATTTCACCACCCTGTGTAAACCTAAAAAGGAGGAGATATGTTGAGAAACTAACGTTGGGCCATTAAATTGGATAATTTCTCCAGCAAAAGGAAGGTAAGGAAAAGAATCTCTGACATGAACTAATAAAATTTAGTTTCTCAGTGTATCTCCTCATCTCAGGGTGGTGAAATAACACATTTGACATTGTTAAAAAATAATGAATGTATTAAGTTTCCCGCCAGTGGGCGTAGTTCTCTAGTAATATGACACCTTGTACTGGACTTTTGTGTCCTTAAATGCTCATTTTTGGGTCGACAGCTTATAAAAACGTAGTTCTCTCTTATCTTGTTTACTGTACACCTTGTTGCATAGCAACTTGACATTGTTTTTTGTTATAAGTCAGAAATGACACGGAGACAGCTTCCCGCAATACAAAGTCAATTGAGAGTTGGATTGTTTCCCCCTGGTGGGCGTGGTTTTCAGATTATGAGGCGTGTCGCTCTCGCGTTGGTGTCTCATAATTATTCATGAGGCTACGTGTTCTTATCCTATGAGAAGACGCTTCGTCTAATTATTCACGACAGCGTGTGTTGATTTGCCATGACAGACGCTTCAAACTGTGAGATTGCATACATTAACTGAGAGAAACGTTCATGGATCGAAGGTGAGTGTTTGTTTTGTTTTGCTTTGTAAGAATTCGGCACAAACGCGATTCATTCATATAGTGAGTGTAATAGCGGTTTCTACAGCTCCTTGATGCAACCCATCAAAAGGATAATAAACGCGGCAAAATAAGCCTTAAATGTTAATAGAGGTGGAACAGCGCATTCATATGTGTGTGTTTTCAATGCAGAGTGCAAACTGCTGTGCATTTGTTTGTGTTGTTAACTTAATGGGAGCCAAATGAAACTGTCTGATCCGTCTGAACCCGAAGTTGACTCCCCTTTTCCCCCTCCGCTCCGCACCGCACCACGCCCACTTTTGCAGCATTTTTAAAACTGTGTTGAAAGCAAACCTGTGCTGAAACAAGGGGGTTTTATAATCCTTCAAAATATTTTCAGAGAACATAATTTGATGTGGGCATTAGCAAAACATTCTTAGAACATATTTTGTTAGCTGGGTCATTAATTAACCAGAAAAGAATAGTTAGTGGTAAGGTATTTTGTTCTTGGAAAAATATCATAATGAGTCATTCAAGTTGATTATATCAAATCAATGGGAGTCATTTGCGGGAGTTTTGTTGAAGTTAAGTTCTTATGAGTTGTCATGTCCTCATGAGTAACTTCTAATTCAGACCCTATTTTCTATATGAGTGTCTTAAAATGTCATGAGAAACTCCCACAATGCATTTATTTTATATCATGTTTAACCACATTATTCCAGTCACTGCTGGTGTTAAACTCTGCTGAGCGGTTCTTCACGTACCTGCAGTGGCTGAAGGCCAGGGTTCGGCTCCAGCTGCATCAGTGCTGTTATGGGTCCGGCTGCTATCAGTGGATGTGCAGGGCAGCAGCTCCAGAGACGCAGAGTGACTGCTGGATGGCCATTTGTCATGATGCTGATCCTGAGAGTGGGTGGAGCGTGTGGAGTGATGCCCCGCCCTCTTACTCTTCACTAGAAACGATCGAGGCATTTCATCAGCAGGAATGAAGCCACAGATGAGGTCAGGTTAGGATCTGAAATGAAAGGAAAATAAACGCTACACGTTTATTCATAATAATAATTTTTAATGAGTTTAGTGAACAATATGAAATGTGACACTGGACCACAAAACCTGTTATAAGGGTCAGTTTATTGAGAAATTGAGGTTTATACATTATCTGAACGCTACATAAATAAGCATTGATGCATGGTTTGATAGGATAGGACAATATGTTGTCGAGATACAAGTATTTAAAATCTGGAATCTGAAGGTGCAAAAAAAAAAAAAATCTAAAAATTGAGAAAATCACTCTTGTAGTTGTCCAAATGAAGTTCTTGGAGTGCGTACTACTAATAATAAATTAAGTTTTGATAGATTTACAGTAGGAAATTTACAAAATATCTTCATGGAACGTGATCTTTAGTTAATATCCTAATGATTTTTGGCATAAAAGAAAAATCTAAAATTTTGACCCATACAATGTATTTTTGACTATTGCTACAAATATACCTGTGCTTAAGACTGGTTTTGTGGTCCAGGGCCGCATATTTATTTATTTATATGAACTACATTTACATTTACATTTAGTCATTTAGTAGATGCTTTTATCCAAAGCGACTTACAAACTACTGTCAGTATTATTTTATTCTACACATTAGAAGATAAATGAACAAATAAAGATCAATAGTATACAAACTTAATAATTAAAAAAACAAAACATATATAGACATTAAATATATTATACATTTATTCATAATATAATAATTGGATCATATTGTATTTTGATTATTCTCCACATCAGAAGGTAAATGAACCATAAATGAAGAAAAATAATATAATATAGTCGGGGGGAAAATCTAAAAAAAATATGAATATAAAATATAATACTATACTAAAACTGTCATATAATAAATGTACTTTAATCGAAAATTCAATGTTTAGTATCAGTGTTGCTATTTAAAGAAGATTAACGATATAATGTGAATATATGCAAATTATCATAACATGAAACAAAATATAATAGGGGAAATTATAATGAAATTAATATTCATATTTAATATAATAATTGGTATCAGTATTGTTATTTTTCATTATTTTCCACATGAGACGATAAATGAACCAATCAAAAAAGATAACTAATATTATGATTTTATATAATTAAAAAAATGACCATAATAGACATGTATTTATTATATAACAATTAGTGTAGTATATTACAGTATATTATCTTAATTAGTTCTTCATATTGGAAGAAACATGAACCATCAAATGGAATACTTGTCTATATGTGACCCGGGACCACAAAACCAGTCATAAGGGTTAATTGAAACAGCTGAAAGCTGAATAAATAAGCTTTCCATTGATGTATTGTTTGTTTGGATATGACAATATTTGGCTGGGATAAAACTATTTGAAAATCTAGAATCTGACGGTGCAAAAGAATCAAAATATTGAGAAAATCCCCTTTAAAGTTGTGCAAATGAAGTTCTTAGCAATGCATATTACTAATCAAAAATTAAGCTTTGATATATTTACGGTAGACAATATCTTCATGGAACATGACCTTTACTTAATATCCTAATAATTTTTAGCATAAAAGAAAAATCAATCATTTTGACCCACACAGTATTGTATTTTTGACTATTGCTACAAATATACCCGTGCTACTTGGTACAAGGGTCACATATAAGACTATATAAACATGATTTGGGTGTGAAGATTGTTTTGCACGAACAACAATAATCTAGCAAAACAGATTTGAATGTCTTGTGTGTGGTTGACGGCGATGCAGCTGTTCAAGAGTGAATTCAGTTAAAACGACAGAATCTGAGGTTAAGAGACGTGAAGTTGCATCAACACCTGCACCGGCTCACCTGCGTCTCCAAACGTCTCAGAAATCATCCAGATCATCATAGAGGCATTGTTCAAATGGGTTTGGGACATAAAGCTTTATTTGATAACTTTCGTTAAGCTCATGACATTAAAAACTAAAATACTTGTTGACCAATTTTCTTTGAAAAGGTGCCTAAACCTATATTAATCTTAAACCACTAAGCATATATTAAGAGTATATATATTTTGTTTTGATGCACTAATAAGAGACACCTGCAGCATTAATAGGATAAAAATATTAAAAATCTAAATATGATAAAAAACTAGACCATGAAAAGCTGCTGTTCCTTTGTTAAAAAAATGTGAGTATTTATATTTATAGCTGTAGTGTCAGACTCACCCTCGGGTGTCCGGCGGTGGGCGATGCAGATGCGTCTGGTTGTGAGAGTTGTGATTCGGTTCTGAAGTTGCTACAGGAAGTACGAGAGTTTTCTGATGTGTCCTCACCAGACTCGCTTCAGACATCAAATCAGGACGGCTGCTAAATCTGCCATCCGTAATGAAAAGCAGAATGCACCAATCAATGTCACTTTCATTCTGCACTTAATTTAAGTCAGTGCAGGAAATGTATTTGAATTATGTTTCAAATATTGAGTTATCAGCAAACGTTCTTCTAGTAACTTTGAACTTTCAAGCAAGAGTTATCTGGTTTCTAACAGCATTCATTCAAACAATAGCACAAAAACATTTATACATCATTTATGGAACTTTTTTTGTTCTGGAACTTCTGTATCATTTGGAGGAGGAATGTTTGAGTTCATCCTGAGATCTTTTGGATGCTCAGATTGGACAAAATACAGGAGGAGACACGAGTAACAATGATCTCAACAATGAAAAACTGCATGCTGTTCTTCCTTAAGATACATTTGCTTGAGATACAAAATGACATAATATATTATTCACCAAAATTATGTGATTTTTATGCTTAAAATGAAAGCTATAGAAAATGAACGTGTTATCTCTTGTTAACTTCCTTTTTTTTCTGATTGCATTGGCAGATATTTGATCTTATTTAAAGCAGAAACTTACTTCACCAATGTTCACCCATAAAAAGTGTGTCATCATTTACTCACCCTCAAGTTGTTCCAAATCTGTATGAGTTTTTTTTTTTGAGTAATGTTGGTGAACAAAGAGTTGCCAGTAGCCATTGACTTTGATATTTTTTTTTTCCCAAAATATGGAAGTCAATTTGGTTCAGCAGAAGAAAGAAACTCATATGGGATTGGAACAACATGAGAGTGAATAAATTAAGAAATTTCAGGAAACAAGACTTCTTAACTCAAGTAAATATATTTTAATTTAAGAACAGTTAGGGTAGGCTTTGCAGTTGAATTGCAAAAAAAAAAAAATCGTATCAAATGATCTGATATGATCAGCTATACAGCTGCATTTTATAGCTCTAGCTGCAACTATTGGCCCATTTGGGTCATTTTGAGAAACAAAGTTGATTCCATTAAGATGAAACACTAACCTCTGATCAATACAGTGTTCTTCAGGGAGATCATCTGAATGTTCCAGACCTTCATGTGAGCATTAACTCCTCTCTGTGCTTACAAATATGAAGGATCAAATAGGCTAACAAAAACACTGAATATTTAGCAGCTGTGAGAGATGGTGGGTTAAACAAAGGCTTGAGGAGTTTATGAGACCACAGAGACGTGATCGCTGCACCCACACCGACCCACTGTGTGATTTCATCTGGTTTGGTTTCTGATTTTGGTGAATATAGAGGGCTGAGGGAGATTACCCAGCATGCCGAGGGACGAAGTTGTTGTAGTTTTACTTTTTGCATATTTTAGCAGAACCTTTTCAGCATAACAATGGAAAGCCGCTGCAATTTTTCTCTAGTCGAGTAGTTTAAGAAATCATTAAACAAACAATGTTCAGGTTTTATTTTAATAAATAATTGTAGCTACATAGCTACATTGTATAATCTCATTTATGTAGTCTACACCAATGGACAAAAACGTTTAGTTTATAATAAAACTAAACTACTTTAGGCTACTTTATAAACTGTATGTAGCTGTTCATTACTTTGCAAAGCAAGAGAGGAACATTGTTAAGATGTTCCTTCACCTCACCTTTACACTCGTTTCACTTTCCTACCAAAGCCACTTTCATGCAAGCGCAAAGCGCGCATTGTTTCGAGTTCCTAGAAAGATGCAAAGAAGACAATGCACGAAAAACGAAGAGATCAAGGCGAACAAAGAAGCCCACTGGGCCCTCCGTCTCCCCCTAGAGCTCCTGCTCATTTTTACCCACAAGCCCACCGCTTCACCTGCTCCATCTGCAGACACGCAGCCCCTCCGCCGCTCTCACCACAGAGAGACGCTCCTGAAACTCGGAGGGAAGGAGTTTGCGATAAGCATCGCAAGTCTCTGAGGGTTTGTGGCTTAGGGGATTGAACACTGGAAATTCATCTAGTTCAGCTTCATCTGAGTGAGATTCACCAGCTGTGCGGGTCAGGGAAAAAAACACACACAAAGTACAACAATCTTTTATGATCTTAAATGATTTAAAAACACCTGTAAAATGCGCTGTATGTAAAAATGCCCTACATAAACTTGGATTAATGCCCGCTAATACCAAGAACGATGGCGATAAAGCTTTAAAGCGAGGCCACGTGTTTTAGGCGAATAAAAAAATATGTATATGATATCATTTTTTATTCTTTCAGATGAATCCTGGCTGGAATGATTTGCTTCTGTAAACAAACTTCTGTTTTCACAAGACTCACAGGCGCATGTGCAACGCCGGTGTCCTACATCATCTGCCTGGAGCGGCTTCCATGTACAAACTAGATTAAAGTGATTATTAGGTTTTATTCGCCACAGGAGGCCTTTATTCACCCCTGGAGCCACGTGAGACACTTTTTATCATGGATGGATGCACTTTATTGGACCCACCCATTGCCATTGTAGAGCTTGGGAGAGCCAGGATAATTTTAATATAACTCTGATTGCATTTGTCTGAAAAAAAGGAAGTTATGTACACCTAGGATGCCTGGAGGGTGATTAAATAATGGGTGAACTATCCCTTTAAAGCGTCAAACTGCAGCGCACCTTTAGAATCAACAAATAAATGCTAAAATGACTTGTTGTCGTTAGATATTGTTTGTTTGTATGTAGCTTTCTTTATAGTATATTAATGTTAGTTATTGTCAGGTGGTGTGTACGTTAATATAACAAAACAATAACAAAATTCCCGATCGTGTGCATTCCTATTGAATGAACTACTGGAGTTCGCCCGGGAAATTCGCCAAATAACGGTAAATGTGAATTTAGTAGAATAGAAGATCCACACTACAATATAACAGCGAGGACTGATGATGTGAAAACACGGCTAATTTATCCATTTGATGTTTAAAGAGCTCAGGGATTTAAAGCGGCAAAACTGCAGCGCGCCCTAACCGCAGGATTGCCAGGTTTTTACAACAAAACCCACCCAATTGCTGCCCAAAAGTAGCCCAATCGCGTTTTGAGTGGCGTCCCCCGTTAAAATTTGTGTTCGGGGGGGGGGCAAAATACACGTTTCACGAGTTCGCCTTACAGATAATGAGGCTAGATAGATAATATGCGTATTTGGCGTGCTGTCCGTGGGGAGGGCTCCGAGCTCGGCAATTCCTCCCGAACTTGGAGTACTCTTCCCTCGTTTGAGGAGAGGGGTCCGAGCTCGGCATTTTAGCCCGAACCCTGAGCGCTCCCCCCGAGCTGGGATAGGAATGGGCCGATGGAGAGGAGTCGGGGTGGTGGAGGATTGGTCGTGTTGATTATCTGAACGTGCTCCTCCCGAACTTTGTTTAGTAAACATCATTTTTGGCATGGTTATTGCGTTATTGGGGTCGCTTCAACCCGCGGCAACAGTGGTAAAGTAGCCCAATTCCGCGGGAAAACCGGTGCGTTTTCACTACAGAGTCAAATCTGCACTCAGTGCCGCTGGCAACGCTATAACGCCACTGCTTAGGCGTTTACACCCAGTTTGCTTTTAACAGCGGTTTGCAAGCTAAAAACTTTTATTATATAGTGAAAGCATGGAAAGTGCATTAACTTTTGCATGACTTTTTCATTTATATGTTTCAGCGCAGTAATCCACCAGTTCCTCAAACACTCGGAAACATACGTCAAAATCTTGCCTTGCCTGCTTTTCACAGCGATTGGTTGTCGCCCGGCGTTTTTCGCTTGAGATTTGCATAAAGTTGCGGAATGCCCAACCTTTTTGCCGCTATCAGCCGCTCTCAACGCTTTCGCTGTTCCGCTTTCAGTTCCCACAATGCGTTTAAGCTCAATTTATACTCAACTCAAACAATAAACGTTTCTTTTTGCTGTGTGGACGCTAAAATTGCTTGTTATTGTTATATATTGTTCGTTGCTCTACTCATTATCGTTAGTTATTGCCAGGTGGTGTTTATACTAATAAAGTTTTCATTTTAGGTGTTGTTCCTGGTATGATCTGGCACTTCTGTTTTGAAAATTGTGCAGGCCAGAAATCTGATTTAATCTGACATGACCGCAGTTTTTATCAGCTCAAATTAAAATCCTGTTTAGGAAGTTACAGATAAGACTTCGTTCAAAAAACGTCGCCTTTCTGTGCTGTATAATATTATTCCGCCTCTGAATATCTCCTTGCTATGCATTACCTCTTGTTTGTGGTTGCAGTGAGAAAACAAAGAGGAAGGGTGACAAATAAACGTGTCACTTTCTCACGACCCACCTTCTATTTTTTTTCCTCCCTAGTCTTATGATGTCCAGAGTGCATGATAAACAGATGATAAAAAAGTCACACTTTAAAACGTAATATATATATATATATATATATATATATATAATTTTTTTTTTTATCACAGAAAGTATTATTTATTGTGAAGAAAAAGCACAAACACACTTTACAAAGAAACAAAACATTACACAGACAGACATTTGTTACTTTGAAATGCTAAAACAATAGATGTTGAACATGAAGACAGTGTTGTGTGTTTGTGTTTGTGGTTAATGGTTCATGTTGATTGTTAATGTGATTCTCCACCTGTGGTTTCTCTGATAGGGCACCTGTGTGAACCCGAGTAGAACTGACTTCACACATCCACTAAAAGAACCTGATTCAAACGCACTGAGACTTCAGACATGATTATGAAAGGACCTGAAGCATTAGAGATGTTTGATCTGATGCAGCACAGTTCAGGTGGGATTTCATTGTTCAGAAGCACTGCATAATAAGGGTGGGACGAAACGCCTACCTCCCTATTCGATACTATCACGATACTTAATATGATATGTACTGCGATTTTTTTTTTTTTTTTTTTGAAGAATTTCTATTCTACAATTTCGATATTGCTATTAGGACTGGGACAATATGCTAATCTGCCGATTCAATACTATCCTGATACTTATGTGCCGATTCATTGTATTGCGATTCAATATTAGTCTACAATTTATTCTGATTTTTCTTTGTTTATTAAAGACTAGACAATGAAAAATACTTGATCATATCTGTAAAGAGATGATGAGTCATATTAATAAAAACAAGGCATCACATCTTTCTAACCTTTTATTTCAGAAGCATGCACAAATAGAGTTTATGTTTTAAAGTAAACTATAAAACTTTCAAGTACCAAAACTCTAAACGTGCACATGAATATAATAGTCAAATGTTCAACAAAATGAGTAAAAATACTTCCTGAGATAAAATAAAGTGCTGTCTAGCCATGTCAGAGAATTTGGGGCAGAATTCGAATGATTCTCACTAGATCTTGTAGCAACCGTTTTCATTGTGCAGCGAATTCAGTAGCTGACAGTGTCGCAAAATCAACTTGTCTCCTAAGTAAGTTGTTTTGAGTTCGGATAAGTTTGTTTGCTTTGCGGACCGAGCTGATGAACGGTCCGCGCTGCGCAGCTGAAACATAGCGCGGTTTAGTTTCGCTTTCGTTTGCCGTTAGAAGTTTCATATTTGCGACAATAATCGCAGCGCTTGTGAGCTGAAAAACGCAGTGGTCGCGCCAGTGCGACCGCTCACAAAAACTAGTCCCACCGGTAGTCTGGAGCCCTGAGAGAGCAGATGGTTCCGCATGCTTTCAAATTGCTCTGGCAGTACTTCTATGTCAGGCCGATCGTCAACGCGGTGCTGTTTAAAATCCAACACATTTATACATTTCGCCCTCTGTTGGAATAAAAACGGCAAGTTCTGCCCACACCTCTTAGAAAAAGTAAAACAGATACATATAAATCGATTCTGAGGTAAATCAATCGATTTTAAATTGTTTAAAAAATAATCGCGACATTTAGGTAAATCGTTTTTTTCTTCCACCCCTACCCTATAAAGTTTATGAAGCATTTACAGTGTAACAAAAGCAGCCAAACACATGATATCAATCCCTGACAGATGATGTAAAGCATCAAAACACTTTTGTAAGATCATCCGAAAATCCCCCACACATTATTCTGTTGTGTTGTACACTCAGAATGACTCTCCATATCTGAATGCCCTTTCCATGACCCGGCCTGGCATGACTTCACACCATCTCACCCTCTGTTATTTGGACTTTCTGCTGATCGACGAGTGCACTAGAGTAGGTGTGTACGGAGGTGTGTGAATCGCTCTACTCCAAGGTACTCAGGATACTCACAGTTTCACAATGGGCATCTTGACGATGACATCATCCCCAAGTGAAACATCTCTCAGACTCTCTGTCTGCCATCTAAAAGATGGAAATGTGACGCATAAACAGATTAAACAGAAGCGCAAGGCTGCGCAGAAGGTCTCAGGGCATGACCCACACAGTGTGTTGTTGTGCGATGAAACTGCTTTAAATAAAACAAAAACAAGACATATGTCCAAAAATATTTAAACGTTTATGCAAAGTTGGAGTACTTTTTACAAGAAAATACTACCTCAAAGAATGTTTCAGTGTGTTTATTGCTATTAGTTTGTAACTGTTTCTAAAAATTGTTTCAAAGTAAGTATTAAAGCATATTTTTTAATGGTAAATTGATATTTATTATATTGATATATCAAAACACAGGATTGGTGTGAATCTCAGGCTGTTTTTGCGCTAGAAAAACCACTGGCCTGTGCTATTTATAGAGGAGCTGCTTTTTCTAAAAGCCCCAGCAGGAACAGGACTGGAGGAGGGCGTGTGCAGTCCTGTCGCTTCACACAAACACACCCTGCACTTTCAGGGGGCGAGATTGAGTCAAAAGGTGTGAAACCACACGTCCGAGAGAGATGGAGATGGATGCTTTTTTGTCGAACAAACACGTGGCGCTAAAAATGAGCACAAATTCTCACAGAAACATGTATAAACAACATGAGAACATTAATGTGCATGTTCAGTCCTTATGAATCTGTGCTAAACGTGTGTGTATATATATATATATGCATATATAATTTAAGTGTGTGTGTGTGTGCGCATGTGTGTGTATATATATATAAATGAGGAGTTCAGATGCAAAAGCCTCTAAATCTATCTGACATCTTTCTTTAAAAAAAATGCAATTTTATCAGGCTCTAATGTATGCATTTCTGTTCTGTTATTTCTGATGAGGGTGGGATTTTAGCGAGTTTGAAGTAAAATTATTTGATGGACCTATAATATGTGTTGGGAGCATTTACTCAGTATCATTATCTCTTTTTTGACCGAGATAGCTTTTAGCTGGTTTTGCATCTGAACTCTTCACATATATATAATATATGATTTGTGCTTATTTTCAGCGCCACGTGTTTGTGCGACAGAAAAAAGCGCCCATCTCTTTTGGACGTGTGGTTTCACACCTTTTGACTCAATCTCGCCCTCTGAAAGTGCAGGGTGTGTTTGTGCCATAAGCTGAATATATATATATATATATATATATATATATATATATATATATATATACAGTGGGGCAAATAAGTATTTGATACACTGCTGATTTTTCAAGTTTTCCCACTTACAAAGAATGGAGAGATCTGTAATTTTCACTGGGCTTACAGGACAATAGGCAAACAGTTGGTGAGAAGGCAGCAACTGTTGGTGTAATTATTAGAAAATGGAAGAAATTCAAGATGACTGTCAGTCTCCCTCGGACTGGGGCTCCATGCAAGATCTCGCCTCATGGAGTATCAGTGATCCTGAGAAAGGTGAGGGATCAGCCTAGAACTACACGGGAGGACCTGAATGACCTGAAGAGAGCTGGGACCACAGTCTCAGCAGTTACCATCAGTCACACACTACACCGTCATGGATTAAAATCCTGCAGCGCGCACAAGGTCCCCCTACTCAAGCCAGCACATATCCAGGCCCATTTGAAGTTTGCCAAATACCATGTGGATGATCCAAAAGAGGCATGGGAGAAGGTCATGTGGTCAGATGAAACCAAAACAAAACATCTTGGTATAAACTCATCATGTTTTGGGGGTGCTTTTCTGCAAAAGGGACAGGATGACTAAACCGTATTGAGTGGAGTATGGATGGGGCCATGTATCTTGAGATTTTGGGCAACAACCTCCTTCCCTCAGTAAGAGCATTGAAGATGGGTCGTGGCTGGGTCTTCCAGCATGACAATGACCCCAAACACAGCCAGGGCAACTAAAGAGTGGCTTTGTAAGAAGCATTTCAAGGTCCTGGAATGGCCTAGCCAGTCTCCAGACCTGAACCCAATAGAAAATCTATGGAGGGAGCTGAAACTCTGTGTTGCCCAGCGACAGCCCCTAAACCTGAAAGATCTGGAGAAGACCTGTATGGAGGAGTGGGCCAAAATCCCTACTGCAGTGTGTGCAAACCTGGTCAAGAACTACAGGAAACATCTGACCTCTGTAATTGTAAACAAAGGTTACTGTACCAAATATTAAGTTCTATTTTTCTATTGTATCAAATACTTATTTCAAGCAATAAAATGGAAATTAATTATTTAAAAATCATACAATGTGATTTTCTGTATTTTTCTTTTTAGATTCCGTCTCTCACAGTTGAGGTGTACCTACGATGAAAATTACAGATCTCTCCATTCTTTGTAATTGGGAAAACTTGAAAAATCCCCAGTGTATCAAATACTTATTTGGCACACTGTGTGTATGTATATATTCAACTAATGGCACAAACACAGTCTGCCGTTTCAGAGGGCGAGACTGAGTCAAATGGTAATGGCAGTCAAATTAATGTTTATATACCAGAATTATGAGCACACCGTAAGCAATAAGAAGGTTAAAACAGTGATGCTGAAATTTAGGCTTTTAATTAAACATAAATAACACCACAGGTGTTGAGAATTATGTTTCTGAGGCATCAAAAAAGTCATTCCAAACCTGATTTGAAACATTTCTCTTTTCCTTGTTTATTTTTCTTTAAGTTATGTTAATTAGTTTGTAGGAGACATCTTGAAGCACTACTTGCTGAAAGGACCTTGTGAAGTAATCCCAGAAGGTGCTCTTTGGTTGGAGTTGAAGCAACTATTACTATTAAAAAAAAAAAGAAAAGAAAGAATAGGCACTTACTCTGGTCCAAAAAAGCCTTTATTCACATTCTGGTCATCTCAATATAAACATTAAAAATGCCTAAAACTCTGCATACACTACTGCATTTCAGCCTTCAGCCTTCCTCAGAGTGTGTCAGGTATCAAAAGAATGACAGGTGTAGGTATAATTAGTCTGTGACATTGGGAGAAACCAAAAAGCCATTACAACCTTGTTAGCCATTATAAAGTATGGGTAAATAAATAAATACATACATAAATGAATGAATAAATAAATGAAAAAATAAAAATAATACTAAAAAGAAAAACTAATCATACTAGTCAATTCTAAATTTTCATTCAACCCAGGAAAAATGGTAGCTCCAAACTGAAATATCCTAACAGGTTCCCTTTTTAAAAGTCTTTTAAAAGCCTGACACACTCTGAGGAAGGTTGAAGGCCGAAATGCATCAGTGTGCTGAGTTTTAGGCATTTTTAATGTTTATATTGAGATGGCCAGTATGTGAATAAAGGCTTTTTAACTCTTTTGGACCAGAATAAGTGCCTTGTTTAGTTATTTTCACTTTAATATTCAACATTAAAACTTCCAGCAGATGGGTGTGCAACACAGTGACCACAGGCTTCATTTATTTCAGATCTACCAGAAAAACGTCTAGCAAAAAAACGGCTTCATCATTCCTGTGAGGTCATTTTAACAAAAGGGATATTTATTGATTTCATGATTATTGATTAACTGGATCACTATTTGTAAAAATATTTGCTAAACATCCTTTTAGTTTTAGTTTTTTTTTTTTTTTTTTTTTTTGTTAACAAATCTTTCAGTGCATGTCTCAATCTGATGTGTGGGCTTGTTGTAAATCCCCAACACAAAGGAACTAAAAATGTGTGACACGATGATATTCGGGGAAACGGGGGTTTCCTATGTAACTAACATTACTTCTTTTTTTTTTTTGCCTTTCAACTTACTTCTAGAAACTTGTACCTTGACAACTGTATTCTGACACAGTGCTGTCAAAAAGTGACCTTATGACTGAAATTACACAAAGATCTATAATATGCAGATCACTTGCAAATGGTAGTCTATTACAAATTAATAGAAAAACTGTAGTTAGTAACATAATCTGGATAATCTGAATTTTGTCTCAACTTGATTGGGATTTTGTACCATATTGGTAAAATAAATAAATAAATACTAGAAAGAAAATATATTTCAGTGTTTATAATTAAAAATCATTAAACATTACATTACAGCAGGGTTTTCCAAAGTGAGGTTTATGAAGAAGAAAAAAAAAAAACAGTTTAAAATCTAATAATTATTGAAATAATAAAAATGGGCAGTTAAAATTAATTAAATTTGATATGACTGTAACCATCAACACCAGAGAGCCATGAACAGGTAAACACATTGTTTATTTTGACATCTCAAAAAAAGCTTGGTTGTAACTTTTTTAGTAACTTGCATATTTATAAGTCTAGTCTCATTTATGGTGTTTAAATGAGAAATGGTTGCTTCATTTAGAAAGTGAAATATAAAAGAAAACAATAACTGGGACGAATGACGGATTATTCATAAAAATGATTAATCCACTGCCATTGTGTGAGTAATGTGTAATGTAATCCAGAAAGTAATTGTGAGCATTTTAAAACATAATATGTTCTACAAGTACTTCATTTTTGAAATCGGATTGGATGTAATCAGTAACTACCCAGCACGGTTGACATGATAGTATCTGGCGAATTTGGTTACCCACACAACAATATTATCATGCCATGAGATATTTATTTTCAGTTGCTTCTAGAAACTTGTACCTTGCCGCACCACTTTTACAAAGTGCCCTTGTAATTGTAAATTACACATAACATCTATTATTGTGCCAAAAAAGTATTAGAACAATCAAAATGCAATAATTTACTTAAATAATAAGCACAACTTAAAACTTGAAGATCATTTGGGACATAATTTTAGTTGCCAGAGAAAAGTTTCTAAATCATAGTTAGACTAAATCAGATTTCCAAGCACAAAATACAAGGGTAAAACTCGCTTCATCATTTAAATTGACTATTTGGCGCCACTTGCTGTTCCCGTGCTGCATTACACCGAGATGACGATGTTTGCCAAAGACCTGCAAACTGAGTAAATATATTAAAAAACCGTAACATTTACATATAGGCTTCATGGTGTTTATTTCTGTGTATTTCTCACAAATCCAGCGGCTCGCTTGCGTTTTATGATGTGAATGTGGCTATTGTGTGCAGGTCACCATGGAAACTTCTAAGCAGCTTCTGGGGCCCCTCAGTGTCTGCAGACTGGGGCAAGGTTAGTGAAGTTGGACGCGATTGTTGAACAAACCGGCTTGCGCCAGACTCGAGTGCGAGAAAACCAGGGATTTAAAGCATGAAAATTTGCCTCTAGAGCAGACAGTTTCAGTACATCACAGTAAGTACATTTTTATTATCTTTTAGTTTTGCGTGTAGAGTGTCTGCAGTCTTAGGGTTTCTAGTCGTATGTGGTTTATGCACTCAGTGGACTGTCACCCCACCTCAGCTAAATTTGTCGAATTAAAACTCATTAAAATGCAGATAGCACATTCTTTAATAGGATGCAGCAAACTACAAAACTAAACATAAATTGGGAGAATCATTAATAGAAAACAATTCATTATGTCATTATAAGTGACATTGTGTTTGGTAAGTAAAATGTGATATTGCTCATGCATGAATCCTGAAATCAAGTGTGCAGAACCATTTTCATCTACTGGATGATAACATGGCTGAACAAATCTCACAGATACACATTTAAAGGAGATTTAAAGGGATAGTTCACCCCCCCCAAAAATTAAATTAGCCCATTATTTACTCACCATCCAGGCATCCTAGGTGTATATGACTTCCTTCTTTCAGAGGAATCCAATCGGAGATATATTACAAACTGTCCTGGCACTTCCAAGCTCTATAATGGCAATGGATGGGTGTTTCTTGTCAACAGTCCAAAACAAGTCCAATAAAGCGCATCCATCCATAATAAAGAAGTACCTCACACAGCTATAAGGGGTGAATAAAGGTCTTCTGTAGTGAATCCATGCATTTTTGTAAGACAAATATCCATATTTAAAAGGTAATAATCACTTTAATCTAGCTTGTGCTAACTGTCGTACATGGAAGCCGTCCCAGGCGGATGGCGTAGGATGTTGGCGTTGCACATGCGCCATTTAGAAGTGATGAATGCAAATGTGCAGTGGAGAGAGGTAAACAAAGCACCGGTCATGAATTAGAAGGACAAAACATTTGTAGAGAAAAATGTTGGAGGGTTTCGATATAAGCCAAATGGAGACTTGTTTTCCTTTGCTACAGTAACGAAACTTTGCTTCCTTTGCTTCTGTAAACAAACGTTGGTTTTCACAAGACCCACAGATGCATACGCAACACAAATGCCCTACGTCATTGAGCCAGAGAAAAGTGATTATTACGTTTTAAATATAGATATTTTTCTTACAAAAAACGCATTGATTCGGTACAGGAGGCCTTTATTCACCACCTGGAGCCGTGTGGAGCACTTTTTTATTATGGATTTTACTGGACTTGTTTTGGACTTTAAGAGAAATTAAGAGAAATACTCACCCATTGCCACTGTAAAGCTTGGAGGTGCCAGCATAATTTTTAATATAACTCTGATTGGATTCATCTGAAAGAAAGAAGTCATATACACCTAGGATGCCTTGAGGGTAAGTAAATAATGGGCTAATTTTCATTTTTGGGTGAACTTAAATTTGATTGTTTTGTATTGATTGTTTTAAAAAGATTTCTTCCTTTTGCTGACTGCAGATGTTTGCGCTGTCTGAGCTGTGGTCCGGCGGCGAGCGTCAGGGCAGTTATAAGCTCCTGAAGCCATGGTGGGAGGTCTTCATGGACTACCTGCTGGTGCTCATGCTGATGGTGTCCATCCTTGCTGGGACACTCCTGCTGTCACGGGACGGAGTAGTGTGCGTCCCTGTACACTCCTCCTTCACGAACTACAGCTTTCCCATAGAGCCTGTATCTGATTCCATCTTTAGTAGCACACCAGAGTCGCCCAAGATCCCTGCGAAGGGGCGACGTACGAACCTGGACTTCCAGCAGTACATCTACATCAGTCAGGTTTGCTATCACGAGGCATTGCCCTGGTACTCGCGCTTTCTGCCATACGTGACGCTGCTCCACACGCTGGTTCTTCTAGCCAGCGGCTGCTTCTGGTTCCGCTTCCCGCTCACATCTGCTCGCATCGAGCACTTTCTGTCGCTTCTTGCCAAATGTTGCGAATCGCCCTGGACGACGAGGGCGCTTTCTCATACGGCCAAACTGGACACACGCTTCTCAGAGGTGGACCAAGTGGTGCAACCCAAAGTTCAGGTAACATCTTTGTACAAAACACGCAAGTCGAGTCTGGACTCTGGGACGGACAGCCCTCTGCTGGTGGGAACTGATAGTGTGTCCACTACAGCGCAACCATCTCCGTGTCCCTCAACGTTGTCCCACTGCTCAACTCTCTCCGCTCTGTCACTCACGGAGCCGGTTCTGCCAGTACAAGTCATTCCAGACACTTCCAGACCAGGAGCCACACTGGACCGCAGCGACAGAGAGCAGGCCAGAGCACTGTTTGAAAGGGTGCGCAGGTTTCGTGCGCACTGTGAGAGTTCTGATATTATCTATAAGGTAACATGTAAGCCTGTCCTATGTTTTTAGTTTTCTCAGTTTTCAGAAAAACAAATTATATGCCATAAAACCGTGGTGACAATTACACAGTTTAGAGGATGTAAGAAGACTGTTTGTAAAAATATATAATACAAATACTACAACTCTTCCTGTAGGTGTACACTGCTCAGACAGTGTTTAAGGTTCTGAAGTTCATTCTGATCATAAGCTACACCACTCCTCTTCTGGGCTCCATCACCTTCAGTCACGTCTGCCAGCCTCGCTCTCATGCTCTGACCGGCTACAGCGTCTTCCAGTGCAGTCACTCGCTGTCCTCTGTCCTGCGCAAGCTAATGCAAGCCTATGTCTCGCTGCTCTTTCTGTTTGGTCTGCTGGGCATCTATGCCCTGTTCTGGATCTTCCACAAGTATGGGTGCCACAAGTCAAGAGAGAACTGTGTCCATGTAGTCTGTAGCCTTTCTCCATGTGTGAGTGTTGAGAGATTCTGGTGATTGAACTAACGTGTCTGTTTGTGTTCCAAGAATCAAGAACTAAATGCAAATAATTATTGTCAGGCCTCCTTTTCAGCTGCATTGGTATTTTTTTTCCATTATTTTTTTTTTTCGATAAGGATTTATAAAGCGTTTTAAGCCATGAACCAAACGAACCAGCTCTGAGGTAAATCACAACATTATTATTGCATAATTATTGCAAAATAAAACTTGATTATTTAATTTGCAGGGCTTCATGGGAGTTGGCACAGATGTAGAGCTCTTTTTGCTCAATTTGTTTGCCCCAACTCTCTGACTGATGGAGTGGTCTCTTTTCAGCATGAATTCAGTTTTTAATAAAAAATTATTAAAAATAAGTTGAAATTATGTATGGCTGTACCATCAATTAACAACATCTAGACTCACATTCTCAAAAGTGCGAAAAAAAAAGTTCATTTATTGGCAATGATAGCTAAATGAAGAATCCAAGGAACCATTCCATTGCTCAAATGGTTTTTTGTATGGGGAGGAAGAAAAGAATGGTTATAACCACAAAAAAACTCCTTTTGGAACCTTTGTTTTGAGTGCATAGTACTTACCTTATTAGCCTACTAACCCTAACCCTAACCTAACTGTTGAATGGTTTGTAGGTTATCATAACAAATACATTGCTCTATGGAGAAAATGTATAACAATTAATTAATATCTACTTGAGAACCCAACTGTTGCACTCCGTAAATTTAAAGAAAACTGTTCTGAAAATCTGATTAAATCTGCCTAATTCTCAGGTCTTTGAGGCAGTACTCTTTCCAGAGTGTACGTGAGAAAGGATCCATGTTAGATGTACCTGACCTTCATAACGACCTCGCCTTCCTCTTGCACATGGCCGACCAGTACGACCCTCTATTGGCCCAGCGCCTGTCTGTCTTCCTGTCACCGGTCAGCGAGACTCGACTGCTGGAAGAAAGTCTGGAGCGTCGCTGGGGAGCTGAACGTTTGCGGTCAATGATCACATCTGACCAGCAGGGACGCTCTTTGCTGCAGCTTGTGGCTCTTCCCCGCCTGCCACCAGCCTTGTTCACCTTAAGCCAATTAGAAGTGTTGAAGTTGGAACTTATTGGAGACGCCAAACTGACAGCACAGATATCTAACATGACCGCACTCAGGTAAGCATTTTAATTTTAATTGCACATAATTTAGCTGTCTAAGGGTGTGTTCACATTGTAAGTCGGTTTGTTTGGTTAATTTGGTCCTGGTTCTTAGCATTCACACTGGCATTTTTGACAGCGTTTTAATCGAATCAAACATGACAAGGGAGAACACATCAGACCGTAATGAGGGGATAAGACTTTAGGAAGCTAAATGTTTTAATCTGGATTCTCTTCTCATCAGAGAGATGCACCTTTACCACTGCACTGCATCAGTGGAGCCTGGAGCACTGCAGCACCTTCAGGAACATCTTGAGACCTTACATCTAACCTTCACCCAAGCTGCAGAGATCCCAGTCTGGGTTTATTCCCTCCGTGGCCTGCAAGAGCTGCACTTGACCGGGAGGTTAAGCAATGAGGGTGGGATGGGGCGCGGATGGGCCCTTGGCAGTCTTCGACAACTTCGTCACCTCCGCATCTTGGTGCTGCGCGGCATGCTGCAGAAAGTCCCTGGGGAATTGAGCGAATTAGCGGGGAGTCTGCTAAAACTTGAGATATATAACGAGGGCACCAGGTTGTTGGTACTTACGGGACTGAGGCGTTTGACCGGACTGGCAGAAGTTCAACTGCAAGGATGCCAGTTGGAAAGGTTACCGTCAGCACTTCTGGTGCTTACAGGTCTACGCAGTTTGGACCTGCAACACAACAGTCTGCGTACTCTAGAAGAGCTTTTGGGATTGCAGCATCTGCGGCGTCTGTCCTGCCTACGACTCGCGCATAACCGTGTTTTGGCTCTACCGGCCAGTGTAGGAGTTCTGCGCTCACTGGAGCTCTTGGATTTGGCGCACAATCAGCTGCAAAACCTACCTTCAGCGCTCTTTACGCTGCATAAACTGCGGCGGCTGCTTTTGGCGGGAAACCTTTTGGAAGATTTGCCAGCTGAAATCAGAGCCTTGGCGCTTCTAAGCGAACTAGACCTGAGTGCCAACAGACTTGAACATCTCCCCAAAGAACTGTTTGAAAGTTGTGTAGAACTTCGCAACTTGAATGTCGCAAATAACTCTCTTGGGTCTTTGCCCGATGGCTTGGGCGGCCTGACTCAGCTTTCACGTCTAGACGTACGGGGAAACAGTCTAGAGGAGCTGCCGGTCGAGCTGGGGTGTTGTTTTGGGCTTCGTGGTGGTGGTTTGCTGGTGGAAAACTGGCTATTACACACCCTACCTCGGCAGGTCAGGGACGTTCTACAGCAGCCCAGCTCTTGCCCTTCTTCTGAACCTCCATCACGGCCTAATTCTGACTGCTTTCCTTCCTTTTCAGCTGCACAGTGGAGCTTCCATTCCGCACTGGAATCTCGGATATGAGCTTCAAGCTGAGCTCATAAACAGTATCTAATACTATTAAATTGTTAACTCTCTTGCCAAAAAACTTTAAATATGACTCAAATGTGACTGATATGAAGATGAAAAAACATTACTTAACTGTTAGTTAATTGTCACTAGCCCAATGAATCCATTTTAAAACTTTCTAATCTTCATTTTGAAAAGCTTAAGATGCTAGTTTTCACATTTGGTGTTTGTTTTTTGTTTTTGTTTTTTTATTCCATGGTATCTTTGGTTACTTTTTAATGCCAAAAGGTACAAAAGTAACATCCATTCTAATTTTGTGTCTAAAAATGTTTAAAATCTAAAAAATACTGACACAATCTCCATTTATGATGCATTGCAAACTATGCATGTCTGGTTGCTTCTTGCATGTCATTCTCAGTCCTTATATGGATCACCGTATTTTGTTTTGTGCTATATGTTTTGTAAAATATATTTAATAAAAAAAAATGTCTATCTATGCCTATCTATTTCACTTTATTAACTTATTTCCACTTCCACAAAAGCATGTGCTCCCTAACACAACACCAGATATGGTTTTATGTACAGTACTAGTCAAAAGTTTGATCTTAAGCTGAAATAAATTATTTGCATATGCATAAATTTCTTAGTTAATATCAAACTTTTTTTATTTATTATTTTGATGTTTACTTAATAGACTATATTTCTTTTTAATGTAATAAATAGGCAGGAGTTATAATGAAAACAGATTAATTTAATAATATTTGGATGCATACATATGACCCTGGACCACAAAACCAGCCATAAGTAGCATGTAGTAAGAGCCACTGTATGCACTGTATGGATCAAAATAGTTGATTTTTCTTTTATGCCAAAAATCATTAGGATATTAAATAAAGATCATGTTCCATGAAGACATTTTGTAAATGTATCATATCTTAATTTTTAATCAGTAATATGCATTGCAAAAAACATTTATTTGGACAACATTAAAGGCGATTTTCTCAATTTTTTTTTGCACCCTCAGATTCCAGATTTTTAAATAATTGTCCTATCTTAACAAATCATACATCAATGGAAGCTTATTTATTCAACTTTCAGATGTTGTATAAATCTCAATTTCTCAAAACTGACCCTTATGGCTGGTTTTGTGGTCCTGGGTCACATTTATGATAATCACCTAATCATAGACACCTATGGCCTGTATTGTCTACTTCCATGTGGACATTAAACATCTCTCCAGACACATATAACGTTAATACCTAAACACACTAAAAAAATAGTCGCCATCAAAATATATTCACACAGAACTCTTTAAATATTACGTAAATACCATGGTGTAATATAAATATGGTACATCTATCTGATATTGGCGTCATAATATTATTTATGGTATTTTACCGCGGTAGTATTTGATTTGAATCGGTTCCTTGATATGGAGCAACTTATCAATCATAATATTACAATGTGTTCAATGTTTTAAATCAGTTACACAATCCTAAATTCATAATCAAATGTAAATAAACATTTCAGTCACTTACAAAAGTCCCGCCTAGCTCAATTGCGCCCAACGCGAGCGCGACTTCAACGCCCCCAAGAGCCAGTACCAACATCCAATCACATCACGGTTACATTTAAATTGACGCGATCGCTAGCCAATGGGAGTGTACGTTGAACCAACGAGCGGATGCGTTCTGCCAATGGGAGCGCGGGTTATTCAGGAGGCTGGATTTCCGGGCGGTAGTATAAACTGCGGCCTGGCGCGTGCGGTTTGAGGCAACAGCTGCGTTTGTCTGTTCATTTTACCCACGCACCATCACCTAAAGGTAATTGTTTTTAAGTTATTATTATTTTTTAAGATTTAGATGTGTTTTTAACGTAGCGTAATCGTTCATGTATGTAGCAGTGTGTTTTTTATTCAACAGAGCAGTTTCATGTGTGATCGCAGCGTTATGTCATTGGGCGCGTTAGCGTGCGTGCTAACCGAAGCGCGCGTGAGAGCGCATGTATTTTCTGTTAACAGTGGTATATAATTTATAGATCATTTTACACGATTTCGCGCTGGCGGGTATGGTAAGCCGCATGAAACTTAAGTTCACAGGCTCTTTCTTTGCTTCTTCGTCTTTTATAACGGCCGCTAAACGCTGGTCTATTGTCCGCCGCGCGTTTGAGACAAAACGTTCGTTACATGGGTTCAACAACTAGTCGAATTTTTGTATCGGGTAACTTAGTTATTGTGTGATTTGGCTACATAAATTCGCGTGTTTGCCGTTCGTTACGTTGATCTGAGAGCCTCCTTTGGTTGTTTGTGGTTTTAAGGCCCATATTAACCCGGTCCAGTTTCACTGAGCTCACTGCTGTAACAAAAGGTACCAAGGTGTTACCATGTTTTGGACTGCTTTGACTTTTGTTTGTACGAACTTATTTGCCGTAGTTTTTCCAACTTGGACCTTCTTTTCATTGCCACACATATGTTCAGTAGTCATAATTGATTTTTTAGTGACCTGTTTGGTTGTGTTTTAGACTTTTTGGAAAGCACGTATTTGTCATTTTGAGTGTTTGTTAATTCGGTGTAAAGTTTGATAGCGTTGTTCCTTAATGCTGATGATACACTGGGCAACTTTTGGAGCAATCTTGCCGGGCAACTTTTTTTTTTTAGCAATGTTTTTTGGCCAATTTTCCATGGAAAATGTGTAACAAATTTCCATTAGGATAATTTGGATCAGTCGTGGGCCCTGTATCTTACCTGGCTGCCCATTGATGACAACATTTGCTGGGCAACATTGCTCAAAGTTGCCCAGTGTATCATCAGCATTAGTACCACCAAAGTGCTTTGTGTAGAAATGGTGAATTTGTAAGCATTTGTGAGTCAAGTGTCAATTTTGATCTGGTTTTTGGGTTTGTTTACATGGTTTCTGTTCTGTGTGGCTTTAAACGCATGGCTAACATTCTTTAGGCTTGGTCCACTCGGATCTCAGTGGCTCCAGAGTTGGTGCTTAAAATGCCGAAAGTACTTTACTTTTACTTTTATTTACTTACTGTAAAGTCCTGGAAAACCCATGAAAATGGTAATTTCCGAAGAAGTGCTTGCATTATTGAAAAACAGTGTATCTATGTAGTTAATGTCATAAAACTAGCAGGCTAAGCCAGTAGTAGTATTGACAATGTAGTGTAAACATGGCTGAAAACACATGAGGAACAGCTGAACCGAATTGAGTAATTTGCTCAATTTGATCACTTATTTCAAGCGATTCACTAATTAAAAGAACCATTTATTTTTTGAATTACCACATCCCTTGTAATGATTTTTAAAAGCATGATGTGTGAAACCGAGCTTTTAAAAAAAAAAAAAAAAAAAGCAAAAGTTCAAACCAGTTAAACCTTTAATTCACAAAGTGACTCTTTGTTTCAAAGCGCTCCAGTCGGATTGCGCATCGAGAAACGCTCTCTTTCGGAGTGTGGATCGTGCATTATTTGGTTTAGATTTTTAATTATTTTCTGCTGTTTTGTCCCCATCAATGCCAAAATCAAACCTTAAGTTGTCATGGCATGCTTTGCATGTGCTTCTTTACTTTTGCCTTTTTTGTTGTAAGAATTTGAAAGATGAGACCGTTTCATACGTGAGATCTCTAATTGCGGTCTTTGAAAATCAAAAAGCACTGTTTAAATTCCTGGAATTTTATTTTACATTGTCTGCGCGTACCCTGTGGCTCGCTCCATTGAACCACTAAGGTGCGAGTTGTCTGAAGGTGTGATTTAATTGCTCTTTCTCACTCCTTTTGTCTCTAGAATGGCTGAGAATGACGTTGACAACGAGCTGCTGGATTATGAAGAAGACGAGGAGCCTCAAGGAGCCCCGGAGAGCGCCGTTCCGGTGGGCAAGAAGGAGGTGAAGGGCTCGTATGTGTCCATCCACAGCTCAGGCTTCAGAGACTTTCTGCTCAAACCAGAGCTGCTGAGGGCCATCGTGGACTGCGGTTTTGAGCATCCGTCTGAAGGTAAGAGATGTGGAGATGCTGGTTCTCCTGATGTAACCATGCATGCTGATTAGCATCTTAAATAAACTTCCCATGTGTGCTTTTAGTGCAGCACGAGTGCATCCCGCAGGCCATTCTCGGCATGGATATCCTGTGTCAGGCCAAGTCCGGTATGGGAAAGACAGCCGTGTTTGTGCTCGCTACCCTGCAGCAGATCGAGCCGGTGGATGGACAGGTTAGTATATCACTTTTGGTTTGTGATGAAACATTAGAGCTGTGCGATTAATTAGTTGGGTCCAAACTCTGGGTTTCCCAAAGAAACTAGTAATTCATTATGTAATATGTTGAAATGGAACTTATAATCAGATGTGAACATGCGGCTGTTTAATTGTTGAAATGTTTTATTAAAATGAATTTATTTTAAAGTAAAATGTGACCCTAGACCACAAAACCAGTCAAAAGTAGCATGGATATATTTGTAGCAATGGCCAATAATACAATATATGGGTCAAAATTATTTATTTTATGCCAAAAATCATTCGGATATCAAGTAAAGGTCATGTTCCATTTAAGATATTTTGTAAATGTCAAAACAATTTGGTAATATGCATTGCATGGTAATTTTGGTAATTTCCATTGCTAAGAACTTCATTGGGACCACTTTAAAGGCAGGTTTCTCTACCTTTGCTGCATCAAGATTTAAATTTCAAATTGTTGCATCGGCCAAATATTGTCCTGTCCTAACCAAACATACATCAATGGAAAGCTTATTTATTCAGTTCAATTTAAAAAAAAAAAAAAAAAAAAAGGCCCTTATAACTGGTTTTGTGGTCCAGGGTCACACGCACAGATTAAATGTTTTATCTGCACGCCATGTGATCGTTAGCCAACAGAGAACCACGAACATGGGAAATATACAGAATATTTCCTCAATGTGGAATGTAAATTAACATGAGAATGGAATGGTTTTGTAAAGAGAGAATTTAGTCATGTGACCTTTAGTCGACATTAGAGAACCATGACCATGTGAAGTGTTACATTTATTAAATCATAAAATATAAACATGTAAATGGGGTTTTGTTTAAAATCTAAAGCAATCAAAATAAAACTTTATCTACGATAAAACGGTTAAATGCTTAAAGTTGTGCAGTTTAAAAAAAAAAAAAAAAAAAAAATTATTTAAATCGTAATGTAAAAATGCTATTTTTATTTATTTTAAGAATAAGTCTTTAAAATTAGACTTAACAAGGGGAAAAAAAATTAGTTTATCTGCATGTTCATGGTTTTTTTGTTGGTTAATGGTTAGGTTAATCTAAATTTTAGATTATTCAAATATTAACTTAAAATTTTCTTAAAGCCGCCCTGAGGTTTTAAAACAAAGTGGTTCAGCTGACAAAAGTTTGCTAACCTTTTTCTTACCACAAATTAGTTGGTGGTGGTTTTGACAAGCTGTGGCCCAGTAACTGGGTTTAAATCTGTAGTGATGATGAACTTAAGTTTGTAGACGATAAACTTGAGTGTTTTCCTTTAATTCAGGTGTCTGTGCTGGTCATGTGTCACACTCGCGAGCTGGCCTTTCAGATCAGTAAGGAGTACGAGCGTTTCTCGAAATACATGCCCACGGTGAAGGTGGCCGTGTTCTTCGGCGGCATGTCCATAAAGAAGGACGAGGAGGTCCTGAAGAAGAGCTGCCCTCACATCGTGGTCGGCACGCCGGGACGAATCCTCGCCCTGGTCCGAAACAAAACCCTCAACCTGAAAAACGTCAAGCACTTCGTTCTGGATGAGTGCGACAAGATGCTGGAGCAGCTTGGTGAGCGTTTGACCAAAACCTGCTCTGAAATATGAGCCTAGCCTGTGATGCTTAATATGACGTGTTTGTTTCTCTGTCAGATATGAGGCGTGACGTTCAGGACATCTTCAGACTGACCCCTCATGAAAAGCAGTGCATGATGTTCAGTGCCACCCTCAGCAAAGAGATTCGGCCCGTCTGCCGCAAGTTCATGCAGGACGTGAGTGACATTTTGTTTTTGTTTTTTTGGAAATGCTCATTTAACTGAAATTTTAGCTTATATTTAATATTTTCCTTACTCGCATTTTGCCGGCACACGTTTTTAGTTTTTCTTGGTGCTGAATTTATTTATTTATTTATTTATTTATTTATTTATTTATTTATTTATTTTATTTATTTTTTTTTAAAAAGGTATTTATGTAAGTTACGTACTTAAATCAACATTTTCTTTTTTGGTTCAATGTAATGTTAAAAATTTGTAATCATTAAATATAAAATATAACATTTAAAATGCTACACTTCTCATTTTTTGTTTAAAGTGTGAAAATGGCAAATACAATAGTCATTACAATGAAGTCCTGTTAGTTGCATAACCTAACAAAACCTAACAATACACTTGATCAATATGGTAAGTAAAAATGATACATTTATTTATAGATTTATTCAATTATATAATATACTGAAGTATTTTAACTCAAAGCAGTGCAGTGGAAACATGGCAGTTTTTAAAATATTCAGTTTTTAGACTCTTTAGGTACAGTGGGAGTTTTATGGAAATCATTGGACACCTATTAAGTCCTTTGAGCATTTTTATCAGGTTGTAATTGCTCAGGTTGTAAAAGCTTTATTACCCTTTATTATTGGTACGGGTGATGATATCTTAAGACTTAATCTAAAGCTTGTAGAGCATCCTGTCTGATGTGTTTGCTCTCCATTTTCAGCCAATGGAGGTGTTTGTGGACGACGAGACGAAGCTGACTCTTCACGGTCTGCAGCAGTACTACTGCAAACTGAAGGACAGCGAGAAGAACCGCAAACTCTTCGACCTGCTTGATGTGCTGGAGTTTAACCAGGTTGGTTTAGCACTTAACGCCTCAAAGTACGGTGGTATGATTTGTCACTCTATACTACGCAAAAACCTAGTTACGACTCCACGCAGTACTCAAATCAATCAACAGAAAGAGTTCCACATGTCAGAAGTTCTTTCGGTTTTGTTTAAATTTCCTTGTTTTATTTCTCTCCAAACTGGCTGTTTGTGTGTCTGTGAGTCCTTGCACAGAGATGAGGAATACACTCCCTGCTTAAAACATGCAACATACGGAAACATACTGTAATGATAATTATAAATGTACTTAATTATTATGAGAATACCTTATGTGGTTTTAAGAACACAAACTACAACTGTAAGGTGTTTGGGTTTTTTTTTTTTTTTTTTTTTTTTGCACCCTCAGATTGCAAATCTCAACAAAAAAAAGCTTTCCTTCAATCATCAGGTCCTTCAGTCAGAACCAAACACAAAATCGTGGCTAAAAAACGGATGGTACTCAAACATTTTCAGGCTTGGCAAGTGTAACCTTTTGAGTTTCCTGAGCCATTTGCAAATGAGTACAAGCAAATATTTTGTACATCAAATGTGACCCCATTTACTCCAGTTTCATTGTGATTCTTCAATACATGATATTCCAAAATTATGCATTTTCTTTTTCTTTTTTTTTTTTCGTCAGAAGTGTTTGAGCTCAAATGCATATTTCATGTTGTTGAGGGTAATTCTGCTGTTGTCCTGCAGGTGGTGATATTTGTCAAGTCTGTTCAGCGGTGTGTGGCGCTTTCACAGTTACTGGTGGAGCAGAACTTCCCTGCCATCGCCATCCACAGAGGAATGGCACAGGAAGAGAGGTGCGTGTGTGCTTGTTTAGGCTAAATGTACTTTTATAATAAAATGCCATGACTGACTAGTGAGGATATTGTGTCATTGCTAGTTAAGGTGAGCAGGATTGTTTCAGTATAGTGTTTTGCACTGGTATCTGTGAAGGTTTGTTCAGAGTTAGGAAAATATCTTTAGCCTTATAAAAATGGTGGAAGTCTAAGAGAGCAACTCACTAATATAGTCATATGTTTAACTACTAAAAAAAAAATGCTATGCATCACTTGTCAGCCAAACCACTTTGAGCTAAATTTGTTTTTATATTTAACTCTGAGTCTCATCTCTGCTCGCAGGTTGTCTCGGTATCAGCAGTTCAAAGACTTTCAGAGGAGGATCCTAGTGGCCACAAACCTTTTCGGAAGAGGAATGGATATCGAGAGGGTCAACATCGTCTTCAACTACGACATGCCAGAGGACTCCGACACGTATCTCCACAGGGTAAGTATCCATGTAGTCTCCACAAGCGTTTCAGATCTCCATGAAGTAGCACGGCTCACATGGTCTCGTCCCATTCTCAGGTGGCTCGTGCGGGTCGTTTCGGCACCAAGGGTTTGGCCGTCACATTTGTGTCAGACGAGACGGACGCCAAGATCCTGAATGATGTGCAGGACCGATTCGAGGTCAATGTGGCAGAGTTACCAGAGGAGATCGACATTTCCACTTACAGTGAGTCTTGGGTCTCATTCTTTGTATACCCATCATGCATTTTGCGCATGAAGGAATAAACCTCAATGTGGTCACTGAAGTAAGGCTAATTAATTGGGTGTTTTGATGTTATCAGTGGGTTGGTCAACCTTAAGCGTTGGCGGTTTGGTTTATTTCCCAAATGCTTCAAACCCACAGCGAGTGGTTGGAGGAATGGTGTTTGAGGTCTTTTGTATTTGAAGTAACATTTGTCTCTTTCTCTGCGCAGTTGAGCAGTCCAGATGAAGGTCTTGACGCTTCCAGCATCGCAGCTGTTGGATCACGGCGGGGTGCCGAACCTCCGTTTTTAAAGCCTCCTTTTTACCTCAAACCCACAATAGTTTTTACCGCTTTTCTCGGAGGAACGGGCGAGATGTCTGTTTCATGATTTTTGTCCTAAAAATCATGTTTTTGTTTTTTGGTTTTAATGAAATTAAAACTTTTTATATACTACACCTTGACTGGCTGTGTTTGTCTTCTGAGAAGTGTCACCCAAATGAAAGTGGTTTTGTAATGGGTTTCTAAATGCTTTTAGTAGTGGTTTACTCTGAAATCTTTCCAAATATGTCTTGTTAAACTTGCAGGCCAGTGTCATAACCTCCGTTGTTTTGAGGTTAACAGATTGAGACTTGTTTGCAAATGACTGAAATGTCAGTCCAAAATAAAAACAAGCTGTTTTTAAATGGGAAATTGACTTTTTATTTCCAAACCAAGAATTTAACACTGTAGTCATAATAAAGTGACTGTAAAACTGCACCTTTTTAAAACTAGTTTTCACGTTAAATTCCTTGCTTGGTAATAGAACAGTAAAGTTGATATCAGAGCACTTGTTTTGTTTTTTTTTAAACTTGATGTAAACTGAATTTGTTGAGGCTGTTAAATGGTAAGCAGAAAGGCTAATTTGTAGAGGTCTACACACCTCAGCATGATAGAAAAAAAAAATCTCACACCTTGAGTGGTTTTTACAAGCCAGTTTATTTGACGGATGGTGAGTGGTTGTCCTCTGTCTTAACAGTTAAAACAAATAAGGAACTTATAATAAAAATAAAAAAAAACATTTGAGATCAGACCTGAATCTAGCCACGTCTTGTTTTTAACTCTGTTAGTATGTAGCATGATAAATGTGTATTTATGACGCAATCAATCACAATTTGGCAGCTCAGTGTAATAATCCACTCGAGACTTCGTTTAAGAGGCTGTACAAAACTTTTTAATAAAAGCATACAAACATTGGCTATGACTAAATTAGATTGACTGTAATAATGCTTGATTGGAAATCAGATATCGTCTTATAAAACAGGTAAAGAAAATCCCTCAGACGCACATTCCTGGCGGGAAGAAAACGAGTAGGAGCTACTCAAGAGGTATCTTTCCTGTAAAAATGACTTACAATAGTGATTAAGCAGCGAGTTATACGATGCAACTTTTGACGAAATCAACCAGCCAGGTAGGTGTGACCGTTGGCCGGGCCAACAACATGTTCGCGCCTCCGTCATTTGAATCACGTTGGTTCAACCGACGTTAATGACGTCACGCGCAGGTGAAGTACCTTAACTTCTGCTAATTAATAGATTTGACAACGCAACTACCATCAGATTATTTTAGTACGTTAACTCGGAAACAACAGAAAACGTTTTCACTTAGTTGAGATTTGGAATTTGAACGAATCTTAACTAAAAATAACACAATCATTCAATGACAACATGGCTTCTCCCTTTCAAAAGTTTGGGTTTTTGGTCTCAAAGCCTGTTCAAACCCTCGATCGTTCTTCAGGGCAGATGGCGTGACGTCACCTCCGTCAGTTCATGCACCAATGCCAGGCAGAAATAGAGACCGCTGCATCATAAAACACGGACAACAGTGCCATTTGCACGAGGCTCTGCCATCACGTGGTAGATTACAGACCAGCATTTGAAAGAACCGTCCCACCCATTACTTTCAAATTACATGTTTACATCAGATGCTGGTGTTTTAAACATATTTTTATTGCAAACCAAAGGGTTACTGGGTTTCTTTCTGCCCCCAAAGAAGAGGATTGTAATTAGCTGGGAGCAGTGGAGCCGACGTTTTGACGCCAGGGAGCTGCGGCACTTGGCAAATATCCCTCAGTGAGTTGACGGAGTCACAGGCTCAAGAAACCATCAGTCTCAGTGTAGAGTCCACAAGCAGCTAAGTCAAACCCCGGGTAATGACTGTTCTTTGAACGTCAAGGCAAAGCAATCACTACAAAAGAAGTAAAGACCAGCCCTTGAGAAGCTATGAGGTTTTCCCACCACATTGAATCGTCTAATCAGCGTCCCGCCAAGGCATTTTTTTTGTTTTCCTCCAAACCTGCTTAAAGTCTCATCTAGATAGCGCAGGTGCCCCAGAATGCATCACTGTTCATGGTTGAGGACCGGTCAATCAAAAAAATCCATTGTATATATTCACGACTGGGATTCATCCCATCCCGGATCCTTGCGGAAAGCGCATCTACTCTAAGGCTCTCGGTACAAGGGATCAGAAACCCAAAATTGCCTTTTATTCCACTTGGATTTGCATTATAATGAGGCCTCGGCCTAGCGTCTACCCAGAGTTACACTTTGAAACGCTACTCTATTGGACGGGGAAAGACATGGGGGCGGGTCTTTGGACAAAAAAAAAAGATGTTAATCAACAAACTTGTGCATGTCGCCATACAGCCAACGTTGGGGCGGGAGCGCCGCATCGTTCAGGTGGCCACATTCGTCATTGCATTTGCAGGACTGCACAAACATGACGGCCCTCTCAAAGTGGTCTCCGTCGGGGCAGGCAAAGAGCACAGGGGCTGTTCGCGTGCGGCGGGGCGAGCAGCATCGCCCGTCCAGACACGTCCCGCAGTAGTTGGGTCGATAGAGACGCGTGCTGCGGCAGCCAGCGTAGCGCAGGCGCAGAGGCTCGGGAGACTTCTGGGTACGAGAGCACTTCCTCCCCTTCTGTTAAACAAAAATACAAAGGCAGGTTACACACACATCCGCAATGGAAAACAAGTGTGCTAAGATTTTTTAAAAATGGGTTTCTAAGTGCAAGGTTTTGAAAACGTTAGCCTTATCGTAAATAATGAAAATGCAAATTTGCGAACACGTTGACGTTGTGTGCATTATGTTTTCCTTTAGTATGTGCACAGGCTTGTAGTGTTTCTTTATAAAGTGACATCACCAACTACTGGCCTGGCATGCATAATACAGTGTTTTTACTAATTTCCTTGGATCCATGCAAACAGGGATTGTTTTGATAATGTTGTTGTCTGTTTTTAGTACATCGTTGTCATATAACATACCCTAAGACAATGCACCTTAACAGTGTACACCATTAAAATTGACTTCTTGATTATTTATTTATTGCCAAGTTGCCAAAAAACCCTAAAATCATAAATTTGCCACAATATTTTAAAACTTTGGTTTTCATAAATTATTTCTTTAATATGAGTGAATTCTCTTGTACTCTTACAGCACTGGCAGATATTTTTATTTTGGCTGTTACACATTTTTGTTTTAATCATAAACTCATGTAATTCTAATCATTTTCTCAGACAACAAGACTTCTTGTGTTGTTTTGCTTCTAAACATGTTTATTTAAGAATGTTGAGATATTAGTACTTGGAATACAAGATAAAAAATGGTCTCTTTTTAAAGAAGTCAATCAGTAGATAATTGATGAAAAAATGAAAGTATAAAAATGTATAGAAGTTTAAATTTACTGTTAAGAAAATGTACTGTACTATATTCAATTTTATTTTATATAAAAATACATATTTTACACAAAAGGCCATATGTCTAAATAACTTCCAAATTTGAAGTTGATATTTAAAAAAAAAAAAAAAAAATGTTTAGGCGTTATACCACAAACGGCCACCGGGTGCCATTAATTTTTTTAAAGCATTTTTCTGTCACATATGTATACACTTCTCTCTAAATATTACTTCTGTCACAAAATAACCACCAAATATGGATTCTTTAGACCTTTTCAACAATATGTATTGTCAAGATTATAAAAAGTTTTGATTCTAAAAAGTAATACACTTTGTAATATGACACCCCCACTAAGGGGGAGGAGACCGCTAGAAGATATTAAAATGACCAAGGTAACACAAAATGGTTTTCACATGATGAATTTTAAGGTTTTAAGCTTTCAAATGTGACACTGGACCATAAAACCAGTCATATGGGGTCCATTTTTGGAAATTGAGATTTATACATCATCTGAAAGCTGAATAAATAAGCTTTCCATTGATGGATTTGTTTGGACAATATTTGGCAGAGATACAACTATTTGAAACTGGAATCTGAGGGTGCAAAAAATGTAAATATTGAGAAAATCACCTTTAAAGTGTCCAAATGAAGATTTAGCAATGCATATTACTTATCAAAATTTAAGTTGATACATTTACAGTAGGAAATTTACAAAACATCTTAATGAAACATGATCTTTACTTAATATCCTAATGATTTTTGGCATAAAAGAAAAAATCTAAATACATACAATGTATTTTTGGCTATTGTTACAAATGCACCACAGTGACTTAAGACTGGTTTTGTTGTCCAGGGTCACAAATGATATGTAACTTATGATTACTGAAACATGTGATGTTTAGATATTAGTACTAGGAATACAGGATAAAAAAAATACTGAGGATATACAGCACTTGCTATAGTGAAAGTATCAGAATTTAATTTAAAATATCACATTTCATCATGCAGCTGTTGTTGTTCAAGCTACTTCCATATTTGGAAATATACCTGATACATAATAATGTTACAAACAGACATTTTGCTTTCACACTGGAAAATACTGCAAGAGCAACATTTCTGGAACTGGACTAGAAGGAGCCAATGATGAAATGATGATTGCATGGTTTAGGTTTATGGATTTAAATTTAATTAATGTTTTATACTGGTTAGTACCAGTTTGGTGCTGCTACAACAAACATGCTGTTTAGAAGCTGATTATTTTGGTGAAGCAAGGAAGATTTCTCAAGCTGTTTAAGCATACATAAACTGGTCTTTTCAGCAGGATCTTGTGCTAATTCTGCAGATAATCTCTCATATGTTTACCTTTATAGGCACAGCCACAGAACTACAGGGACGAATGTTGCAGAGTCTGGTTTCCTTCAGCAGCTTGCACTGCGCGTTCTCATTGGTGACCCGAGATGAAACGCCCATCCCGCAGCTGCGCGAACAAGGCGTCCAGCTTGTCGTCTGCGCAACACATTGCCGTCCGGCTTGCTTCCATGCTAGGAAGAGCGAGAGAGATGGGGTAAGTACACAGGGACCATTCACCCAACAGGGAACACTGACGCACAGAGAAAGTGATTACGGCGCGCAGGGAAACAGCTGCCTGACAGAGGCACCGTGTGTGGGGCTGGTTCACAAGGATCTCGTGGAAAAGAAGCGGCGGGCTCCTAAACACAAGCACCCACACAGAAGGGCAAGCAGGGGGAACTGCCACAGCTCACATTGGGACTGATTGTTAATTGAAGTGAAACCCAAAGGTAGCCAAAGGGGGCGTTCACACAGGACACATTCTTGCACTCCGCTGCACTATTTTTAATTGTTGGTTTATGTAAACATATGCTAAGCAGACGTCATTGATGGTAGCAATGCATATCACAGCCTGAGTCAAAGTTATTTTAGTCAACTTAAACTTAAACACACTTTTTTACTTAAATAAAATGGAAAACAAGTTAAACGCATTTCATTTTAGCTCAGTTATATTTAATTTAACTTGACCTACTAAATAACTAAAACTGAAATGAGTAAAAAAAAATAAATAAAAAATACTACAAATTTAACATTAAAATGAAGACGCAAAATACAAAAGTAAAAACTAATACATTATATATTATATATATATATATATATATATACACACACATGCACATATATATATATTAGTGCTGTCAAATGATTAATCGCGATTAATCGCATCCAAAATAAAAGTTTATGTTTACATACTATATGTTTGTGTACTGTGTATATTTATTATGTATATATAAATACACACACACATGCATGTATATATTAAGGAGAAATATTTTAGATTTCTATCTAAAATATTTATATTAATTTGTAATCTAAATTGTATACAGGTGTAAATATATGTACATATAAATATTTTGTTTTAATATATACATGTATGTGTGTGTATTTATATGTACATAATATTCAAAGTAAACACACATATAGTATGTAAACATGAACTTTTATTTTAGATGCGATTAATCGCGATTAATCGTTTGACAGCCCTAATATATATATATATATATATATATATATATATATAATAGTATCGCAATGAGCCTGACATTTGGCGCCATGTCAAGTTAAAAGAAATTAAGGCAAGACTCCACAGGTCAATAGGGGAAACATTTCACTAATAGATGTAATCATACTTCCCTACAGTAGTTGATTAAATCACAATACATTAATACAATTGTTTTGTATTAAAAAAAGGCCTTTAAAGATTTGTATTGTAATTGAAATCTACAGACACAAATAGATAGGGTGCAATAATAAAATCAAGTGAAGACTGATGAACAAACCCTTCTATAAAAACCTTTAGAATGTTGATGGGACTAAATATGCCAAGTTTGGTCTGGTAAGTGCTGCTGAGGTGGAGAAACAAACTCATTTTAAGAAAACAGCCTTTAAAGATTTGTATTGTAATCATAATCTACAGATGCAAATAGAGTGCAATAATAAAATCAAGCGAATGATGTATGAACTAACGCTTCTATAAAAACCTTCAGAAAGTATAGGAATAAATATGTTAAATTTGGTGTGTGCAAGTGCTGCTGAAGTGGGGAAACAACTTATTTTGAGAAAATGGCCTTTAAAGGTTTGTACTGTAATTTAAATTTACAGACGCAAATAGATAGCAATAATAAAATCAAGCGAATTATGAATGAACAAGCCCCTCAACAAATACCTTCATAATATAGATGGGAATAAATATGTTACATTTGGTGCATGTAAGTGCTGCTGACGTGCAGAAGCAAACTCATTTTGAGAAAACGGCCTTTATAGATTTGTATTGTCATTTAAATTTAGACGCAAACAGATAGCAATAATAATATCAAGCGAATTATATATGAACAAACGCTTCTACAAAAACCTTCATAATATAGATAGAAATAAATATGTTAAATTTGGTGTATGTAAGTGCTGCTAAAGTCGGGAAACAAACTCATTTGAAGAAAACAGCCTTTAAAGATTGGTATTGGAATTTAAATTTACAGAAGCAAATAGATAGCAATAATAAAATCCAGTGAATGATGTATGAACAAACCCTTCTACAAAAACGTTCATAATATAGATAGGAATATATATGTTAAATTTGGTGTATGTAAGTGCTGCTGAAGTGCAGAAACAAACTCATTTTGAGAAAACGGCCTTTAAAGATTTGTATTGTAATTTCAGTTTACAGACGCAAATAGATAGCAGTAACAATATCAAGCAAATTATATATGAACAAACCCTTCTACAAAAACGTTCATAACATAGATGGGAAGAAATATGTTAAATTTGGTGTATGTAAGTGCTTCTGAAGTGAAGAAAAAACTCATAACCTCTAAAGATAGGTAGTGAAATTGAAATCAGATGCAAATAGAGAAAGTGTAATAAACACTTAAATATGTATTATAGATGTTTTCTTTCCACTAGTCTAAAAGAAGATATGTTATAAATGTAAAATAATTCAAAATCCCAAATTTGGTTTTGCTTGTAGTGTCTTGTCTTAAAAGAATGGCCTCTTAAATCTAGGCTACTTGAATTTACATGCTGTTACACACTGTTTTAAGCTGCTTTGGTAGCATGTGAAAAGTCTTCCTAGATACTTGTTGACCAAGAAGTCTAGTGCTAATTACGAAACACAAGTGAGCAAAACACAGGTAAACACACAGAACAGCGCCCTCACCTGGCAGGTGCTTTCGACTGCGCGGTTTGTCCCACTTCTTGTCCACCTCTATGAGTTCATTACTCAGGGAGTCTTTGGGTTTGTAGGGGTATGGCTTTGGTCGGGGTTTCTTGAAGGTGTGAAGGTCAGGGAACAGATACGGAGGTGGCTCTGGCCGCCTGAACACCGGCGGGAGGACAAAGGACTCGCCATGACAGTCCACGCTGAGGCAGCACTGGCCAGGGATTTTGACCAGTCGAGGTGCAGGACAAGATGGCGACGCAAGAGGAATATCAGTGGGGCAAAGGGGCACGCAGCCCACCGCTCCGTCGATACAGGTGCACTGGTGTTTGCAGCCTGCACGGAAGTTTTCTCCATTCTGATACATGCGGCCGTTGTATTCGCAAGAGCGGCCTTCCAATTTGGCTGAAAAGACAAAGGAGAGACAGGAGCAGGACTTAGTTGTAGGGAATGTTAAAATTAGACTACAAATTTTAACTTTAGTTAAAGTTTTAGTAATTATGGAGTGTTTTTGTCAGTGTGAAGAAATGTGGTCCCGGAAAACATTCAGAAATAACATTTGCCTAACTTAATGGTAACGTTAGTTGGTATTTTGTGTTGTTTTCCAGTAAATATCTAAATATTCATTAGATAAACAGCCATTTATTTTTATGTCTTTTGAATGTTTTGCACTGAATTATTATCTAGAAGATGACAGTGACAGTAAGGGGTTAAACAGAGATTGACACTCTATCCTTTGCTTTTATGAGAGAGGCTCTATGTTTAGGGCAGAGTGGAATTTTGACTTGTTTACAATGTCGTTGAGCGTCAGATAGTCTTTGGGTGTGTGAGACGCCCCCTAAAACCCCCCCTTTAGTCCAACTCAAATAACTGCCTTAATATAGATACTAGCTCAGTGCACAAAATCTCCTCTGTATGTGAGGAAATGAATGTACATGTCTTAATAAAGATAAAACCTGAAGCCCAGGGTGACCGAACTACAGTTAGAATTGCATTATTCAGCAGTTTTTCATTTAATTTATTATTTGATATTTATTGAAAATTAAATAATCCAAAACTTTCAATAAGTATGTACATTTTCAATAAACATAATTATGAATGACTGTACATAAATAAAAAGTAATTACTATATCTTGAATATTATATATATATATATATATATATATATATATATATATATGTGTTGACAATATATCCTATTGAAACAGGAAGTTTGGGTGCAGCATCAAAGATTTTGTTTTTTTGTAAATAGCTAGTAGCCTTTAGTTTGTTATAGCCAAACAAAACTTACAAATTTAAATAGATTTGCATTAGAATATAGTGTTATATATTTATGGTAATGACCGTTAACTTAAATGTGTGAAATGTATGGCTTTTTATTATTATATTAAATCAGATTGCATCATCAATATACATACATTTTAAATGAATTTATACAAGCATATATTGTGTTATATTTAAATATGTAAAAATAAATATTCTAGTAATTTAATTTGTATTAGTATACATTGAATGGAAATTTATAAAACTCCAAAAATCAAAACTAAAGTTGTTTTGTTCACTCACCCCGGCAGATTCCGTGGATACTGGCCACGTCATTGCCATAGTTACACTCCAGGCCCTTGTGATGGTCGCAGGGTTTGGCTTCATGGCAGTCATCGTTCAGCTGGGCAGCACAAACCTTACAGCAGCCACAGCCATCGGGTACCGCGCTGACGCCTGGCGGGCACACAGGTCGCTCCCCCGGACACTTACACACCTTAGGACACCTCGCTCGTACCTGCAGACCGGAGGCAGACATACAGATGTCAGAGAGACAGATACAGAGTTCAGTTTGAGCTCGGTGCAACTTAATGTTGCCAGATAAAACCTCTACATAAATAAAATAATATTTTTTGAATATTTAAAGGGATAGTTCACCCAAGTTCACCCAAGTTGTTCCAACCCTGAGTTTATTTATTCTGTTGAACATTAAAAAAATGTATTGAAGTCAATGGGATCCAGAAACTTTTTGGTTACCATCATTCTTTAAATTATCATCTTTTGTGTTCAGCAGAAGAGAGAAACTCAGTTTCATTTTTGGGTAAACTATCCCTTTAAGTAAAAACTACTATTTGGGTGATCAGATTAAAATGTGTCAGGACGGCTGACAGCTAAAAATTAGAATGAATTTTGAATGGTAATGGTAAACATTCTTAGATCGTTAACTAATTTTATGGCAAGTTTCTCGCAATGTTAATAGAACCTTTGTTCAATGTTATCTGGTCTAATACTGTTCTAAGCACATTAGCACAAAAACATTATTTATGGAACATTCAAAACGTTCAAAAATAATTTAAAAATTATGCAAAGTTATCTGATCTTAAATAATGTTTTCAAAACATTTCAAAATGTATAAATTATGGAACATTTTTCAGAAACATTTTAGTTGGACGTTTATCTAAAGTGTTATTGCTTATAGAGAACATTTAAAACTAATGTTCATATACTGTTTGAAAATTATAAAATGGGAAAAGTGTAATAAGAAATAAGAAATATAAACCTACATCAGGATTTGGTACCAAGCTATACTTTAAAATGCTGTAGGTGGAATGGTTATTGTAATGTAAAAATAAAAAAATAAATTATATATATATATATATATATATATATATATATATATATATATGCAAATTAATATTTATAATAAGAAATCAAACATATATTTCTTATATATTTAAGAAGTATTTACGCGTGTGTGTACATATTATAAATAAATATATAGTACATATGTTTCTTAAAAATATACATGTATGTGTGTGGATTTATATATGCATATAAATATATACAGCACACACACATGGACTTTTATTTTGGTTGTGATTAATTGCGATTAATCACATTGATTTTTTTTTTTACATTGCTATTACTATTGCTAAATTATTTGTATTTATTGCAATTATACATAGGCCTACATATTTTAAAAAGTTTAAAAACTAGACATTTTTGAACGTTCAGAAATACGGTTTTTATAACTTGGAACACATTTTGATAAAACATCGTTTAGAGAACATATTTTTTGAAAACGTTATGGGAACATTCCATTTCAGAATCTTCAAACATTATGGGAATGTTACTTTTGAATGTTCTCTAAACATTCCGAAAAAAGTCATAGCGTTTAAAACGTGATGAACATCCAACTAAAATATTCCAGAAAGATACATTCCATGAATGAGGTATGTTTTTGGGCTAATAATCTGATAACGTTTCAAAGACCAAATAACTTTAAATGAACATTCTAATAACGTTGATACAACCTTGTCAGAACGTTCTGAGAATGTTCCCTGTTATCTGGGATGAGCCTGATTCATCTTCACTTCACGATTTAATATGTTGCTGGGAAAGTAGTGTTTCGTCATTCCAAAGGGATTTTCCGTTAAAGCGAATTTCCATTGGATCATTTCCGATAGCATTGCACCTGTTTCCCCGGCATCTCCATCGCGGTGTGAAATACCCAGCCAAGCCCTCTGAGAATGACCGCCGCCCCTGGCATCTTAAACTCAGAGGAGATGAGCTCTTGAGTCACTCGGGACCCATATGTGGATCTGAGCTCTGAGATCAAAGCATAACTTGGACCCTCCCTGACCGATTCTGGCCGGCGGGGTTAATGGAGCGGGATGGAGGGCTGGATTGTTGTGCTTTGGTTATTTTGAGCCTGTGCTCATCTATTTCTGAACAGCAGAAGCCACGAGGATGGTCAGACACTCTCAGGTGTGCAAAATATATATATAAAACAACTTGTTTTATGTACACACACACAGTTATTTATGCAATTACGTATAACTATGAACGGCCGACGTTTCCGTCCGCATTTTATTAGGTTTCCTAATGAAATGCAGTGAACGGTTGCCGTTTACACTGTTTACATCAAACTCTGTGACTTACCGTCGTGCAGATGATCAGAAACACCATCAACAGACACATTAAATCCTTCATCTTCATCATAAACCATTCAGTGTCCACAGAAGATGATTTATTGAAACTATAACCCGAATAAAGCACTTCAACTCTCACAGACAAGCGTTAATAATCCAGACAGGCGCGTTTATTCCAGTACGATAAAGTCAGTCGTCGATGATTCCAGCACTTAAGTTTCTAACACTTGTTTTCATACTGCTGTGAGTCTTTATACGGGTGAAGTGGGATTTTATTCAAAGCCCCGCCCCATCGGCCAATCAGAGCGCGGCTCTGCGGCCGTGATTATAAAGGGGCGTGGTTTGCCAGGCGAGGCGGGGTTCTGAGAATTCGAGGGCGTGGCCAGCAATGAATGCAGTCATTCATAAAAACGACTTCATTCCAGAGAGGAGCTGCTGTCTGCTGTTTATTGACTTATGTTTTAATAAAAATATTATGGATGCTTTAAAGTCTCTTTCGCACGCATAGCTCTGTCCGCTGTGTGCTTTGTGCAAGGCTAGATAAATATACTCAGCTGTGTGATGTTTGCTGCATTAATGGAGCCGCGGCCACAGAAAACAAGCATTGATTTCCCGCATGAAATGACTGATGTGAGAGTATATATATGGATGTATGTATATAATAAAAAGAACAAAAGAAAATAAGTAGGAGGTTAAAATAAAAATGAATTTAAAGCCAAACAGGTGTTCAGATTTTAATATATTTTCAATGTTTCTCAGGTCAGGTCATGTTTTCAGTCGTTTCCTCAGGAGTGGAAAAGCTCAGCATGACAAACACGCTGCACATGGAGGAGATGGATGGAGTGATGTGGAAAAAAAGGTGTGGGTGGAGGAGTGTGAGGACCAGATCAAACAGACTGCCGTCAAAAACAAGTCTGTGGAAAAAGCAGAGAGATGGAGGCCAGAGGTTACAACGTAAGAAGCAGAGGGAAAGACTGAGCAAAGGTACAAATACAGAGAGAGAGAAGGAAAGACGTTCAGACGTTTGAAAGTCATCAGTAGGAAAGAAAGCATCTGAAATTATTCCACACGTGTAGTTTGGTGTCAGTCATTACATAAACACATCCAGCACCAAAGTCATAATACTTTTATTTTAATTCTACTTATTTGATGTTTTGAGATGTACAACCTTAAGTTTTTAATTCTTTTCTCTAGAAGACTTCTCCTAAAAATTAATATGTATATAAAAAATAATATGTATATTACCTAAGTTCTATTTTAATTCTACTTAATTTTTCAAGATGTTCTTTAAAGTTTAAAGATGTTCTACTGCTTTAAAGTTTATCCTTATGTAATGCTTAAAGATATAGATGTTTATTACCTAGAAAAACATCTGTGTTGGAGCTTTAAAGAACCAAAACACTTGCGATCTGAAGAGTATGAGGTGAAATACCAAGAGCTTTTTCACACCCATATCAAAGCTTAAGATTCCTATGAAGCCAAATATTGTTGGTGAACCACTAAACCTTTATTTTGGAGTTTGTGTAACACACTTCTGGACCATCTTGCTCCACGCTAGCAGAGACAGACTGAGATAAAGAGAGAGAGGAATTTTAGTCTATGGGTTATTTTTAACCTAGAACAGGAACTGCTGTGTTGACTCCCCAAACACACACCTGACACCGCCGGAAACTGAGTTTCTGCGAAGACAGTCACATGACCTGTGAGGGTCTGATGATTATTATCACGACTCCATTTAGGGGTCACTGACACATAAGAATGTCCGAGATGAAGCAAAATAAATTTCTTGTGTTAAAACACATCAGGCAAGGTATTAGAAGTGCAATCTTTGTGTTTCTGATGGTTTTGTAATGTTAAAATAATAATAATAAATAAATACGTTTTTTTTTTTTTATCTGTAGAAAATTATTTGAATACACAAAATATGCAATTACTTACTTTTTAAAGTATTATTACAAACAAATAAGCTATATTTTCCTCACTATATGTGCATGTTCTGTATTTTCACATAGTATTTTAGTAATTTTAATCATGAAAATTATGTCATATAATGTGAAATAATCTATACGATATTTACAATATTAGGTGTTCTAGCAACATTTATACAGAAAAGTACATCTTTTGAAAATTTCAAGTCAAAACATATCTGTTATGTTATTAGAGATGTAATCGTGTTCGTGATAGAAAAAAAAATACTGTTTTAAAAAATATATACATAGGCCTATGTGTTTGTATAAAGAGTTAGAGAGAAAAAAATAGCATGATGCTAGTATGATGAAGCTGGTATACATATACAGTTCAAAACTCATAGTTTTAAACCGTCACACCCTCGGTAGTGACCGATCACTCACACCCTCACTGCACCGATTTACCGCGTTACACACACACACTTCAGCTGATGGTGTCACAGAGAGCCGCCTTGTTCTGCCTCCTTCCCGTCTTTCCACCGGTAGCCGCAAAAATCCCAGAAATCCCTGTTATTTCCGCACCTGTGTTTGTTTGGCAGGCGTAAACACATGAAACGCCTCAGAACTGAAGCTGTGTGTTCGGCTCACAGACCTCGCCTCTGTTCACACACTCACCGCGCCGCAGCGCCATCTTTGAAAATAACATTTTGACCGATGTATTTGAAACAAACAGCTAAAATTCGACATTGTTGTATATTTAAGCGGCGAATATTCAATTCAAATCATTTACACACATTTTTTATTATAAAAAATAATTAGGCTACCTCATTTTCAAATTCCAACCCTCACCCCAGCAGGCAATTTTATTTCGCTTTCACAAATTCAGCGACAGCATATTCAGCACTGAACATCCAGGAACTGCAGGAACAGCAGTAGAATAACGATGCATCTATCTGCTGTTGGTCACTTACCAGCAGGTGGTGCAAACGGGTGTTGATGAAGAACATCAGGTACAGCAAGTCATTCATTCACAAAACTGATCTGGAGCTAGCGGTAAGTAGGCTATATGTTATGATTTTTAGAGCCAGTAGATAGGCCGTGTCTGGATTTAAATATTCTTGGAACATTTGGAATAATTGGAAATTGATTATAATCTGAAAGCTGATTAGGGTCACATAGGCCTATATCATTTCATCCCCAACTCTCTGTTAAGTTCCTATTTCTGTGAAGCTCCTTCCTCCAAAAAGCGCAATGTGCTCTGATTGGCCTTTTTAGCGCAACGATGTCATATTGCTGCTTTATTTATTTATTTTTTTAGCAAAGCTAAAAGTGCCATTGTTTAGGGGCCGTTCATACAGAAATCGTTCTTCCATTCCACTGCGCTTCTTTTCCATTGTTTGTCTAAACACGCATTAGACAGAAGTGTTTGACTTTTGGGCTCATTTGCACAGTCACGCTCATGACAAGCCATTCCAAAACGATGGTCTCCAGCAACACAAAAAAAGTGAATGAACCTTCAAATTCACTCTGAATGTCTGCCGTGACGTTCTCTTTTATTAGCCTACATGTAAATCATTTTATTTAACCCAATGTGGTGCGCATGTTTTGTCGTTCGCAGCATTACTGAATCCAATGACGACATCTTGTGGCCTGAAAATGCCATTCAAAACTTATACAGATTTCTAATGAAATTACCTGTTTCTAGATTTAAAATCATTGTCTGGTTATTTATCTTGAGGATTTCAGTCATTCTCATTGCCTTGGTTCAGTTAATTATGCCTTTCATATTGATCAAATCCATGCATTTATGCTGTTTCTCTGTTTGTGTGCGAGTTGTGCATTTCCCCAAGCATTACATTACATGCTTTAGTTGTCCGTATGGAGTTTGGCTGAAAACAAACGTTCTCCCTCTTCACAACTACCATCATCATTATCTTGCGTGTTGCGCTGCTAAGTTAGATTTTCACTGAATACTTTTTCCCCTCTTACTTAAGTGACATTATTACCCACTTCTGCTTAAGTAATTGTAAGTTCTGGTATTTTTACTTGAGTAGCCTATAGATTTTGTTTGCTCTTTCCGCCTTTGTTCTCATAGACTGACAATAAACACAAAATGCAAATGTGTGTTTATCAGTGACTTCTGATCATGACAGACTGTGAGGAAACACATAAAGAGCAATACATTAGACACAAATAAGGTGACCTGAGTCTTTTCATTATCAATTTGTGTTTGAATGCATTATTGAACTTTAACCTGAAGAAATCCTGGCGCTCCTCTCTGACCTGTTTTAACACACCCAAGGGTAAACACAAGCTATTAAAACGAGCAGGGAGAGAGGGGCTTATTTCTGTCACTCTGGCTCTCTTTTCTCTTGACAATTGACATACTCTTGACATACACTGTTTATTGACTCTGTAGGGTGACTATAGGCCTACGTCCTCTTTCCCCTGGACATGTTTTCTTTTTGGACTTAAAAAATGCAGGATTCCTAAATCGCATAAAATGTCCAGGATTCGGCTTTTGCGCCATTCATTGTGTGCGTTTTTGTATAAAAGACTTGCACAGGACTGTTTTCTAAATCCCGCTCCCACAAACATTCTAATATTGAATATAATTTTCACGTATCAATATTGCAATATTGCATAAATTCCATTTGACTTACATTTTGCATTCTACCTGTGATAAAACTGTGATATTAGTTTTAAGGATGGCCACTGTGGTAGGAAGCTTTTCAGCTGTGTTTATGATTAATCTGCATAACAGTGTCTGTAAAATATGTAGTTTTGATATGGAAATGACATATACCAAAAATACGTCCTCTTTTTTTGAAAACTAAAATATGGTCACCCTATATGTGAATTGTTTTTCACATATTTATTTCTAATCACTTGTTTATTTTTGTTATCTGTCTGGTCACTTGTCATCCTGTCTGTGCACTGGAACCTTTCTGTCACCAAGACAAATTTCTTGTGTTTGTAAGCACACCTGGCAATAAAGGACTTTCTTATTCTGATGTTATGCTGATATGGAGTATTTTAAAAAGTAAAAAAAAAACAAAAAAAAAAACAACATAAAATTAAAAGATATTTTGGCTTCCATGTTTCAGCAAATAGACTTGAAATATTAACTCGTGACTGAAGATATTTTGGCTTCCATGTTTCAGCAAATAGACTTGAAATATTAACTCGTGACTGCTGCGTATAATGATATAATACTTTCATATGGTTCGATACTTTCATCCCAAATGAAGCTGTTTGTTGTTGTTGTTTTCACTGTGCAGCTTAAACTGTGACTGACTGTCTAATGCTGTGAAAGCCAGCCACTGATGTCACCGCCATCCAAGTTAGCCTTAACGCTTATTCCTATGGCAACTCATCTCCCAATAATAAGGCAATCTCTATTTGAACCTATGGCAGCAACTCTATTGCTGAGTTCCTGTTTCTATGAAGTTCCTTCTTCCAAAAAGCGCAATGTGCTCTGATTGGTCGGTAGCTAAACCAGTGTGTTGTGATTGGTCAACCGCTTAAACGTCAGGTCATCAGGTGCGCTGTTGCTTTTTTGCTCAAGGATGTCATCACTGCTGTCCTGCTGCTAGCAGAGCTAACATTTGTGACATTAGGTTCCATTCATACAGAGGTATTTTTTTCCACTCCACTGCGCTTCTTTTCCATTGTTTGTCTATATAAACACGCAGTAGACGGACCTGTTTGACTGTTGCGCTATTTTGCATTGTCATGCCACGGCATTCGAAAAGTGAATGTAATGTAGGCTACTGCAACATAAAAAAATTGAATTAAGTTGTGTTCTTCAAATTCACTGTCTTCTGTGGCGTTCTCTTTATTAAAATCACTTTTATTTAACCCATGTATTGGCGTACCTTCGACGCGTTGCCCAATGTCGACATCTTGTGGCCTGAATAAATCACTAGTTTACATTGTGATTTTTCATGTCATTTCCATTTATTTTATGCTGTTTGGTTGGTAATAATGCTATTTGCATTATTACAAACTGCTGCTTAAGCAGTTACAAAATTCTGTTATTTTCACAGTTTTTGGTTGCTATTCCCGCCTTTGTTCGCGTCTCCAAACCCTGGCAATAAGCACAACGAGCAAGCATGGTTTTATCACTGTGAGTTCAGCATGTGAAGAAATCATTTTGACAAATATTTGACCATGACAGACCCCTGGAGAAACTCAAACAAATAAAGACCAATAAATTAGACAAAAATAAAGTGACCTGAGTCTTTTCATTATCAATTTGTGTTTGATTTATATGTTCAAGATAATTTTGAATGCATTAATAAACTTTAACCTAAAGAAAGCCTGACACTCCTCTCTGACCTGTTTAACACACCCAAAGGTAAACAGAAGCTCCACCCTCTTATAACAACAACCGGAGAGGGGCTTATTTTTGTCACTCTGACTCTCTTTTCTCTTGACAAAAGTGATCAGCGATGAGTAGGAAACGTTTTCATCAATCTGTGACAATGGATTCACAAAAAGTATCTGCTGAAGAACTTTCTTGTCTCTTGGCTGATGAGGTCTGCCGTTCACACGGTGAGAGAGTCGAGTTCATCTGTCTGGAGGACAAACAGCCTGTGTGTTCAGTGTGCAGAGATTCACAGGAACACACCAATCATGCACTCAGATCCATCAGTAAAATGGTTTCATCATTTAAGGTATGACAAAATATGTTTTACTTAATGGCAGATTTGCAAACAGTTTGCGCAAATAGGCTATTTGCATTTAAGAGTTTTGTTCTCAGGCACAATATTTTAATGGATCATACAATTTAGTAAGGTTTGCACTAGTCAATTTACTGGTATTTGTGCCATGTTTAACGTCCAGAAAAAAATCATGTCTTAAACCATATGCAAATTTGTGCTGCTCTTGCTAGATTGCATTGGTCCTTATGGAAATTACCATGCAAACTGTAAGTAAATCAACCACAGAACATTATGGGATTACAGAGACAGAGCGGCACGCGTCATAATCTGAAAACCACACCCACCGGGGGAAAACAATCCAACGCTCTCCACTGACTTCGTATTGTGGGAAGCGGCCTCGTTGTAATTTCTGATTAATAACAAAAAACAGAACAATGTCCAAATGCTGCTATGTGACAAGGGGTACAGTAAACTAGATAAGAAACACAGAACTACGTTTTTATGAGCTGTCGACCCAAAAAACAAGCATTTAGAGACTCAAAAGTAAGTGTGCAAGGTGTCATTACTCTGAGAGCTAAGCACACTGGCGAAAAACTTAATCAGTGACAGTAAACATTATTTTTAACTCTGTCAAAGGATTATTTCACCACCCCATGTAGACCTGAAAGGAGGAGATATATTGAGAAACTAAATTTTATTGGTCAATGTCAGATGCTCCTTTTCCATAAGTTATTTTTGCTGGAGAAATTATCATCCAACTGAATGGCCCATCACGAAATTCCCTGACATCTACAACTAATTGGGTCCTTAAACTCTCGTTTTTTGGGGTCGCTTATAAAAACATAGTTCTGTGGGGGGTTTTTTTAGCTTGTTTACTGTACACCTTGTCACATAGCAGCTTTTAGACCATTGTTCAGCTTTTTGTTATAAGTCAGAAAAGACGAGAAGGCAGCTTCCTGCAATACAAAGTAAATGGAAAGCGTTGGATTGCACAGTGTGGGCGTGGCCTAAATGTGCTTTCATGCTAATATGCCCAGTTTAGAAAATCCATACAATGCAATAACTGGGGCTGATTGATTCTATTCCATTATTATATAGTTTCAACATAATCACTAAGTATGGGGCAAATACATTTTCATGCATGCCCAGTTGGAACTTTTTTGCTTCCATTCATTTAAAAAACTGTATTTTGTGTTCCCCAATGTTGCACTTGTTTTATATTTGGTTTTAATTTCTGAATCAGCTTAGTTTTAGATCAGGATATTGCAAATACGTTTTTCATAGCACCATATGATCAAATGAATAAACAGCTGCTTTTTTTATGTGTTTTATTTTCTGTAATTCCAGAATAAGCTCGAAGCCAAAGTAGATTACGTAGCAATGAATTTACAAGACATTGAATGCATTAAAGAAGAGTTTGAGGACATACTTAAACACATTGAGGTGAGGAAATAAAATCAAGGGTTGTTTTCATTACAGCTGTACAATCACTGTACATTATAATTTGATGTAATTTGATTTATTTCTTCAGTAAATGACAAGCTTATTCTGGATCTGAGTAAATCCATCCATGAATCCCATGGACCCTTAAACTCACTTTTAAGTTTTTATATAAAAACAAATAATCCATCTTCTGAGAATTTTGTAGAAGTTGGTTCATTTTGCAGCAACAATATTGAGATTTAAAAATACTATTTTTGAGTTGATCTCAGATGTTAATGATGTGAAGTGCTGCTGTTTGTCGGTTGAGATGATTGAAGTGAATGCGGTTCGATTCCAGCCACAAGCTGAACACACAGAGAGTCAGATTAAACAGCAGTTTGAGAAGCTTCATCAGTTTCTCAGAGATGAAGAAGAAGCTACAATCACTGCACTGAGGGAGGAAGTGGAGCAGAAGAAGCAGATGATGAAGGAGAAGCTGGAGGAGACCAACAGAAGCATCTCAGTTCTTTCAAACACAATCAAATACATTGATGAGTTGACAGAAGGCAATGATGTCTGCTTTCTAAAGGTTTGATTTCAGATCATGAATTGATTGATGATTGATTGATTGAGCTGTTGATGATAAATTGTGTGTTTGTTCTGCAGGAGTATTCAGCCGCAAAGGAAAGGTGAGTGATCTGCTGGAGTCTCTGGTCTCTCTGTTTCTGAAGCTAAAGTCACTGCAGTTCTGACTCCTGAATGTTCTTCCAGAGTCCAGATCTACCAGCCGGAACCAGAAACGCCTTCTAGAGCTTTGATTGATGTGCCACGATACTTGGGCAACCTGCCATTCAGAGTCTGGAAGAAGATGCAGGACATTGTTCAGTACTGTGAGTCTGGAGAAGATCTGTGCCAAAATGTTATGAATATAGTTTGTAATTAGAGTGTAGGAGTTTGCACTGATGGTGTTATGAGTTGGTAATTTGATAGTAATGAAATTGCGAGCATACAACCTCCTGTGTTGTAAATGCTAAGTCATTAAATGACCCAGAAATTACAATAACTGTGAACTCAAGTCCGAACTGGGACGTCATTCATGACCTTTTCCCTCCTTCATTATGTAAATTTTCTTAGTATTCCTCAATCTATTTATTATAAACCATATAACAAGAAAAAAAAAAAAAAAAAAATATATATATATATATATATATATATATATATATATACAGGTCCTTCTCAAAAAATTAGCATATTGTGATAAAGTTCATTATTTTCTGTAATGCACTGATAAACATTAGACTTTCATATATTTTAGATTCATTACACACAACTCGAAGTAGTTCAAGCCTTTTATTGTTTTAATATTGATGATTTTGGCATACAGCTCATGAAAACCCAAAATTCCTATCTCAAAAAAATTGCATATTTCATCCGACCAATAAAAGAAAAGTGTTTTTAATACAAAAAAAGTCAACCTTCAAATAATTATGTTCAGTTATGCACTCAATACTTGGTCGGGAATCCTTTTGCAGAAATGACTGCTTCAATGCGGCGTGGCATGGAGGCAATCAGCCTGTGGCACTGCTGAGGTGTTATGGAGGCCCAGGATGCTTCGATAGCGGCCTTAAGCTCATCCAGAGTGTTGGGTCTTGCGTCTCTCAACTTTCTCTTCACAATATCCCACAGATTCTCTATGGGGTTCAGGTCAGGAGAGTTGGCAGGCCAATTGAGCACAGTAATACCATGGTCAGTAAACCATTGACCAGTGGTTTTGGCACTCTGAGCAGGTGCCAGGTCGTGCTGAAAAATGAAATCTTCATCTCCATAAAGCTTTTCAGCAGATGGAAGCATGAAGTGCTCCAAAATCTCCTGATAGCTAGCTGCATTGACCCTGCCCTTGATAAAACACAGTGGACCAACACCAGCAGCTGACATGGCACCCCAGACCATCACTGACTGTGGGTACTTGACACTGGACTTCAGGCATTTTGGCATTTCCCTCTCCCCAGTCTTCCTCCAGACTCTGGCACCTTGATTTCCGAATGACATGCAAAATTTGCTTTCATCCGAAAAAAGTACTTTGGACCACTGAGCAACAGTCCAGTGCTGCTTCTCTGTAGCCCAGGTCAGGCGCTTCTGCCGCTGTTTCTGGTTCAAAAGTGGCTTGACCTGGGGAATGCGGCACCTGTAGCCCATTTCCTGCACACGCCTGTACACGGGGGCTCTGGATGTTTCTACTCCAGACTCAGTCCACTGCTTCCGCAGGTCCCCCAAGGTCTGGAATCGGTCCTTCTCCACAATCTTCCTCAGGGTCCGGTCACCTCTTCTCGTTGTGCAGCGTTTTCTGCCACACTTTTTCCTTCCCACAGACCTCTTGCTTGAGGGTGTCATTGATGGCCTTCTGGACAGCAGTCAGGTCGGCAGTCTCACCCATGATTGCGGTTTTGAGTAATGAACCAGGCTGGGAGTTTTTAAAAGCTTCAGGAATCTTTTGCAGGTGTTTAGAGTTAATTAGTTGATTCAGATGATTAGGTTAATAGCTCGTTTAGAGAACCTTTTCATGATATGCTAATTTTTTGAGATAGGAATTTTCATGAGCTATATGCCAAAATCATCAATATTAAAACAATAAAAGGCTTGAACTATTTTGAGTTGTGTGTAATGAATCTAAAATATATGAAAGTCTAATGTTTATCAGTACATTACAGAAAATAATGAACTTTATCACAATATGCTAATTTTTTGAGAAGGACCTGTATATATAAAAGAATGTCTATTTTCTAAGCTACCACCAATCAAAAAATATTAACTTTGAAGTACTAGAAAATGATAGTTTTGAGAATATGGTTGAGATCACGAATATCATCCAGATGCTGAATGTACTGTGGTGGAAGTGTGTTCTGAGGATGACGGTGATCATAAAATCATCTGCTCAAATTGAAATCTTCTTAGTTTTAAAAAGTAACAAACTATGCTTTATTTTATTCTTCTGTAATTGTTCTTAAAATAGCAAGAGAGTTTTTTTGCTGTTGCAGACATTAGGGATCAATCTGTACTGGATATATACACTCAAAAAAATAACTTGTTGGACTAACGTAATTTAATTATGACACACATTTCCACACATTTGAATAGCTTTACCTCAAATTAATTTAGGCAATTTGAACCAAAGAGAAACATTAATTTTGAACCAATTAGATCAAATCATTTTGAACCAATTAGATCAAATCATTTTCCTTAGACCTATCTTGTGTCATTTACCTTTAAACAATTCAGTCTTGTTGAGTCAATTCATTTTAATCATTTAAATCAGACAACCAAAACTGTTAACTCTAAACATTGAGGTTTATTGCACAAATTTACATACTTTAAAGTGTTTAAATTTTACATACTTTTTAGCATTCAATAACATGAGGACTAATGTTACTTGTTTAGCATTCAACTGCATAGAATATTTCAACCACAGATAATGTAAAACTTATAATTCAAATTCAATATTGTAGTAAATAGGAAAACCACAACATGCATTTTGTTGCTTTATCTTACAACAAGATAGAAAATCCAAGATCCATTTCTAAGAACTGTTCAATCCATATACAATTTCATCCAGTTTGACAAATACTTTAGTAAATCGTACTCAGTATGCAATAAAATGAGAATTAACATTACAAATTTAATGTTATTGCATGAAATGCCTTACAACTACAGAAAATGTGAAAACTTCAATACTGTGAGAAGTAGGAAAGCACCAACATATGCTTTGTATTAACCTGCAATTTCAAAACTTTTTATCTTTGAACAAGAAAACAAACAAACAAAAACAAAAACAAAAAAAAACTACAAAGGTTAGTTCCTTGCACATTAAAGGGATAGTTCACTTTGAAATTAAATTTTGATATGTTTTAGGTTACCCCAAGGGCATCCAAGATGTAGGTGTCTTTGTTTCCGCAGTAGTTTCAATTTTGATATTTTTAGGTCCAACCGTTCTTGTCTGTCAGTCATATAATGCATGCCTATGGTCACCTCACAAAAGAAAAAATGCACAGATTCAAATTAAACAGTCCAAATTAAACAATTCCCCACCCTAAGTGCACATTAATGACTTAAGACACGAAACGAGTGGTTTGTGTGAGAAGACAAACAGTATTTATATCGTTTTTACCTCTTGTAAACAATCACGTCCAAGTTGAAGGGGGCGCGTGTTCTTTGAACACCGCTACTCCCGGAAAGCGCCGGACGTGATCCATTGCGTGAGCACAAGTAATTCTTTTTTTTTTTTTTTTAAACGTACCTTTTTTAACCATTTCTTGTTTAAACATCCCGGATAAGCGCAAACGAGTACCATTTCTGTTAGCAGTCTTACCTACAATCTCTGTTCTGTGTAAACGATGAGTGATGTTCACGCGCGAGAGATCACTCCTGGAGCTTTCCGGGAGTAGCGCCGGCGCGCTCACACACCAGGAAGCGTGCGCACTTCAACTTGGACGTGGTTATTTACAAAAGGTAAAAAAAACGATTGTGCGTTTTCTCACACAAACCACTCGTTTCGTGTATTAGGTCATCAATGTGTACTTACGGTGGGGATTTGTTTAATTTGGACTGTTTAATTTGAATCTGTGCATTTTCTTTTGTGAGGTGACCATAGGCATGCATTATATGACTGACAGTCAAGAACGGTTGGACCTAAAAATATCAAAATTGAAACTACTGCGGAAACAAAGACACCTACATCTTGGATGCCCTTGGGGTAAGCTAAAACATATCAAAATTTAATTTCAAAGTGAACTATCCCTTTAAGTGTTTTTTCCCAACTAAGGCAAATACTATAAGGAATGCAGAAGGCCATAGCTCCTACCTTTGCCATCAAGACTTTTCAGTTGCTACAGACAAGATACCTTACTCCAGCATCTTGTTCTTTAGGGCATGCACCTTTGGTGAAAGTTTGTGTCCATCCAGGTTGAAGAACACCTTTCTGGATTACTTCAAATGTTGCTTTGAGTTCACGTAGGTAGCTGAGGTTCAAAGCATAAATAAGGCCAAATAACATGGCCAATGCTACAGCTACATTTCTCAAAGACCTGAAAACTTCAGTCCCTTGAATCACGACTCCGATGTCCACAGGCTCTTCTGCTGCATCAGATCCTTCGGGTCGAACAATGTAGATCACCATTACTGTCTGCTTCATGTTGTCTTTGGCCTTTAACCAGTCACAATTCTGTGCAAAACAAAAAACATAATTTTGAAGGCAAGCAACTTCAAGAATGGCAATACACATATGAAACACAGGAAAAAACAAACATGAAAGTAACAAAGCATTTGCTTACAAGGTACTCCCTAAAGAGCAGTACATGGTCCTCATTTAGGTATGCACACAATGCTTTGAGGATGCATTCTCTTTGCATGTCGATGCTGTTATTCTGTGAAAAAAGGACAAAGAAATGTTTTTGAAAAAAAAAAAAGAAACTAATTGTAGAATATTGATAATCAAATATAAAAATCTGCATAAAGTAAATAATTGTCTGACCAACCTATGAAAGAGGTTGCATGATATTTTTATGGTTCTGCCAGTGACTCCACCCTTACTCTGAAAAAACTTCAACTTTCTGAATACTGGTCAAGCATACCCAGGAACTTAGACTCTAGTGGGGCAGCTGTGATTCTCATGAACTCAGTGTTGATCTGTTAAAAGGGGACAGAAAAGCAAAGAAAAAGCTAATTAAAAATTGGGTAGTCAGATTTCCCGGTTTTACATAAGCTCAAGTAAACTAGTATGTCTACTGACATAACTGACAAGTGAATGTCACTAATTCTGTTGATGTCTGTGATGATAATGTGTGGGCATGGTATACATGATTTAAAAGGCCACTCCACATACGGAAAGTACATGGGCAATGGCATAACAACATGGATACCACTGATTTCTACCATAGTGAACATGGCGTAATTTATAATGTTTTAATAATCTGTACCTGCTATGTTTCACATTCTTTACAGAGCCACATTCCAGTAACTAGAAAGGAAAAAAAAAATACAATCAATTGCAGACAGAAATTACAGATGATCTGCATGTATAACTATATTTCTAAGAAATAAGATTACACATTTTAAATAAGTTAATAAACTTTTATTTTGACAAACTACTTACTACTGTAAAATTACTTAAGAACAGTACTTAATACAACTTACCAAATGAAAAAGTAGACGAAAAGCCGAGCATGGGATGCGGTTTATTGGGCTCTTGTAAAACCTGTAAAAATAAAATGAATTAATATGAGCATTATTGCTATTTCTAATCTTAAATGCATGTCTTAACCATCCTTCTTTCCCCTGTGCAACAATTTACAAAGAAGAAAACTATATTTTTCTTGACAGTATAAAAGTATTTCTTACACAACCATGCATTGTCAGAAGCATTAAAACTATTTAGACTTTTCTCTTATATTGAACTTGAACCTTGACTGATTTTCTAGGGGTATCAAATAGATGACAAGCTCTGCAGTGCTGAAAGAAATCATTCGTGAATCTACAAAAAGCCCCTAACATTCTACTGTTTATGTATTTAAAGCAGTGGTGTACTGGAGGGTATAACCCAGTTCTTTTTCAGGCGACTTGCGTATACCCACTTGTAATTCTCTCTGATGCAAATAATTCAGTCCTGCATTAGCCAAAATCACGACTGTCCTCCACACCCAGTCACATGTGAATAAATGCAAATGTTTGCTAAAACTGATGCGCCTGCGCCCGCTCCGTCTCCCGCCCCCCAGATGATGCATGTTCACCAGTACACCACTGATTTAAAGCCATTTCGCGATGTCAGTGATCATACATGCATACATTTGCATTGTTCGGGTCATTGTCTGTACGGAGATATCACATGCTCGGCAACAATCGCCCGAATTAAACGCGTATTTCATAACTGAAGCAATCTAGTGAAATAACGCTGTTAGAAGTGTTAAAATTAGCGAATGCTGTCGTAATATCAAATTCTGTGCATGCATGCATGTTTTACCCTTTACGGGCCTGTTTCATTGAGTATGAACACGTGACTAATAATTTATCGCAAATATTCCAATAAGCAGTAAAATATATGTTTATTGCTGAATTATGAATGTTTCACACGCTTTTAACTCAGATTCGGCGCTATACACAAAAGGATGATAAAAGATTTTTGTACTTACCAACAATATTCCAGTGCGTTATCACCTCCTGCAAATCTCCCACAGAGCGAACACCGTTTCCGTGAATGACGACAACACGTGCACTTCCTGTCATCCGCGCATGCGCAGAAGTAGTAGTTGGCTCAAATTAATTCATTTTCACTGTTTTGGCATAAATTAATCGAGCTCTTTCAATTTTGTTCTGGTTTAGTTCAGACTGATTTGAAATAAATGTGTTGATCCCTTAAATTGATTTGTTTAATTTGTTTCAAAATACTCTATTTATTTTAAACAAACAACACCCAGATTTCATTTTTTTGAGTGTAGGTCCGGTTCGCAAAAGACCTGAATATGTAATAATGATTGGCGAAACATTCATGCATTTAAAGGTTTATTAATTGGTTAAATAGCTATTCAAAACAGTGTATGAATAAAAATGTAATAATGCATGGTAAACTGTTACGGACACCAACTGGTAAGAGCTGCGCAGATAACTATCACTTTCCTGACTGATGCTAGAGGCTGCGGTCTTTAGCGTCCTTTTTAGCGTGCCTGCTTTCCATGCTGGCAACCTGTGCTCGAGTTCTGCTCTCCAACCTTATTTCATTCGAGAGCCATTTTTTAAAAATTAAAGTGGCCAAGTTATACAATAGTTAAATCAGTTAAATAATGGATCAGTCCAAACTCTTATGCACAGTATGCACTTGAAATGTTCAAATAGTGCTGATAAACACACACTGAATCATTTCGAGTTTTATTAACACTGTAAAAAACAATTTAAATTAACTTAAAATAATTTGTTCAGTCAACTCGAAAAAACTTTAGTCAACTTGAACTGTTACGTTTTACTAAGTGACAACTTAGATTTGAGTCGATTCAACTTAAAATTTTAAGGCAGCCAAGCATTAAACACAGCTGTTAAGTTTAAAAAACATTTTTTTTTGTCACTTAGTACAACTTAACATTTCAACCTGAATAAACTTATTTGAGGTGACTGAACTTAAAATTTTAACAAATTATTTTAAGTTGACTCAACAAATTGTTTTTTATTTTTTACAGTGTAGAAAACTAATAAAGTTAGCCGTACTATGCACTTTTTGTTTGTATTAACACTTAAAGTAAAAAAAATGAAAACATGTTCAAATAAATGTGACCAAAATAGTTTTATTAAATGCCTTAAATGTCTATTAGCCTTGAAATTTCTGTTTTTTTAAGGAAAAGGATATATTTTATCTGTTTCATGAACAGTTCTACATACGCTTGTATGCATTCTAAAAATGTCAACACTTCACCACAATTATTTCTGGGTGAACTATCCCTTTAAAGACACCAGACAAATAATTACGATTCATGCAACAGATACTCTTAAAGTGTCTGATGTGTTTGATCAATAGGATGAGACTCATCATTTATGGTAATCTTTGTTCAGTCCAGTTTTGATCATCATGTGAACATCAGAATAAAATTGTCTGTTGTGTCTCATCAGCTCCTGTGATTCTGGACCCAAACACTGTAAATGCACATCTGATCCTGTCTGATGATCTGACCAGCGTGAGACACTCTAATATGGCTCGTCGGGTTCCTGGTAATCCAGAGAGATTAAAAAGTTTCTACTCTGTTCTGGGTTCGGAGGGTTTTAATTCAGGAACGCACTGTTGGGACGTGGAAATCAAAAAGAGTCCATGCTGGAGTATTGGAGTAAGTACAGCATCAAACAGAAAGTGGGGATTGTGCTTCAACACCAATGGCTCATGTGTGCAGTTCGGCCTGCCTGCAGAATCATTTTTTTCTGTTGAAGATAATCTTGATCGTGTGAGAGTGTATCTGGACTATGACGGAGGAACGGTGTCATTCTCTGATCCTGTAACTAACACACATCTACACACAATCACAAACACCTTCTCTGACACGGTCTTTCCATTCCTCTTTTGTCTTTATGAGTCCTGTCTGAGGATCTTACCATCCAATAGTCAGTAAACATGACACCAGTAGGTCTGATTCCTCTTTTTAAACATACCATTAATGATTGTATATGACATTACTATTTATACACTACAGAAGGGCAAAATGGGGCTAAAAGCAAACCTTATGGAAAATGTTCTTCTCACTACTTGTTTTCATTGAACACTGGTGGAGCACATTTTGTGGAAATTTGTTCGTCCATTCATTTTTGGTGTCTTCATTTTTAAGGCCCTATGGGTTAATCCCAGATATATGGGGATCTCATAATGTTTTTTGTTATATTTCTCTGATGTATTGACCCCAAACTGAAACAGTGCTACTATACTGGAGTTAAAAAGTAATGAATTAGTGTAACTTTGAACAAGACCTTCAGCTACACTATTGAAGGATCTGAGGATCCTCAAATGCAAACCATACATTTGTGTATTTTTCTTTTCTTTATATTCATTTATTCTTCATTCATTTATTATCATTTAATCATTTTATTATTCCATTTAATCATTTATATTAATCATTATAGTCATTTATATATTGATTACATTGATTCTTTATTGATTAGTCATTTATATTATATTATTGTTGTTTAGTCTAATGACTGTGTGGTTTCAAGGGCTGTTTGTCTTCATGAATATGTGAGACATTAGGGAATGTTTATGAACCTCAAGGTTTATGGGATGTTGTTGTGAATCAGTTTGGTATAACAATACTTGTTGAAATTGTGTTCTTCAGACGAGATCTGAGCATTGAGACATATGCAACTAAGACTATTCAATAAATTCTGCTCCTTTTTATCATCATGACTTCGTCTCCTGCTTCTGCTCTTCACTTTCACTGGTTTTTCCTCTTCTTGGCTGACAGAAGACTGTTAATAGTGTTTTGGGTATTTTGGGTACCCTGTTAACAGGGTTTGGGTATTAGACTACTCTGCTGACCAGTTGTTCTGTTACCGGACAAACTGATCTTTTCTGATGGGATCTGGCATCTAGGGCTGGATCTTCATTGTCTAGGCATGGGGACAGTGATCTAACAGTATATTGCCAAAAGTATTGGGACACTTCTAATGAACAGGTTTGACTACTTTAGTAATTTCCATGAGTACTAATCTTAATGTTTAAGCATATAGTTGTATTCTAGGGAACTGTGTCTTTCTAATTTTATAGCAAAACCTGGACCCTTTTTTATTCTAACATGACAATGCCTCTGTGTATAAGGCAAGGTTCATAGAGAAATGTTTGATTCAGTCAGTGTGGAAGAACTTGACTGGTCTGCATAAAGCTAAGTCCTAATCCCAGCTGAACACCTCTGGTGGGACTTTAAACGCAGACCTTGAGCCAAAAACTCAGACCAAACATTACAATCTTAACTACATTTACACTTTCTAGCACTGAAAACTGAATACTGGTGCGTCTCCAACACAATACCCTTTGATATCTGTGGTATTCATTTTGTTAGGATAATTCAACAGATTCTGAGTGACATACACTGTAAAAAATGATTGCAGTGATCACAAGGAAAAACAACGAACGACAAGAATTGCAATTGAAATGTTCTTTAATGCACACATATTAAATATGCTCTTTGCGCACTGGCATTAAACCTCCACAAAGTCCTCCTTAGTTACATTTGGATATTTTTCTTTGAAGTTAGGGAAATGCGAGATGTCCATTCACCTTTTGGCATTTCATTACAAAGTCCCATCAGCCTGAGAGAGAAAGACAAACTCACTGATCAGTGATTCTCACCTAAGCAACAAAGCATGGTGCAAAGCATTGGCAATTACCGATGTTTAATTTAGCAAACGAAACAAAAAGGTTATAAATCAAGAACTCTGCCTATATTGTTCTGTTAGGATTTGGATAAATTAAAAAACAGTTTTAACGTAAAGTTAAAGTTAAAGTTAAAGTTAATCGCTCTCCTCACCTGAAGAAGATGAGAGCTTGGTCTTTTTGCAGGCTCCTCCAGATTTTCTCCAGCAGTTGCACACTGGCATCAATAGCGACTTCTGCAGCTGTTGTATGAAGTGGACCGTGACTGGAATCACTGTAATCCTTATTTATTCCCTCCTCGTAATCAGGAAAACCTCCATGGCTGCATTTTCCTGTTGAAAAATAGTCAGGTATGGTGGTTTATTTGTACACACACTAGACTTGACTGCATGTTTTTCATAATTTTAAATTCAGTGTTTTGAAGCATTTATCAAACTGCCAAATTCACGATTTAGGTAAACAAGGCTTCATTACATCACAAATGTTTTAAAACGTTTGAAAATTACTTATGTATATAGAGTGTTTATTAACTGGCCATATTTGAGGCACTGAGCATAAACAATGCCACTGAACTGAATGAAACTTGCATTTTGCTGGTTGTTGCTGCTGAAAATGGTCACTTATTGTAATGTATTGGGCTGATAGACATTCAGAAGTACAGTAACCATGCAATCCATGCTGCCGTTTACATCCGAGTATCACCAATATGGCCAAATATCAACCCAAATTGGCCACGTCAACCTATCTTCTTTAACCAAAAGCCTCAACCCAGCATTTTGAGTGTTGTCAAAGAAGCTTCAAATAGAAGAGCTTGCCTTATACTTATTCAGTGTTCATGACTTTGCAATTATGTATAGTGTGTAAAACAATCATCATAAAGTACATGTACTTTTGACTGTATATTAACCGTATAGTAAACTGTTACCTGATGCTGTGCATCTAATCTGTAATCAAGCATCTTGCCTTTTGGTTTGGATTTTCTAACGTATCCAGATGTCAGAATCTTTCCTTTAATAATTTCGTCCTTAATATTTGCAGATTTTCAATTTGGAGAGTCGTCACATGTCACCATGTGCTTATCTGGAAGAAAGATGCAAATTTTTTATTGCTTTACATGTTTCCTACACATGCACACACACACTCATACTTACTTGCAGGGTTAGGTATGTTTTCTTCTGGATCGATCAGGGCAGTACAGGGTTCGATATATCCCAGTTCAATCCAGTTCGTGTGGCTGTAGAAATCCTTTTATTTACAAAATGACAGTGAGTCACACATTCAGTTGATGTCATTAATTTACTGTAGGTCGTGACTTATTTCAATGCAATCTGAAAGACAGATCTCAGAACAAATTAATAATCCTATCAGTCTCATTTGCTTGATTCTCATTCACAGCAGAGACTGCTGCTTTCACTCACTTGTAAAATATGGAAGATGGTCCCAAGCTTCTCTCTTGCATCATCAAATCTCTCTTCTTCAGTGTAATTTGTGATAGCCATCAAGCCACTGGTTATGGCTAGTTTCCCCTCTTGAAATCTTTCATTGTCAAAATGTTGTTCTGGATGCTGACCAAGAATATTATCTACATCTGTCATCACATTGTTATAGGAGATAATTCTTATGCCTTTCTCAAAGTTGCTTGCAAAGGTTTTTCGATGGCAGGCCTCTGCTAGCGTCTCTGAGTTCAGTGGTGCTGGCTGTAAACCAAACAAAATATATTATTCTTATAATAATGGTTCATATCGTTCATTACCTACACAAAGCAAGAGAACCACGGCATCTTTCTCTTTTGTTTTTAAACTTTAAATTGCGCTGCAAATTTGTATTCATTTTTTTTAGATTTGTTTTTACAACTGTGAATGCTGTGTAATACACCACTGGAAAATATATAATATAAAACTATAGGAATAATGCTTAGTTTGAATGGAAAAAGATAGCACCTTCAGCTTAAAGGTGCTGTATGCAGGTTTTTGACCCTTAAGCCAAAAAAATAACAATATTTTTGTAGGTATTATATAAACATGTTACATCTACAGTGCAGTTTCTCTGAAAAATAATGCTATAGGCAGTAATTGTACTCCAGGGTTGCCAGATTTTCACAACAAAACCCGCCCAACTGCTACTTAAAACTATCCTAAAACTAGCCCAATTGGGTTTCGAGGGGGGGTTCCCCGGCATTTCAGAACTCAGCAATATTAGCATTATAGCAGCTAAATATTACGTTATTTCGGTCATTTTAACCCGCGGACATGAAAATCAACCCGCAGCAACAGTCAAAGTAGCTCAATTCCACAGGAAAACGGCGGGCTTGGCAACACTGTTCTACTCTGAAAAGTGCGTTTCGGGCAGGTTCAGGTTTTGTGCCCATTTTCGCCCCCTGCCAAATTATTACCCCCTCTTGAAAATCGCTACCTGATTGCCTAATCCTAACCCCACTCTTAATACAGTCAAGTTGGTCTAGAAATACCTCTAAAAAAATACCAGTGATCACATATTCAATTACATAGCTATAGATAGATAGATAGATATAAATTCATACCACTTTGGCAGACGTTTGCAGTAGCGAGTAGAATGGCCATTCTTGTGATGTCCTGATGAGTTTTAGAGTTTGGGTTTTTCAAAATATGAAAGCTCTGAATGCCAATCAGAAGAGTCAGCAGAAGAAATGCACTCTTCATTCTCAGATAATTATGCATTGGAAGAACAATGACACCGATCTTCTGGAAATAAAACAAAAGCGGTGTGGGTTTCACTCATTTTTAGTATTCCACTCATTTAAATCATGAAACTAGTACAAGTAGATTTTTTTTGCTATTAATTCATCTAGTTTTTAGTGTTTCCTAAAATTGCAAAGAATATTACAAGCATGTGGACCTACCTTTGCGTTCGCAACTCTCCTTCAGTCTCAAAGCTAATCTTGAACCAGTGTATATTTATATAGCCTATGTTTTCATTTGAATTGAGATTGAAATTTGCTCAGCCTCTCAAGATACAAACTTTCACATAGATATCACATCAGAAGATGTAGACTTTAGCTAGACCCACATCTTACACCTCAAACAAGGTGACCATTTTCTTTGGTGATTCATGTGTTACATATTAACGCATTTTTTTGGCTTACACTTAACTTGCATGACACAAACAATAAAATATTACAAAAGGTTTTTCTTTATTGAGTGGTGCAGTAATAATCTTTCATTGTTCAAATGCTTCTCAACTTTCTCAACATTCATCACTTCTGGCTTTAGGATCGGTCGTATTATTCATTATTTTTAATAGCCTATCTTGACATGGGGTCTACTCAGTGTTGGGGGTAACTTGAGTTACGTAACGCTTTTTTTTCCCCCCCTAATGAAACAGGATATTAAATGATAAAAACAATTGAATATGGTGTCAGTTTTAATGAAATGGAAGCTGAAATGTTCAAAAACCAATGAAGTCAACCAAGTTCAGTTGAGCTTCTGTTTACAATATTTAATGAGATCAAGTGGATCAATGTTTATATGTGAATAAAAGCCTAAATAAATCTGTTCATCATGTAAAGTGATTGTAGAAACTTAGAGTAAATCTGCTCTATAGATTAGGCCTAATTTTACAATGTCTTTCTGAACTTTTTGAATATTTAATCTAAAATATTTTCATTTGTGCTACATTTTTGGGGAACGCAAAAAAAAAAAAGTAAATAATAATAATTATAATAATAATGTTACGAAGGAGTCAGACACAAGGGGATCCATCTGCAGACTTTTTAATAACAACACTCGTAGTAGACAGGCAGGGTCGGTGGGGAGCAAACAAGAACAGCAAATATAATCCAGAGAATCATCAATGTCAATACCAATGGGTCGAGGCAGGTGGCTAGCATACAGAGTAAACCGGAAAACAGGCAAGGGGTCAAAAAGGCAGGCGGAAAGCGATCACCGGAGATAAACAAACAGAGTCAGCCAAAGAAAAGGAAACACAGGAATAAATGCTTGGAAATTGTAGGCCTGGGCAATACAATACTTCAAGATTAGCTGGGTGCAATGAGGTTGTATTTATAGTCCATGTAATGAGCAAAGATGGCTGACAGGTGTGGAGGTGAAAGGAAGGGGCTGGAAAGGGGTTATGGGAAATGGAGTTTGTGATATGGTCCAGTGTGCAGTGATGGCTCCCTCTAGTGGTGAAGGGAGGGAGCCGCAGCGACCTGATTCGTAACAGATAATAATAATAAAAAAATAAATAAATAATAATAATAGTGGGATATTGTTCCTACAGTTCTGCATGCTGAAGACTCTATTGTGAAATGTAAGGAGTAACAGACACCAGCTCATATGTTCTTCTGCTAGGAAACCCGTTCTGTAGGATGACAAGCATATACTTACAGCATATATACTATATTATACCATCCATGTGATTCAGAATTTAATACAGTGGTCTCAAACTTAATTCCTGGAGGGCCTCAGCTCTGCACAGTTTAGCTCCAACCAACTCCAACTCACACCTGCTGGGAAGTTTCTAGTTGCCTTGAAGAGCTTGATTAGCTGGATCAGGTGTGTTTGATTAGGGTTGGAGCTAAATTGTGCAGAGCTGTGGCTCTCCAGGAATTGAGTTTGAGACCAATGATTTAATACAGAGGTCTTCAACCCTGTTCCTGGGGACCCACTATCCTGAAGAGTTTAGCTACAACCCTAATCAAACACACCTGAAGCGGCCAATCAAGCTCCTCAAGACTGCTTGAAAATTGCAGGCAGGTGTGCTGAAGGCGGTTGCAAATAAACTTTCCAGGAGAGTGGGTCCCCAAGAGCAGGGTTGAAGACCTCTGATTTAATATATGTGACCCTGGACCACAAAACCAGTCTTAAGTCGCTGCGGTATATTTGTAGCAATAGCCAAAAATCCATAGTATGGGTAAAAATGATACATTTTTCTTTTATGCCAAAAATCATTAGGATATTAAGTAAAGATCATGTTCCATTAAGATATTTTGTCAATTTTCTACCGTAAATGTATCAAAATGTAATTTTTATTAAGTAATATGTATTGCTAAGAACTTAATTTGGACAAGTTTAAAGGTGATTTTCTCAATATTTTTTTTATTTTTTTGCACTCTCAAATTCCAGAATTCAAATAGTTGTATCTCGGCCAAATCTATTTATCCTTCGGATGATATATAAATCTCAATTTCGAAAAATTGACACTTATGACTGGTTTTGTGGTCCAGGCTCACAAATATGCTGCTACATTGACCACATACTGCCACCATGTCCAACCATTCCACACAAAGACCATTCAATGTTCACAGTTTCAATATTTGACACAAAACAAAAGGAGGGAGAAACGCTGAATAACCATCATTCATAATTCTCAATTTGACTTTATGGAATGAAAAATGCGACTAAGAAGTCACTTAGAAAGTCACCGCTGTAAATCATTTACAGTTTCTACTTGACATACCAAAACCCTTTCTATTGGTCTTAATTTGGTCTTTAAATTTGTTCACATGAAGTTCTTAGCAATACATATTACTAATCAAAAAACAAGCTTTGATATAGCCTATTTACGGTAGGAAATGGACAAAATATCTTAATGGAACATGATCTTTAATATCTTAATGATTTTTGGCATTTAAGAAAAATCTATCATTTTAACCCATACAATACAATTTTGGCTATTGCTATATACCCGTGCTACTGGTTTTGTGGTACAGGGTCACATATACATTCACATAAACATTAACATAAAAATAGTAACAAAAAATAAAAGTCGTATATTGACTACCCTTTTTCAACTACAGTTTTCTTCAGTGTGTTGTTGACGTTCCTTATGAAATATTAAGTCGGGCTCAACAAATAGCCAAATATCTTAGGCTACATCTTCCGTTTTATGCTGCGTTCACACCATATCGTAATTTTGAGATGACAACACGTGACATTCTAGGTCAGGGGTGTCAAACTCAGTTCCTGGAGGGCCGCAGCCCTGCAGAGCTTTGTTCCAACTCTGCTCCACAACGCATACTATGCAGTTTTCAATTAAGTCTGAAGGACTTGATTAGTTGGATCAGGTGTGTTTAATTATGGTTACATCGAAACTCTGCAGGGCTCCGGCCCTCCAGGAATTGAGTTTGACATCCCTGTTCTAGGTGGTACAGCGGTCCTGTGGTACAAGTCATATCTTTCAGAAGACTCCCAGTTCACAAGTATTAATTACCAGTTCTTATACAAGTTGGAATCTCATAATTACGGGAATTCCGAAATGGCGTGAACGCATCTTTATTTCTGCACCAGAAAAATTAATTTATAAATAAAAAAAATGTCCCACTCCCACATATATTCATAGCTGTTGAGCGACATCTACTGACATTACAACCTATAGGCTACATAGGCCCTAAATATAAAGATTACAAGCCTACATAAATAAACGTATTGCAAGATATAGCCTATTTGTTTTATAATTTACGAAGATAGTTGTTGGATGTATTATAGAATAAATACATTCTTTTTTTTTTTCAAATTTTCATTCAATTTTTTTTTTTTTTAAATATGTAGGCTAGTAATATTATAATTTTTTATTTATTGTGGTAGTTGTTCACAAAGAAAGAAAAAAGAATCACAGAACTTAGAATAGGCTAATGTTAAAAGTTCATCGTTGCTTTCATGTAAGCCTACCGGTGAAAGTGCACTGGAATGGCAGTCAAACCAGTGACTTCCCACCCTCATACTGGATCGATGTACTCCCAGTTCAGCATCGTCACATAGCCTGTCACAATGGCAGCCCCTACGGCTGTATTTCCAAATATACAAATAACGTAAAATAAAAGGTATAACAGCTTCTCTTGTCTTATGCTCTGGTTTCTTTCTCCATTTCCCTCAAATAGCCTAAGCAAAAAGTAAGCACCTTTAGTGATAGAAATGATTTATAAATGAGTATAAGCCTGGAACGCTACAAAGTCGTGAGTTGTGGTTTGAAGCCTTGACTTACGAGCTTAAAAACCTGCCTGATGACTTTTTTTTTTTTTACATTTATTTTTCTGTGGCTTTTTCTGTTTGTATATTTTGTATACTGTTTGTAAATTTTGTTTCACATATAAATGGCAGCTATATTGCATATTTTTGTTATCTTGCAGTAATGTCCTGTTGCAAATAAAATCTTTACTGGAACAATTCTGTCTCTGTCTTCTTTTTTTGATAAACTGTCCACTTCTATCCACTTTTTTTTTTCAATGCGGAAGTAAGTCTATGGGCAAGACTTCCGGGTTCATTATCTGCTGTAGGGAAATAACGAGAAGAATAACAATGTGCAGTAAATGGTAAAACTGTTTGCACTACATACCAGTGTGTTTATAATTAAGATAATACATTAAAATACTATGATAGACACATCAGTTTGCAATATCAAACAGCAAAACAAGCTGTTTTGTACAGGTATAAATAGATGGACGTGGATGAGACCAGAAGCCAGACCCAGATACATTAATGTTGAATGCATTTTGATAACACTGAACCTGAAGAAATCCTTTCACTCATTTTAACACGCACCCACATGATCAGAAACTCCACCCTCTACAACAGGAAGAGATTGACTTGTTATTTCTCCTTTGTCAAACAGGCTCTCTTGTCTTGAAAACAGCAAAAATGCATGATCAGTAAAGAATGAAGAGAAAGATTTGAAGAAGGATTTTTGAGATGCTTGTTTCTGAGCAGACAGCAGATCTTTGTGATTCTCGTGGTGATTCATTTTTGAAACATTGTTCAGAAAGTGAAAGTACAGATCGCTGGAGCTCAAACTGAAAATGGCTTCACTAAATGTATCTGCGGAAGAGCTTTCTTGTCCCGTGTGCTGTGAAGTCTTCAAGGATCCTGTTGTTTTATCATGTAGCCACAGTTTCTGTAAAGAGTGTCTTCAACAGTTCTGGAGAACCAAGAAAACTCAGGAGTGTCCAGTCTGCAGGAGAAGATTCTCAAAAGAAGATCCTCCAATTAGCCTTGTGTTAAAAAACTTGTGTGAGTCGTTACTGAATGAGAGAAATGTGAGACGCTCATCAGGATGTGAGGAGATCTGCAGTTTACATAGAGAGAAACTGAAACTCTTCTGTCTGGAGGACAAACAGCCTGTGTGTTTAGTGTGCAGAGATTCACAGAAACACGTCAGTCACACATTCAGACCCATCAGTGAAGTTGTGCCATCACATAAGGTAAGACAGATTTACATAGAAGGATAAAATGTATTTATTAGAAATTGTGTAACATCCTAATGCATAAATTTTTTTATTTTAAACTTTAGGAGGAGCTCAATAAAGCACTGAAGACCTTACAAGAGAAACTTATGCACAATGAAAAAATGCAAACAGAGTTTGAGAAAACAGTTCAATACATCGTGGTATGGATTGATTATTTTAACTTTCACAACTGTAAAGCAGCTAAAATGGTTTGTTTGACATAATTTAATGTTTCTTTATTGACTAAAACAGAGAAATGTTCGGCAGCATTTTTAAATGAACATGTTTATTTATAGAGTACATCATTTTACAATTATACCATAATTTACTTCTATAAGGTAGACTCTTAGAAATTGCATTCAAAATGTACTTTTGTTCTTTTGTGAAAAACATACATGCATAAAACATATAATATTGTCATTGTGAACATTTTATTTCAGACATCATTGAAACATTTTAGTTTTAGCATTCATAAAATTAATACATTTGCTTAAAGGGTACATAACATACACAGTTTCACCTAATCTCATGTTAATCCTGAATACCTATAGAGTAGTACTGTATCCTTATTATCTCCAAAAAGTCTTTAGTTTTATCATATTTATAAAAGAAAAATACAGCTTTCAGATTTTCTCCGGAAAAACCCGAGCTTCTGGAGGTGCGCCGTGGGCGGAGCTAAGTTTGACGATCACTTGTGGTGGGATTGCCAATAAAACACACATTTGTTTCACTTACTATCTGCAGTTCTGAATCATTACCGGGATCTTTTAAAGCTGGGACCGCTCCATCTTTCAGTATCAAACAATGCGCAATTCCAGGACAAATTCGCAAGTCGAACTGGTCCTCGTATATGAAACGTTCGTCAGCAAACACACACTTGCTAAACTCCATTGCTGCCCCAGAAAAAGGAACTGCATCCACTGTTCACGTAACGCTGGGTTATTCGGGAAGCTGAGCAAAGTTATCTTTGCCTTACAACCAAAACCACACTTCTTTAGAGACATTCTTCCCGAGTAAATCCCTTGCAGCAGTGCAGCCGAATGAACCGTGCTGATGTGCGCGCTCTCTTTCTCACGGTCTAGCCGCCGTGAGCGCGGGCACCGCAGACACGCTTTTCCGGGAGAAATGCTCATACAAGGAATTCCACCACTGTCTACGCCATTAAAGCCACGATCGAAAAAAAAAACAGCCAAAACTTGTACCAACCCGGAAGTAAGTTTTTCGGCAAAGAAATTCTCCGTCATTCATCTAAATTATTTTTTTAAACGTTGGCCATGTTTAGCACGAGAATCCAACTCTTAAACACTGTAAACAACTCTGAATATACGAAACACCATTGTACCACCCCGTTAATGTGCAGTTATGCTTTCAAATAGTGTCATATATAAATGTGTCTTATGAAGCAAATTAAAACATCATTCTGAAGAGAATCTGTTCAGATTTATGTGTATTTGCACCTACAGAGAACATCTACTACTACAGTACTTCAGGAAGTTAAATTTGTCATTTAATAACCCACATTTACTCATTCTTTACAAGAATAAGTCACGTTTTTGAAACAAAGTGAATGTGATCTGATTTCAGTCTCAAGCTCAGCACACAGAGCGTCAGATTAAACAGCAGTTTGAGAAGCTTCATCAGTTTCTCAGAGATGAAGAAGAAGCTACAATCACTGCACTGAGGGAGGAAGAGGAGCAGAAGAAGCAGATGATGAAGGAGAAACTGGAGGAGATCAACAGACACATCTCAGCTCTTTCACACACAATCAAAGACACAGAGGAGATGATGAAAGACAATGATGTCTGCTTTCTAAAGGTCTGATGTTAGATCATTGATTGATTGATTGATTGATTGATTGATTGATTGATGACTGAGTTGTTGATGATTAATTGTGTGTTTGTTCTGCAGAAGTTTCCAGTCTCAATGGAAAGGTGAGTGATCTGCTGGTGTCTCTGGTTTCTCTGCTTCTGATCCAAAGCCACTGCATTTTTAACTCCTGAATGTTCTTCTAGAGTCCAGATCTCACAGCCGGATCCACAGATGCCTTCTGGAGCTTTGATTCATGTGCCACGATACTTGGGCAACCTGCCGTTCAGAGTCTGGAAGAAGATGAAGGACATTGTCCAAAACAGTGAGTCTCCAGAAGATCTGTGCTCTTACAAAAACAGTTTATCATCGCACAAAAGCACTAGATTATTTCAGTGGGTAGTCATACTAGTGGTGATCATACTAGTCCTGGTATCTAATGAACAATTTTATGAGAATATTTCTAATTACTTAATCTACTCAAATCCAGAACAGACTCAACCATGTAAAAGTCAAAAGAAACTTGATGCTGTATTTGTGATTCTTCTGACTGAAACACTGAAGCCAAAATATAATATTTTGGTCAATGAACTTCAATATGTATTTCAAGATCCATTTGTGTCTATCAAGACATTTAGTTCATACACTGTATTTTTACAGTCAGATTTTCATCTCAACGACTCTGATTAATTGATTCTTATATAAACTTTTTTAACTGAGAGACACAAATTTTTGAATCACATATTTATTGTTTGCACCTGATGCCATTAAACACTGATAATAAAATGAGTGTGTAACTAATAACACTGACAGTGATCTGAGGAAAATGTCTTATGCGTTTGATCAACAGGATGAGTGTCATAATTCATAATAATATGTGTTCAGTTCATTATTATATGAACATATATTGTGTCTCATCAGCTCCTGTCATTCTGGATCCAAACACTGCTCATCCACGCCTCGTCCTGTCTAATGATCTGACCAGTATGAGAGACAGTGGAAACAAACATCTGCTTCCTGATAATCCAGAGAGATTTGACTGTTATGAGTGTGCTCTGGGTTCAGAGGGTTTTAACTCAGGAACACACTGCTGGGATGTGGAGGTTAAAGAGAGTTTGTACTGGAGTGTTGGAGTAACTACAGCATCAAACCAAAGGAAGGGGCGTGATTTCTATAAAACTGATGTCTGGAGTGTACGGTATGATCAGTATGGACTGCATGAACGGATTGGGTTTCTTGTTAAACAGTATCTTGATCGTGTGAGAGTTGATCTGGACTATGACAGAGGAACGGTGTCATTCTCTGATCCTGTTACTAACACACATCTACACACATTCACAACCACCTTCACTGATGCTGTCTTTCCGTTCTTCCGTTGGTATAGGTCTTCATCTATGAGGATCTTACCATTCAGTAGTCAGTAATGGTTACAGCTGTAGGTGTGAATCGTCCTGCTTTCATCATGTTTTAATATTCATATCACAATGGGTCCGGGGGAGGGCCCGAAAACCAGTCAGTATCTGGTGTGACCACCATTTGCCTCACACAGTGCAACACATCTCCTTTGCATAGAGTTGATCAGGTTGTTGATTGTGGCCTGTGGGATGTTGGTCCACTCCTCTTCAATGGCTGTGCAAAGTTGCTGGATTTTGGCAGGAACTGGAACATGCTGTCGTCTACGAAGATCCAGAGCATTCCAAACATGCTCAATGGGTGACATGTCCGGTGAGTATGCTGGCCATGCAAGAACTGGGATGTTTTCAGCTTCCAGGAATTGTGTACAGATCCTTGCAACATGGGGCCATGCATTATCATGCTGCAACATGAGGTGATGAGGTGGATGAATGGCACAACAATGGGCCTCAGGATCTCGTCACACTATCTCTGTGCTTTAAAAATGCCATCAATAAAATGCACCTGTGTTCGTTGTCCATAACATATGCCTGCCCATACCATAACCCCACCGCCACCATGGGCTATTCGATCCACAACGCTGACATCAGCAAACTGCTCACCCACACAATGCCATACACGCTGTCTGCCATCTGCCCAGTACAGTGAAAACCGGAATTCATCTGTGAAGAGAACACCTCTCCAAAGTGCCAGACGCCATCGAAGGTGAGCATTTGCCCACTCAAGTCCGTTACGATGATGAACTGCAGTCAGGTCGACACCCTGATGAGAATGACGAGCATGCACTGTTTGTGACAGTTTTTACATAAATTCTTTGGTTATGCAAGCCGATTGTTGCAGCAGCTGTCCGGGTGGCTGGTCTCAGACAATCTTGGAGGTGAAGATGCTGGATGTGGTCCTGGGCTGGTGTGGTTACACATGGTCTGTGGTTGTGAGCCCGGTTGGATATAATGCCAAATTCTCTGAAGTGCCTTTGGAGATGGCTTATGGTAGAGCAATGAACATTCAATTCATGGGCAACAGCTCTGGTGGACATTCCTGCAGTCAGCATGACAATTGCCCGCTTCCTCAAAACTTGCGACATCTGTGGCATTGTGCTGTGTGATAAAACTGCACATTTTAGATGAACTTTTATTGGGGCCAGCCTAAGGCACACCTGTGCAATAATTATGCTGTCTAATCAGCATCTTGATATGCCACACCTGTGAGGTGGATGGATTATCTCGGCAAAGGAGAAGTGCTCACTAACACAGATTTAGACAGATCTGTGAACAATATTTGAGAGAAATAGGCCTTTTGTGTACATAGAAAAAGTCTTAGATCTTTGAGTTGAGCTCATGAAAAATGGGGACAAAAACAAAAGTGTTGCTTTTATAATTTTGTTCATATATCCACATATATTCAGTGTTCAGTCGCAGAAAACCTGAAAACATCAGGGAATCTCCATGCCTGGAATAATCATGAATTTTTTATGGTTAATATATTTAATTCATTTCATTATCTCTACAATATTTCAATATATTACAATATATCAGTGTTACATTACAGTGTTACATTATTTTTTTCATATCTGACCAAAGAGAAACAATCGTGTCGCAAATCTAGGCCCATTTTAGAAGTCATGACCCAAGAAAAAAAAAGCTTTCTGGAATCTTTTTGTTTGTTTTTTATGTTGTGGTGCAAGGCTCCCATACATCTAGCATTTACGGGGTTGCTGGCACAGGATATCAGCATGACCTAACACTGTTAAAGGAGAAAGATGTTTTTTTTTTTTTTTGTGGCAGTAATAACAACATTTACCAGCAGGAGCAAACTGAACTGCTAAACGTTGGCCCATTGAGAGCACTCATTTCAGGACCAGTAGGTGGCGCTGTATGAAAACTTTTTAGGTAATCTCAGGGCATGTTGATTTTTTGTGTTTATTTATTTATTTATTTATATAAAAAAATATATGATATGTAGTAAAAATAAGATCTAGTAAATAGTGCTTTCTTTACACGTTTTGGTATGTGGTGATTTTATTTATGTATTTATTGTTTGTTTGATTGTTAATAAGAAGAACAAGAAAATGAATTCTGTAGGAACAGGAAAAGAATAGGAAATATTAGTTCATAATCTATTCTAGTTGATTTTCGTATGTTTTATCTAAAAAGTCATTGCTCTGCTGAAATAGCTTTATTTTATGTCTGTGACAAATAAAGAGCAATATATATATATAAAGAGTCTTGAGTCTTTTTATTAATAGTAGTTACCTTTTTCAGTGTTGTCGGTGTGTGTTTGATTTAAGGTTTTCAAACTTAGGTTTAGGTTTCACTGTCAATTCATTTTGAATGCATTCTGTTAACAATGAACCATAAGCCCTGATGTCGTCTGACCTGTTTTCACACAAAGCTGTTTAAACTTAACAGTCTTACAAGACGTATCAGGAAGAGACTGGGTTGTTATTTATCCTTTCTTTGATACTGACTCTCTCCTATTTTGACAAATGTAAAAAAAAACAGTCAGTAATCAATGATGAATGAAGAGGAAACCTTTCAAGAAGGATTTTGAGACAGCTCTCTGAAACCATTGTTCAGAAAATGAAAAGGACATTTTAGATTGCTGGAGCACAAACCATGTAAATGGCGTCACTATCAGAAGATGATTTTTCTTGTCCTGTGTGTCAGGAAATTTTCAAGGATCCTGTTGTTTTATCATGTAGTCACAGTGTCTGTAAAGAGTGTCTTCAACGATTCTGGAGAATCAAGGAAACTCAGGAGTGTCCTGTCTGCAGGAGAAGATCCTCTAAAGATGGACCCCCTCCTAATCTAGCGTTAAAAAACTTGTGTGAGTCGTTCCTGAAGGAGAGAAATGAGAGGCGTTCATCAGGATCTGAGGAGATCTGCAGTTTACACAGTGAGAAACTTAAACTCTTCTGTCTGGAGGACAAACAGCCTGTGTGTTTAGTGTGCAGAGATTCACAACAACATGAAAATCACAAATTCAGACCCATCAGTGAAGCGGTTTCATCATATAAGGTAAAAAAATGTCTTTGGTTTCATATGTCAAGAACAATAACTAGTCTTAAGCACTGATATCATCACCCTGCTGTGAGAAAATACTTCTTTTGATTGTGTGTGTCATACTAAATGGTTTTAGAATGTCAAATGACACACAATATAAAAGAAAAGAAACCAGATTAAACAGAATACACACGAAAAAACACAAGAAATATGGATCGGACAAATACTTTTCCACAGCACTACAGTATGATCATGTCCCTATAATCTGGTGTTACATATATTTTTATTTTATTCACTTTCAGGAAGAGCTCAATGCAGCACTGAAGATCTTACAGGAGAAACTTGAACACAGTGAAAATGTTAAAAGAGAGTTTGAGGAAACAGTTCAACACATCAAGGTGAGGAAATAGATTTGATTGTCATTTTCTTTACAGTTGTGGAATCACTACACATAATTATGATTTGTCTGAGTTTATTTCTGATATTAATTTTGTGAAGCGTTGATTGAGATGAAGTTGATTGAAGTGAATGTGATTTCATTTCAGTCTCAAGCTGAGCACACAGAGTGTCATATTAAACAGCAGTTTGAGAAGCTTCATCAGTTTCTCAGAGATGAAGAAGAAGCTACAATCACTGCACTGAGGGAGGAAGAGGAGCAGAAGAAGCAGATGATGAAGGAGAAGCTGGAGGAGATGAACAGACACATCTCATCTCTTTCACAGACAATCAAAGACACAGAGGAGATGATGAAAGACAATGACGTCTGCTTTATAAAGGTCTGATTGCAGATCATGGTTGATAGATGATTGACTGGGTTGTTGATGATAAATTGTGTGTTTGTTCTGCAGAAGTTTCCAGTCTCAATGGAAAGGTGAGTGATCTGCTGGTGTCTCTGGTTTATCTGCTTCTGAAGCCAAAGCCATTGCAGTTTTAACTCCTGAATGTTCTTCTAGAGTCCAGATCTCACAGCCGGATCCACAGACACCTTCTGGAGCTTTGATTCATGTGCCACGCTACTTGGGCAACCTGCCGTTCAGAGTCTGGAAGAAGATGCAGGACATTGTCCAAAACAGTGAGTCTGGGGAAGATCAGGTCTGTGTCTCTCAAAAGCATTGTAAGCTAAGTTGATCATAGTTACCATTTGTGGCAATGGTGCTATGTTCTACTTACACTTTTAGGGAAAGCAGCCCTGTTCTCTCACACATACATTACAAGCTTCTCAGAGATCTGCGGCCACATTCACAGACAGAAAACTCACCAGTCTTAGGCTTAGTCCACATTTACATGTACAGAGTCTTTGCTCCTTCAAAAATCTTGTCCATAGCAAAACACAGTATGAAGTGGTTTCAAAAGCATGACAAACCAACAGGTGTCGATATAACCCTAACTGTAAAAGCCATGTTGGACAATCAGAAGCCTGAACAAAGAGCACACTCCGAAGTCACAAGCCAAAATCTCAGATTTCACCAGCTAAGCAACAACACTCCAACTGGAATTTCTGAAAATCTACCTGATACTGTGTTCGCATGTAAACAAACAGCCAAACCACATAGAAAAGGCTGCAGTTTTGAAAATACCTGTGTTTGTGTGGTCAGGTCCTTAAATGAATACTGCTCAACGTTCAGAACCACAAGCAGAGTGTTAAAAGTAACACTGAAGCAATGTTAAAGTTAATGAGGTAATTAAGACGCATTAAAGATGAACACCTAATAAGCAGAATCACTGAACGAAAGAGAAACACAAGAACTACAAATTACTTCCAGCCACAACTTTAAGATATAATCAACTGAAATTAAAGACATTATCCCTTGGTTTCACAGAAATGGATTAAACCTAATCCTAGACTAAAATGTAAGTCTGAGCTGTTTCAGCTGAAGGAAACTTGCACTGACTGATAAAGGCACATTTATAAAAATACTTAAATGTCTTATTTGAACCTACGGTCTAATCCTGGTTTAGGCTAAGCCCAATCCATGAAACCGGGCATAAATCTGTTAAGATTTTAGGAGAAGGAGGGTCATGTTTAGCAATATGTTTAGTGTAAATATGCATGAAATAGCATTAGGCATCTCTTTTAGGATTTACATTGTGAATAATAATAATAAAAAAAAAAACATTATTGGGCTAGTTATGAATAACAAAATTTAATGTTTGTCATTAATTTATCATAATCTGTGTTTAGTTATGTCTTGACGTTATGAACATCAGCATAAAAGCAGCTGTTGATTGTGTCTCATCAGCTCCTGTGATTCTGGATCCAAACACTGCATATCCATGGCTCGTCCTGTCTGATGATCTGACCAGTGTGAGAATCAGTGGGAACAAACAGCCGCTTCCTGATAATCCAGAGAGATTTAACTATTTTGACTGTGTTCTGGGTTCAGAGGGTTTTAACTCAGGAACACACTGCTGGGATGTGGAGGTTAAAGAAAGTTCATCCTGGAGACTTGGAGTAACTACAGCATCAAACCAAAGGAAGGGACCTGATTTCTTTAAAACTGATGTCTGGAGTGTGTGGTATGGATGGTCTAAATGGGCTGGTTTTCATGTTAGTCAGAAGCTTGATCGTGTGAGAGTTCATCTGGACTATGACAGAGGAACGTTGTCATTCTCTGATCCTGTAACTAACACACATCTACACACATTCACAACCACCTTCACTGACACTGTCTTTCCTTTCTTCCGTTGTTATCCCTCTCTGAAGATCTTACAGTTTAGTAGTTGTTCATTGTGTTTCAATATGGATGTAACAATGCACCCTGAGCCGGTTGAAGATCAATACAAATTTTCTCTGATGCCAGAGAAAAGTAAATACTACCAATCTTGATTTTATTCATTGTGTTTGACCGTTTAATGTTAAATGTCACTTCATGTGTACTGTTTTGTATCTTTGCAAGATTTTCTATTTTAAGTCAATAATTAAATGCCTTGATGAGGCTAATTCGCCCACAAACAAGTGTCTGTTAGGTGACCAATCATCAATATTATTATATTATATTTAATCCAAGGGAATTTTGTTTAACTTTATAGAGGGCATTTTCCCCCTAACCTCATTAATACTTAATCTTTCATTTCAAACTCTTACATTTTATATCACAGTTTAATAGTATTGTTATTTATAAATTAAATCATTTACACTAGAAAATTACAACTGCATTAAATAACTAGATAAAAAAGTTTGTCAAGACAAACTTTAAGTTGGCTTGAGAAAGCCAGACCAAAACGTTTAAAAAGATAAAAAAAAGATGTAAAAGTTTGAGAAGTTTTAAGGTTTTACTTTTTTAAAGTTTAAAGTAGTTTTAAAAGCTTAGACAGATAGACAGAAAAGTTTGTTTAAAAAGTTTTTTAAAGATTTTCAGTCTGAAATAGTTTGAAGTTTAATGTAGATTTAAAGCTTAAAGCATGAGTGTTGATGGATGAAGATAATACAGATAGCTAGGGTATCTGGGGTTGTTGCTAAGGTGTTGCTATGCAGTTGCTAAGGTACCCAGGCTGGTTGCTAGGGTGGTTGCTAGGGTGTTGCTATGCAGTTGCCAAGGTACTCGGGGTGGTTGCTAGGGTAATCAGGGTGGTTGCTAGGTTGGTGAATGCTAGGCAGGGTGGTTGCTAGGTTGGTGCTATGAAATTAGAATCAGTTGATAGATAGATAGATAAATAGATAGATAGATAGATAGATAGATAGATAGATAGATAGATAGATAGATAGATGACACTACGATGCTACAACACCACGATGCGGATCCAGAAGCTTCACTTTTCTCGTCTTCATTATTGTTGTGTTCACACACATACACACACAAAATAGAATAAATACGAACCACAAACTAAGCATTCGTTTTAAAAAGGAAAAAAAAAAAACAATAACAATTGGGTTACAGCGCAGCTGAAAGAATTATAATAAAAAAGAGGACTGGATTAAAAGCAAAAAATTGCCATGAATGTGTCTGGGGGAAATAAAAAGATATTTGAATTATTTATTAATAAACTACAGTTAGCTACATGAGTCTGTCACAAAGACAAAGTGGACCTAACCTGATCTCCTCATTGGACGCACCTTTAGAGAAAAATATCTTAGAAATTATGGATTACATAATAACAGTTTTAAAGCAATTTAAAGCTTTCTATATACAGGCTACATTTATCCTGTCTGTATACTATAAAATGCAAGTGATCACACTGCTGCCTCCATGTCCTTTAAAGCTCGTTTTAGCATCCACTCTCCTGCCTAATAACACACATTTTCTAAGGTTAAACGTTTAAACTAACATTGTTGATATGCTTGAAGCTTTTTATATCTATAGATTTTATTTTAGGCAAATGGTGATGATTTGAGAAGGCTAAATTTATAATAAATTTATAAATAAACGAAAATAAATATATCCACTTTTGCCATTAAAAACAAAACTGAACCATTTTAATGGTTGCGACAGCAGCTGCATGTGGGGAAAAGAGAAAGATAAAACACACAGGCTCCAGTCGGACTTCGGTTTCTCAATTCTGAGAGCTGTTGGACAAGTTCCAGGCTTAAAGGCCTAGATCTGAGGCCTGTGCAGGGCTCTACATTATTATTTTTTATCCATTTTTTTGTGTGTTACAACGTGGGTAAAACGAATTATCCATATTCATATTTAGGCAAATAAAAGTTAAAAGTATAATATAATTTAGCCTAATATAACCGTTTTTTTTTTGTTTGTTTGTTTTGTTTTGTTTTTGTTCATTCATAATAGCCTAATCAGCCACAATCTAAGCATTCGTTTGAAGTAGGGGGGAAATCCAAAAACCTTACAATGCGGGTATAAGTCAGTCTTATTCGTTCTGTTCATAAAAGTTATCTATTGTCTGTTGTCTATTGCTGACGTTGAGTATGGATTTTTATTAAGAGTATAGAATCAACCTTAAACATTAATTTTGTTTCAAGGATAAGAAAGATCTAACATTTAACACTAAAATAAGCGAAAATGCGAGAATGAGCTATGCGAGAATGCTGAGGTAAAGTCGCTCTTTCTCTGCTGTCTCTTTGCAATGGTTATAGAAATGGTCATTAATATAAATATACGAATTAATAAAAATAATTGTTTTTACTTTTTTTAAACACCTCACCCCCAGCCCCCTCATTTTTCTTGGGCCACACGACAGAGGGTGCTGCAGCACCCTCAGCACCCCTACTTCCCGCGGTAATGGGCGTGCCTGCCCTGACAGACTTGCATATGATCAGCCAGCATCTCTTTCACACTGTCGGCATCCTCGGACTGGGGACGGAGCGGGCGCGGGTGCGGGCGAATCAATAGGCATCTGGACGTGACGTATCTTTTCTTTTGTAAAATATTGTTTTCGTTATAATGTACTGATTCAAATTAATAATAATAATTATATTAATAACAATTAATAGTAGTAGTATGCCCACCTCCGATCTGATCTGTGCCACCTCAGATTCAATTTGACACACTCCAACCCCCAAAACTCGTCGATTTTAACCATTCATTTCAGACATCACCGGTTAAACTCTTACTGCTAAATTCTAAGTGCTTTTGCGCTTGTCTGGCTCTGAGCCAGATAGACGCGCTCAGTGGTTTTATTTAGGCTTTCAACAAAATAATTAATATGTTTTATTCATTTAAAATAATTACTAACAAAAAAAGACATTTGTTTGTGAGTTTGTTAAATGCACCAGTGTGTAAAGAAAGCTGCAACAATCCTTTCAATTTAAAGGACTTTGTCGAGCCCTCGAGTCTCTGTGCCGGGGCTCAGCCCCGGACGGCCCCGGACCAATTTAAATCCTGGTTATTACCCAGTTATTGTAATTGTTATAAGTATGCAGTAAGTACATATAGAACAGGACTGTAAAATAAAGTATTACCATTTTTGTTGCCGAAATAGAGCAAAAACTGCCAAAATTTACAATATTGTGTTTTACAACGGTCAATGACCGCAGTTAATTTCTTGTTTATTGAACTGTTGTATAAAACGCTCACACAAAGACTTTCAGTTTTATCTCTCAACACTCAGAGTCCACAAAGTTAAAAATATATTTTTAAGTGTCTGTATAATATCTATAATATGGTGATATGTGCTATACCATGTCTTTTACTGACATATCAACTGTATGGTCACGCATGATTTGGATAATTATTATAATAAACATTTCTGCATTTTTCATATATTTTGCTATATTTATGTTCATTACCCTCTACCCTATTCACAACAACTTTATCCTTACTTTCTTGATTGCTTGTTTGGCTGTATTATCTGATGACTGACCAGCACCAATCTCCCTTCTGTGTGACTGACTGTTTGTAAACTGCTGCTGTCACTTGAAAACTGGAAATTTCCATCCCTCCATGGAAACAGCAGACACAGAGATGGGGCAGTACAGCTGTGAAAATATTGCTCTCTCATCTCTTTCTTTTGATAGATTTATATCCTATCAATGTTAGCTCAAACGTACGGTAGAGATATCAGCTAAAGGGTTAAGACACCCAAAGGTGATCAGAAACTCCACCCTCTTACAGCACACACCAGGAAGAGACTGACTTATTATTTCTGTCATACAGCCTCACTTTTCTCTCAAAAGCGAAAAAGAATCAATGAAAAAGGAAGAGTAAAACTTTTTTTAAGGAGTTTGTTTCTGAACAGTCAGCCGATCTTTGTGATTCTCATTTTAATTCATTTTTGAAACCATCATTCAGAAAGTAAAGTTTAGATAGCTGGAACTCAAACAGCAAAAATGGCTTCACTATCTGAAGATGATCTTTCTTGTCCGGTGTGTCATGAAATCTTCAAGACTCCTGTTATTTTATCATGTAGTCACAGTGTCTGTAAAGAGTGTCTTCAAAAGTTCTGGAGAACCAGGAAAACTCAGGAGTGTCCTGTCTGCAGGGGAAGATCTTCAAAAGATAATCCTCTAATTAATCTTGCATTAAAAAACTTGTGTGAGTCGTTCCTGAAGGAGAGTAATGAGAGGCGTTCATCAGGATCTGAGGAGATCTGCAATTTACATGGTAAAAAACTTGAACTCTTCTGTCTGGAGGACAAACAGCCGGTGTGTTTAGTGTGCAGAGATTCACAGAAACATGACAATCACAAATTCAGACCCATCAGTGAAGTTGCTCCGTCATATAAGGTAAGACAGATTTATATTGGGGGTTAAAACTCATAGAAACAGAGTAACAATGTTTTGCTAATAATTTGACATCCATGATCATATGATGGATATCTGGTGTCTTATAGATTTTGTCTTTAAATTCTAGGAGGAGCTCAATACAGCACTGAAGTCTTTACAAGAGAAACTTAAACACAAGGAAAAAATGAAAGACGAGTTTGACAAAACAGCTCAACACATAAAAGTGAGAAGTGATTCTTTTACCATATTTATACGTTTGATAAATGAATTGATTTGTCTGTCATAATTACACAAATGATGAAGATCAAGTGTTGACACTATCAGTTGGTCATTCACCACTACTGCACCAATAGTCCCATTGGCTATTGCTCCCCTTTATTTTAGCTCATTAGTTCAGGTGAACTCAGACAGTCTCGGGTGTGTTTCCTGTACAACGATGCTTTAAAGAAGGCTAGAGGATTATTCAGTGATTTGGAGAGTCTAGCAATAGCAACCTTGCTTAAAAGCAAGATCCCACCATCTCTGGATAATCACTAATTTATCAAATTTAGATCTCTGAGATGTTACTGTATGAGTATGACAGCTGATGACTACATCATTATTTTTTGTTTCCTGTCATCTTGCTTTACTTGCTTTATACAGAGACAGAACATCTACTACTACAGTACTAGTATTACAGAGAGTTAAAGTTGTAGTTAACTAACCTACATGAACTAATTCACTCTTCATGCTGCTTCAGAATAAGTTGCATCTTTGAGATGATTGAAGTGAATGTGATTTGATTTCAGTCTCAAGCTGAACACACAGAGCGTCAGATTAAGCAGCAGTTTGAGAAGCTTCATCAGTTTCTCAGAGATGAAGAAAAAACTTCACTCACTGCACTGAGGGAGGAAGAGGAGCAGAAGAAGCAGATGATGAAGGAGAAGCTGAAGGAGATCAACAGACACATCTCAGCTCTTTCACAGACAATCAAAGACACAGAGGAGATGATGAAAGGCAATGATGTCTGCTTTCTAAAGGTCTGATTTCACATCATGGATTGATTGATTGATTGATTTATTGAGTTGTTGGTGATAAATTGTAAATTTGTTCTGCAGGAGTTTCCAGTCTCAATGAAAAGGTGAGTGATCTGCTGGTGTCTCTGGTTTCTCTGTTTCTGATACAAAGTCACTGCAGTTCTGACTCCTGAATGTTCTTCCAGAGTCCAGATCTCACAGCCAGATCCACAGACGCCTTCTGGAGCTTTGATTCATGTGCCACGATATTTGGGCAACCTGCCATTCAGAGTCTGGAAGAAGATGCAGGACATTGTCCAAAACAGTGAGTATATATGTGCTCTTACACATACAGTTTATCATCACACAAAAGCACTACATTATTTCAGCTGGTAGTAAGTGTAGATAATACTTCTGGTATGTAATTAACTATTTTTTATGTTTTTCATTTCTTTATCTACTCAAGTCCAGAACAGACTCAACAAAAGTGTAAAAGTGAAAAGAAACTAGAGGCTCCACTTGTGATTCTTCTGACTGAAACTAATATATCAAATATAATTTTGTGGTCAATAAACTTTCAGGTTCCTCGAAGACTTTCCATAATGATGTTGTTACTAGACGAGCTACTGACAATCTCTAGAGTTCATAAAGAAAAATAATTTCAAGTTCATCAGAGAGCTGTAGTCAGATTCACAATAGTCAGAATAAAATTGTTCTTTTTCTTCTTAATTAGTAACTTTAGAAATGTTTTATATGCTAGAAGTTACTACTTCAGAACTTTTTTATGTATTTTAGCACAAAATTAAGAAGACTTCACCATTTGAAAAGAAATCATGTTGTTTTATTACAAGAAAAATTTTAAATTTACCACTTAATAATAAAAGTATTTGTAGTATTAAGCAAGCAAACCTCATCAGTAGGAACTTCAATAACTGCCATCAGCTTTTCTTAACTTTCTGGTGCTGTTCATTCATTTTTGACTTTTACAAACTTTTACAAAATTTTATGTAGAACTTAACAATTTGTTTTTTTAAATATTTTACTTGGTCAGAATGATACAAAACTTGTTTTTTACACTTGCTATGTTTTAATTAACTTTAATGGTCATGAAAAAAAGGTCACACTAAACTGTTCATAGAACTGCAGTAGAAATTAATATAAATTACAATAAAAATAACCACTGTTGTCCACTGTCCACAATTTGCCTGATTAACCTAATTAACCTAGTTAAGCGTTTAAACTGCCCTTTAAGATGAGGATTAGTATCTTGCGAATAATATGCACTGTCATCATGGCAAAGACAAACAAAATTAGTTTGGACTTGAGAGAAAGAAATTGTTAATGCTCATAAAGATGGAGAAGGATACACACAATTATCAAAGCGTTTTTAAGTGTCAAGAACTGCAATGAGATGCATTATCAAGAAGTTTGAAGAGACCAACACAGTGGAGAACAAGACGGGCAGAGGCAGGAAGTGAAAGATTTCAAAAACTTTGGAAAGAAAACTAGTGAGAGAGGTTTCTAAAGACCGAAGAACAACTGCCAAGACACTAGTGAATGACCTAGCCAAGTCTGGAATTGATGTCTCAACGAAGACAGTCACTAGAGCCCTGCACCAAGCTAGAATGAAGTTTGCTAAGGACAACCTGGGGGAATGTGATGCATACTGGAAACGTGTCCTTTGGTCAGATGAGACAAAACTAGAGCTTTCTGGCCATAGAGATGTTGCCTATGTTTGGAGAAAGAAGGGAGAGGCATTCAACCCCAAGAACACCGTTCCCACAGTGAAACATGGTTTTGGGAGTATAATGCTGTGGGGATGTTTCAGTGCGTTTGGAACTGGGAATCTCGTCAGGGTTGAAGAAAACTTGAAAAAGGAAGACTATAAGATTTTGAAAGACAACCTCAGACAGTCTGAAAGAAAACTTGGTTTGGGCAGACATTTTGTCTTCCAGCATGATAATGACCCAAAGCATACCTCACTTCTGATGAAGAAATACCTCCAAATGAGCAAAGTGAGTGTACTTGACTCTCCTGCACAAAGCTCAGACTTGAATCCAATAGAAAATCTGTGGGGTACACTAAGGTCCAGAGTTTGTGCCAGAAGACCAACAAATCTGGAGGCGCTTGAGAGATTTGCTAAGGAAGAATGGGCTGTCATTCCTCAGGAGACATGCTTGAAACTTGTTAAGAACTACATATATATGTAACAAACAGGGTAAAAAAAGGAAATGATAAAATATGATTTCTTCTCTGATTTTATTGTTGTTTGCAAGGTTACTTGGCAATATTCTAAAGATATTATTATTATTTGCATTTTGCATGGTCGTTGTATGGGTGATGGGTGGGAGTTTTACTAATATTCACTGGGAATTAATAATAATAATAATAATAATAATAATAATAATAATAATAACAATAATAATATATAAGAGGTCAGATGCAAAGGCCATCTCGTTCAAAAATGAGATAATAATACTGAGTGAATGCTCTCAACACATATTATACGTCCATCTAATACTTTTACTTCAAACTTGCTAAAATCCCACCCTCAGCCCAATCAGAAGTACCAGTACTTAGAAACCTATATTGGAGCCTAATAAAAATACATTTTTTTTAAAAGAAAGATGTCAGATAGATTTAGAGGCTTTTGCATCTGAACTCATCATATATATTTTTTAGGTTTTCATGTATCCTCTCACTTTAAAATGTTTTTAGAAAAAGTGCTGCTTCATGTATCTTGATTTTTCCAGAGAAGAAACACAATGATGAGGGTCTGTTCAGCTAATGATGTGTTTACCAGAAGAACCTGCATCAATTACAACTCAGCTCTTACAGTACTATAATAATAGATTATTTATTACAAAGTCAAATACAACAGACAGTAACAAACTATTTTAACACAAACACATCTTTAAGACTCAGTTTAATGAACATAATCAGATGTTGCTGAAGACACAAAGTTTTATACAATACATTTTTTACAGTTTTTTTTTTTTATCTCAACAGCTCTGATTGTTTGATTCTTATTTAAACTTTTCCAAAATATCAGTTTCTCCTGATGGACACACATATTTGAATCATACATTTATTGTTTGTATCTGATGCCATTAAACACTGATAATAAAATGAGTGTATAACTAATAACACTGACAGTGATCAGAGGAAAATTATTGATGTGTTTGATCAACAGGATGAGTATCATAATTCATAATAATCTGCGTTTTGTTCACTTGATCATTATATGAACATCAGCATAAAAGCAACTATTGATTGTGTCTCATCAGCTCCTGTGATTCTGGATCCGAACACTGCATATCCACATCTAATCCTGTCTGATGATCTGACCAGTGTGAGATACAGTGAGAACAAACAACTGCTTCCTGATAATCCAGAGAGAATTGATGGTTATGTCTGTGTTCTGGGTTCAGAGAGTTTTAACTCAGGAACTCACTGCTGGGATGTGGAGGTTAAAGAGAATCGAAGGTGGAGTCTTGGAGTAACTACAGCATCAAACCAGAGGAAGGGATGGGATTGCTTTAAAACTGATGTCTGGTGTGTGTGGTATACGTCTGTGTTTTCCTTAATACACCAACCCCACACTACTTTTCGTGTTAAACAGGATCTTGATCGTGTGAGAGTGTATCTGGACTATGACAGAGGAACAGTGTCATTCTCTGATCCTGTTACTAACACACATCTACACACATTCACAACCACCTTCACTGACACTGTCTTTCCTTTCTTTAATAGTGTTTATCCTCTGAGGATCTTACCGTTCAGTAGTCAGTAATGGTTACAGCTGTAGGTCTGAATCTTCCTGCTTTCATCATGTTTCAATATTTAATTCATATCACATGAGAAAGAGTGATCTGTTGATCTGAATATCCGTACAGCTGTGATTGGGCCACAGCTGATCACATGACTGATATCCAGCACTCAATAAACAATAAATGATAAAAATGATTTTGTGAGATTAATTCAACTTTTAAATGATTGATAATGAGTTTATAAGATCCATGTCTGCTGAGGTGAAGTTAATATCAAGTCACTTCATTTCAGTTACAATATATCCAGATATTTTCAAGGTTCCTACTGTCATAGAAAACATGCAAATATCAGGGCATTTTAAAACATTTTAAAATCTCCTGGGTGTGTTTTATGGTTAATTTTAGTCATTACATTCCATAGATCTAACATATTGCTTTTTCAGACATGATCTCCTCACTGATTACCAATTCACCTGCTTACTGTGAACTGTTTCAAAAGAGTTTAATGGATTTTCTATAACATTCTCACTTTTATTTTCTCAACTTTTACTGTCCTATAACTTTATTTGGAGTGTGTTGCAGCCATCAAAAGTTTTTATATTTACAATACATTTAAGTTGGTCAGTGAAAACATTGGAAATCTCTTCTTTGTACTTTTGTCAAATAAATAAATTTTGTTTTTCAAAACATTTTCTGGAATTGGGGGTTGTAGTATCACAGAGATAGCATTACAGATTTTAGTAATATTTTGAATTAGGTTTTAATTTAATTTCAGGTAATGTATTTGTCAATATTTGTATTGTTTTTATTTGTATTGGTTTTTATTCATTTTTATTTTAGTTGTAGTTATTTTAGTAAACCAAAGTGCCTTAGTAACTAGCTAAAATTAAAATATTTTATATATAAAAATAAAATAAATTATTATATTTTTTGAAGTTTATTTACTTTTCTGCTTAGCAATACTGATATTGAATTCTAGCAGAAATTACACTGAAAGATAAAAATGCACAGTAAAAATACAAAATACCTGAAAAATATAAAAGAGTTTCAGAAACTCTTAAAACATTTTAGAACATTCAGTAATAATACTCCAAAAAATAATAAAAATATATACATTTGCACATATATACATAAAAACAAATAGGGTGACACAACTCCACCTTTGGGGAACCATTGATGACACAACTTTCCATGCACTGCTTTTACCATTTGCAACCCTTTGTCATTTTCCTGTTGTATAGCTAAACAACCAAGCCAAACAACAACTGTGGACAGAGTTTAAGTGTTATTAAATGCTGAAAAGACCTTTCATGGAAATGCTTTTGACATCTCTTAGCCATGTATGTGTATTCTTAACCAAAGCATTTTGGTTTAGGCAGATAAACATAATGATTGTTGCATTCTTTCAAAACTGTTGGCATACGTTTCTTCAACACAAACCTCTCTTGTACTTTACCAGTGCAAGAAGTTAAAGAAACTGGTCTCCAGTAAGATTTTTCGACCTTTGGGACTGGGCATATATTAGCTTCTTTCCATGCAGTTGATAGAATATGATATGGGGTATTGATCAGATGTGTTATAACTGGTGCCAGGTCTTCTGTGTGATTCTTGAGGAGGTATGTCATCAGGGACACTTGCTTTCCATGTATCTAATCTTAGAATGGCTTGTTTCATCTGTTCTAAACTACACAGCTCATGCATTTTTGTTGGTTTGGACAAAGGAAAAATCGCACAAATCTTATCACTAGTCCAAGCCTTGGCAAAAATATACTGTAATACTGTTTTTTGTTTTGTTTTGTTTTGTTTTACCAGTGGGGCCATCAAAACTGTGCAGTGGTCACTTAAACCAACTGGAGCAAGCATACTTTGAGCACTATAGATGGCATTAAGATTTTTTATGATCAAGTCTAAGGTAGCTTTTCCTCTGCTGTTTTCCTTAGCAAGCTGTTTAAGATCTGGATGGCAGCTAATAATAGACTAGGTAATTGGTTAAAGTCTCCACAAAGGATTATGCCAGCTTTATTGAAAGCCTATTAACATTTGTTTTATTTCAGATAACAAATTTTTATTACAATTTTAGTTTAACTATAATAACTCTGGCTTAGATTAGCTTGTTTTTAGTGCTGTAATTGAATAAACTATTTTATTTCCAAGTTACACTACATGTATTTAACATCTGTATTTAAATGTTATGATTTTTTTTGTTTTTGTGGCATTTTGTGACCTTTTTTTTTTTTACAGATTTCACAGATTTTTTATTTCATTTCATTTCATTTCATTTCATTTCATTTCATTTTATTTTATTTTATTTTATTTTATTTTAGAAAGGCATCCTAAAGTGCTCATCACACGTTCCTCCAACAGTGTTAATGAAGTTTGTTGGTAAATGTCTAGCGTGTGAATTTAGACAAAGCAGATACTAAAATATAGGTTTTCATTTGTCTCTCATTTTAATCACAACATCATTCCCAGACTATAGTTTTTGTTATTCAAGAGTTTTCATGACAATACTGTGATTTGAAAATGTGCTAATAATAAAGAACAAAAGATTTATCTAAACATCTGACTGGTAGTGTATATTTCATGAAGATTGAAATAAGTGATAGACAGAGACAGTCAGGTTGAGCTGGTGTGTCTCCTCTTTTCTCTCTGGAAAATGCCTGGATGTGAGGAACAGATAGAGGAAAGCTGTGTCTTGTTTCTTTGTTTATTAAAGTCATGTCTTTTTAAGCAGTTTTTGGTCTGTTCTTATCATATTATGTTTTATGTTCACTTTTTTGTCCTGATCTTAAGATTCTGAGTATTTTGAAAATTAAAGACAGCTACATTTAAATCCTGCAGTTATCATCCTGTTCCAACCAAATTGCGACAATAAGAAATTAATAACACAATTACAACAGTAACTTTATTTAATAGTGTTTGCAACTTTAAATATAATTCAGCATTTTCAATGTATTTGTAAGCTGTACATGATTTATTTACACAGTCATAATAATAATAACAATAACAAACAGAATGGTTTCTAACAACATTTTGGCCAAATAACCCAAGCAAATAGCTAGCTAGCTAGTTTTTTTTTTTTTTTTTCTAGTTTCACTTTATTGGGTTTAACTGTATATTAATGTTAAATGCATTTTGATAACACTGAACCTGAAGAAATCCTTTCATCTGTTTTAAAACACCCACATGATCAGAAACTCCTCCCTCTACAACACAAACCAGGAAGAGATTGAGCTGTTGTTTTTCCTTTCTGTCAAACAGACTCTCTTCAAACATCTATGATCAGTGAAGAATGAAGAAAAGAATTTTAAAGAAGGATTTTTGAGATGCTTGTTTCTGAACAGCTAGCAGATCTTTGTGATTCTCGTGGTGATTCATTTTTGAAAGTATCATTCAGATACTGATCATTCAGTAAAGATCGCTGGAGCTCAAACTGTGAAAATGGCTTCACTGAATGTACCTGCAGAAGAACTTTCTTGTCCTGTGTGCTGTGAAATCTTTAAGGATCCTGTTCTTTTATCATGTAGTCACAGTTTCTGTAAAGAATGTCTTCAACAGTTCTGGAGAATCAAAGAATCTCAGGAGTGTCCCGTCTGCAGGAGAAGATCCTCAAAAAGTAATCCTCCAATTAGTCTTGTGTTAAAAAACTTGTGTGAGTTGTTCCTCAAGGAGAGAAATGAGAGACGCTCATCAGGATCTGAGGAGATCTGCAATTTACATGGTAAAAAACTTGAACTCTTCTGCCTGGAGGACAAACAGCCTGTGTGTTTAGTGTGCAGAGATTCACAGAAACATGACGATCACAAATTCAGACCCATCAGTGAAGTTGCTCCGTCATATAAGGTAAGACAGGTTTATATTGGGGGTCATATACTCATAGAAACCGAATAACAATGTGCAAATTGCTAATAATTTGACATCCATATTATGGATATCTGTGTCTTATAGATTTTGTCTTTAAATTCTAGGAGGAGCTCAATACAGCACTGAAGTCCTTACAAGAGAAACTTAAACAGAAGGACAAAATGAAAGACGAGTTTGAGAAAACAGTTCAATACATAAAAGTGAGAACTGGATATTTTTCCATATTTATACATTTGATAGCTGAATTGATTTTGTCTGTCATAATTACACATATGATGAAGATCAAGTGTTGACACTATCAGCTGGTCATTCATCACTAATGCACCAACAATAGTCCCACTGGCTATTGCTCTTCTTCATGTTAGCTAATTAGTTCAGGTGAACTCAGACAATTCGAGGCACGTTTCCTGTACAGCGATGCTTAAGGAAGGCTAAGAGATTATTGGGTGATTTTGGAGACTCTAGCAATAGCAAGCTAGCTTTGAAAGCGAGATCCCACCATCTCAGCATAATCACTAATTCATCAAATCAAGATCTCAGAGATGCATGAGTATGACAGCTGATGACTGCTTCAGTATTTTTTGTTCCTTGTCATCTTGCTTTACTTGCTTTATACAGAGACAGAACATCTACTACTACAGTACTAGTATTTCAGAAAGTTAAAGTTGTGGTTAACCAACCACTAATAATAACTAAACCTATAATATAACTAACCTATAATTCACTCTTTGTGCTGCTCCAGAATAAGTTGTGTTTTTGAGATGATTGGAGTGAATGTGATTTGATTTCAGTCTCAAGCTGAGCACACAGAGCATCAGATTAAACAGCAGTTTGAGAAGCTTCATCAGTTTCTCAGAGATGAAGAAAAAGCTACACTCACTGCACTGAGGGAGGAAGAGGAGCAGAAGAAGCAGATGATGAAGGAGAAGCTGGAGGAGATCAACAGACACATCTCAGCTCTTTCACTCACAATCAAAGACACAGAGGAGATGATGAAAGACAATGATGTCAGCTTTCTAAAGGTCTGATTTCAGATCATTGATTGATTGATTGATTGATTGAGTTGTTGATGATAAATTGTGTGTTTGTTCTGCAGGAGTTTCCAGTCTCAATGGAAAGGTGAGTGATCTGCTGGTGTCTCTGGTTTCTCTGCTTCTGAAGCCAAAGTCACTGCAGTTCTGACTCCTGAATGTTCTTCCAGAGTCCAGATCTCACAGCCGGATCCACAGACGCCTTCTGGAGCTTTGATTGATGTGCCACGTTACTTGGGCAACCTGCCGTTCAGAGTCTGGAAGAAGATGCAGGACATTGTCCAAAACAGTGAGTCTGGAGAACATCTGTACATCTGTACACACACAGTTTATCATCACACAAAAGCACTAGATTATTTCATGGGTAGTGAGTGGAGGTTATAATAGTTCTGGTATATAAGGAACTATTTTTTGATAATGTTTTTAATTTCTTCATCTACTCAGATTTATGAGGCATTCCTCATAGCGTCTTGCTCTAAAACAATGTCTCATTCCCTTTTCAGAGAATCATAATTACACTTGTAATCTGAGACATTTTGATATATAATGAGTTATTTTTGATAATGTTTCTCATTTCTTCATTTACATTACATTTCATTAATTCATTTCATCTACCAAGTCCACAACAGACTCAACAGTGTAAAAGTGAAAAGAAACTTGAGGCTTCATTTGTGATTCTTCTGACTAAAACTCAAATATAATATTGTGCTCAATGAACGTCAATATGTATTTCAAGTTTCTCAAAGACTTTCCATAGTGATGATGTTACTAGAGGAGCTATTGATAGTCTCTCGAGATAATGAGGAAAATAAAAAATGTATATAGTAATTCAGGTATGTGTTGTATTTAAACAAGCAAACCTCATGAATATTTCAGACAACTTCAAAAGCTGCCATCATTCAATAAGAAAATATTTATTAAGGTGTTCTTAACCTTCTGGTGCTGTTTGTTCATTTCTGACCAGAACTTTTTGTTGTTGTTGTTTATATTTTACTTGATCAGAATGGTCCAAAACTTGGTAAAGGTGCTTGCACTTGTTATGGAAAAAAGGATATGATACTTTTGTGCATTTTTCGTAATAACAAGCTTTTAGAAAATTTTACTTGCGTAATAGTCTGCCAAAAATGGTTTTAAAAGAGACCAAGCATCCAAGATAAATAAATGAATCGTGAGTATAAAATAATAATAATAATAATAATTTAGTACCATAAAATACTCTAATAATACAACAAATAAATAAATACATACATACAAACATACATAATAAGAAATACATACAAATAAATAACGACATGAGCAACACCAGAGGGTTAGTTCAATAATTCACTTAGAAACATTCATGATCATATTGAAATTTATGGTAGGAATGTTTTTTCTTAATAATGATTTTCATGAATCCTCTCATTTTGAAAGTGTTTCTAGAAGAAGTGCTTTTTTTTCACAATGATGAGGGTCTGTTCAGTCTGTTCAATTTAGCAGAAGAACCTGATCAATTACTAACACCACACACATTTAAATATACCTTAAAATATTACAGTAATAGATTATTAATTACTATGTCAAACACAACAGACAGTATCAAACTATTTTAAAACAAACACACAGTAATGCTCCATTTAATAAATGCAATCAGATGATGCTGGATATATTTAGAACGTGCATTCTACAGGCGCGTCTACAGGCTTTGTTATAATGAGAGGATTAAATAGCTTGCAGAATTCAGGACTGAACAAAAAGTCTGCGTTTTGAGCGGTGAGGGTTTGAAAACCAATGCTCTAATGAAATCGTGTTAGAGCCGTTTTGAACTTACTGTTCGAACTCATTCGTTTACTGGATCCTTTGACAGGAAAGTTTACAGGGGTTTACCCGTAAAAACCTGCTTCTTTTTATTTGTACGGTAGCCTATTGTTTTCGTTATTATAAACAAATTCAAATCAGTAATCAATAATAATTAGTACTTTTTCCACTCGTACGCCTCTGACATGCTCTCGCTTATGAACAGGCAGCATCGGGAGCGGGAGACAGAGCGGTCGCGGGCGCATCAGGCGCAAACATCAAACATTTCAAAGCAAGCCGGCGCCACGTCCTGGCCGCATCATCACTATCTTTACTGGGTGTTTTTACTGAATATTTGAATTTATTCACATATGTCTGGATGTGGTGGACAGTCATGATTTTGGCTAATGCAGGACACTATTGAATGACGTGCATCAGAGGGTATTAGAAGAGGGTATACGCAAAGCTGCCTATACCTGCGTATACCCTCCAATACACCACAGATTGTTTGTATCTAAATGTCTGATGTGTTTATTCAACAGGACAAATGTCATAATTCATAATAATCTGTGTTTGGTTTACTCTTGATCATTATAAAAGCATCTGTTGATTGTGTCTCATCAGCTCCTGTGATTCTGGATCCAAACACTGCTCATCCAGATCTCGTCCTGTCTGATGATCTGACCAGTGTGAGAAACAGCGAATACAACCAACTGCTTCCTGATAATCCAGAGAGATTTGACACTTTTAACTGTGTTCTGGGTTCAGAGGGTTTTAACTCAGGAACACACTGCTGGGATGTGGAGGTTAAAGAGAGTTCATGGTGGGAACTTGGAGTAACTACAGCATCAAACCAAACAAAGGGACGTGATTGCTTTAAAACTGATGTCTGGAGTGTGCAGTATGGATTTTATCAACCACCTGGTTTTCGTGTTAAACAGAAGCTTGATCGTGCGAGAGTGTATCTGGACTATGACAGTGGAATGTTGTCATTCTCTGATCCTGTAACTAACACACATCTACACACATTCACAACCACCTTTACTGACACTGTCTTTCCGTTCTTCTGGTGTAGTCAGTATTCTTCTCTGAGGATTTTACCATCTATTAGTCAGTAATGGTTACAGCTGTAAATCTGGATCTTCCTGCTTTCATCATGTTTCAGTGTTTAATTAATATCACATGAGTAAGATCTCATGATCTGAATATCAGTACGGCTGTGATTGGGCCGCAGCTGATCACATGACTGATATCCAGCACTCAATAAACAATTAATGATGAAAATGATTTTGTGAGATTAAACAAACTTTTGAATGATTGATCATGAGTTTATAAGATCCATTATTGTCTGCTGAGGTGAAGTTAATATCAAGTCACTTCATTTCACTTACAATATATCCAGATATTTTCAGGGTTCCTAGAGTAGGCCTAATATAAAACATGCATATTTTTATTCATTAAATTATCCCCACAATACCTAATGGAGCATTATGTTGCACTGAATTAAATTGTAAAGTAAACCATGTTATTTTTCATATCACTGCAAAACAAGCCTGCACTGGCCTTATACGGGCCCACTTAGGGCTAGCCTAAGGGCCCCCAGTGGGCTGCCAGCGCAGGACCCATGAGAATTTACTCATTGGCAAAGTGTTGGCCCCTTAGTGCTGGCCCTGCATGGGCAGCCCTCACTTAGCCCCCAGGCCTGCACTATTAATCTACTACAATAACAATAAACAATAAATCTGTTCCACTTTAAATACTTTTCAGCTACTATAACTTAAAAAAAAATTTGTTAATATACATCTGAAATGGATGCAGTCACCACATAACTAATGTCTGTATTGTTAAAAATGTACAGTAGTCAAAGGGATTTCAAATCTAATCTTTGTTAAATACAAAATAGAAAACATTCAGTTCAGGTTAATACAGCTATAGTCAAAAATGTAAATACACAAAAGTGCAAAAAATATCAGATGAAATTCCACTAGCACAAACTCTTTGAGGCCTCTTGCAGTCTTTCTTTAAGGGTTAGAGGGTACAGTTGCACAGTATTAAAAGCTGACGTAAAATCCATAAACAGAATTCTGACATGAACATTTGTTTTGTCTAGATGATCTTGAACTTTATGTAACAAAGTCAGAGAGGCATCCACAGTGCTCTGTTTTGGTGTATAAGCAAACTGTAATGGATCCATTTGTCCATCAATTTACACTAATTAGATTATTTTTGTCTGGGTGATCAATTTCGTATGGCGTTTCATTTTTTAATTGGGTGTTTGTATATATTTTAGGAGTGCGGCTGTTGCCGCGACTGTGCCACTGCTTTGTTCCTACGTGAAATTCTTTGTTAAGAGTTTATTATTATTATTATTATTAGTAATGCTTGAACAACATGTGAATAACAAAAGTGCCAAGGGTACAGACAAAAATATATAAACTAATATATATATATACTATACAAAACTATACATAACCATCAAATAAATTAAATACAATACAATAAAATAAAACAAAATACATACGTACATAACAAAAAACACAAAATATAAAAACAATAAAATAAAAGGCCTTGCCAAATGTATAAATTTATAAAAACTTATAATTATAATTATAAGCTTATATACAAACTTATAATTATCAAACAAATACACAGTTTTAACAGCTTTTTTGTTTGCACTCTTCTTAATAGTGCTTATATATATACCAAATTCTTTACATACCACAGAGAAAAGATGTTTCTGATTTACAGTGATGAATATGAAACTTAGCTAGTATAATCAACAGATTGATAATGTAAGCCTCATTTTCCAACTTCTTGTCATAGTTCAAAAAGCTAGATATTACATGTTCATATAATTAAAGAAAGTTTGACAACACTTTGCCATTTATTTGTAATGAGATATTTATTAGGCAATACCCAAACTTTCATCCAATCATTATTTTGGATAAACTTAGACAAATAAAAAATAACACATGGTTTACTAACAATTTCTTTTTGAAATAACAAACAAATGGCCTTATTATTATTTTTTTACTAGATGCAAAACAAATTCTTCATATCAAGTGTCCGCAGGGTGAAGGAAAGCAGCATGTTTAGAGTATGAAATACCTCTACATAAAGACACAATACTAGACAGCCCCGATTACAAAGGCATATTCTTTTGGGGTTACAGGGAATTCAAAATATGAAAGAAATGCATCATAAGTCATTAAATACTCCTGGGAATTCAACAGCTGACCTACCAAAAGAATCCCTTTATCAAACCAGACTTTCATGAATATACTCTTGTGTTTATAGAGAATATTACAATTATTCCAGATATAATACTTGTGCGGAGTAAAATTGTGCTTGTAAATTAACTTCCACTCCAAAAGTGCTTGCCTGTGAAAAGCTGACAATTTAACAGGCAATTTTTCAATTTTGTAATCGCACATTAACAAAAATGAGAGACCACCAACTTGATCAAAAACATTCCACATAGAAGAAGTTCAGTTAGTAAGTTAAGTTATTAAGTTCAATACTTCAATTAATTTTAAGTGTTATTTAAAATAGAAAAATCTAGATAGTCAAGACCACCATTTGTATATTCATCACAGATAGATATATAATTTTTAAACTATTTTAAACTATCACAGATTTCCTGATGTAATGAACACGTTTTTTTCCATAGAAAATTTAACATTGCTTGATCAATTGTTTTATTTATTTTATTTATCTGAGTGAATTGAAGAGGCAACATAGGTAAGCCTAGAAATACCTTCCGCTTTAGCCAGCAGTGCACAACCTTTAAAAGATAAATCTCTCTGTAACCAAATGTTAAATCTTCCTGTTATTTTTTTTAATTACAGGGTTAATTTAGTGAGATTCTGTCCTGTTCACTTTTAGAAATAGCCATGGCTAAATAATTTGGAACATCCTTAATAGGAATATTACAAATGGATTTGTTTCTTTGTCAAGTGTTTGTCCTCATCTGACCATTTGGGTTACATCGTCCATTGAGGTGTGTGGGGCCTATCGTGTTTGGCTGTGTGATTGAGCCTTTTCTCAGGGCATTTGTGTGTTTAACTCAGTTTATCTGTATTTTGTTTATTTAAGTAGTTAATTGTGTTTTCTTTCATCTGGAAATTTATTTTGTAATGTTTCTGTTGTGTTTGAAATGCTGGTTATTGCGACTGATTATTCAGCTGATTTTGTAACTTGATTTCAATTTCTTTTTTCATTTTTTTTTTTTTTTTTTTGGTTTGTTGATTTAAGTTGTTGTTGTTGTTGCTGAAACTATTTTTTTCCTCCTGCTTTTGGGTATTAGGTTCTCTTTATTGTAACTTCTTGATTTTTGTTTTGGTGTGGATGATAATTATTTATTGGGATCATTTGAACTTTTCTTCAACATTTAGTTTGCCACATCCAACTTTGGTATTAATTTATTTTGTATTTAGGTTAATTTGATTTCTCATTTTTTTGCTATATTGTTTTGTTGTTACATCCAATTCTGTTATTGATACTAATTCTGTTGTATCTATTTTTTGTGTGTGTGTGTGTGTGTGTGTTTCCTCAGGAGCTGCAGATTTACTCAGGACAAGAGTGTGTGACTAGTCTCTTTTGCGGTGGTGGTGTTTCTCACGGATTGCAGTGCTTTGCTGTATGCACAGGGTTGTGTGTGTGTACAAACAAGAATTTATCTTTTTTCTAGTCTATCCTGAAGTAAGACTGCAGCCCTGTGGGTTGTCTGACTGTGTGTGTGTGTGCGCTCCAATTTGAGGTCAAACGCTGCATTTTATTTGATTTGTCTTTTCTAAAATAAACTATTTTTGTAATTTTGTGCGGAAGCCTGTGTCTCACATTATTGGCAACTGCCTCAGGTGGGGAACCTGTGTGTAGCCTTGGGGAATAAATTCCTTGGGTGAAACTCCCAAGGTGGCGTAGTCTGTGTTTTGGTTGGGTTAATTATAGTTGATGCGGTCGCCACACTAGTTATAGCCAAATAAATGTTATTCGTTTTTAATGTCTGCAAAAATAAAATTCACATTATTAAAATCCAATATTTTGTTGAAGTCATTGTTATTTGGTGCTTTAATAAACACAAAATCTGGGTTATGGTATGGTAGTTCTAATCTTACATTAGGGCTGGGCGATATCGATCGATAAATTCATGCCCATCTCATCAGTAAAGCCGGTTCTTTGATTAGAGGTAAATCTCCATCACCTGTTTTCAATATCGATATAAATATATTGCCCAGCCCTATCTTACATATTAACAAATAAGAAAAATCTAACAAGACAATTCAGTCTCATTTAATGCTCCTTATGATGGTCTAATGTGCTTTGCTTATCTGTAATGATTAATATTAACTGACTTACATTTTAGATACCTCATTGGCCGTTTTGCTTATGAAATTAGTTCTTAGCAAAACTACAGCAGAACAGTCACGAATCTCCGAGCAACACAGCGGTGTTTCAGTACTGAATGATTTAGTGAGCCATTCATAATGTCAGCCGTTTGAACGAACTGGTTGAATCCATCTATGGTTGAATCCGTGACTTACTCATTAAAACAATGACTGGTGGTTCAATTTCATATTTTAAAAATTATTGCATTTTTCCAACATTTAGATTTATGTTTAAAAAGTAAAACATTAATCTTCTAATATTATTTATGCATTTGCAATTTTACTGTCTAAATGCATTTTTGGGACCTCTTATGTTCATTAAACAGTCAGAGTAAATACATTTAAATGGCACTTTCGATGCACGTTCGGTTTTTCCTCTGCAGTGGAAAGATGGAGTTTGTTGATACTGATTTAATTTGAATGGTAACAACTATACAGAGTCTAATTATTCTAACTGAATGTATTAAAAAAATGTAAGAATTTTACATAAATGATGGACATGTATATTTAGTAAGGTTAGGAAAATATTGCCTTCCATAAAGTGAAAAAGTGTCCTAGAAATCAATTTAAGGCAAATATCACAAATATGCTGATTAAAGTAAAACCTCATAGAGTAGTGATGAGACTATTGCTTCAAAATGGATTACATTTACGCCAAAGAAAAAAAAGTAAAAAAATTTCCGGACAAGTACATTTTTTACTCGGACAAGTGAATGACTTACTTCCGAAGGACAAGCACATGTCAAAGCTTAATGTCAAGCCATGAATCACAAGCGTCAAGGGCTCTAGACTTAATCTATAATTTTTCTAGTGCGTCTGGTCTAAAATTGAATATCTCAAAATGTGAGATAATGCCTATGCATGATTTGAATTGTGACTCTATTGAAAATATTCCAATTAAATCCACAATTAAATATTTAGGCATTTATATTACCAAAAATCTTTTGGCAAGTGTCACAAATCATCCCGCTGTGGCTCCCTCCTCTCTCCTCTGAGGGAGTCTTCACTGCATACATGGACTATTACTCACTCCATTACCCATAACCCCTTCCTGTCACCTCTCACCCTTCACCCTATAGTCAGCCATCTTAGTTCACCACTTGGACTATAAATACAGCTCCATTTCCCAGTTCTAACCGCAAAGTCTTGATTAGATCTTACTGTCAATTCCGAGCAATATTTCCCATGTTTGTTTTCCCGTTGCCATCTCTCTCTGTGCCCTGGTTCTTGATCATGTTCTGCCTGCCCCTCGACCCCACGCCTGCCTTTGGATTACCCTTGTTAGCACGCCACCTACCCTGACCCCCACGCTCGGATATTGACCATTCCCTGTTTGTCCTACGTTTTTCCTGTTTGTTCCTGCCTGACCCTGCCTCTCTGACCACGATTACTGTCTTTAATAAAAGTTTGCGTATGGATCCTCTTGTGTTTCAACAACAACGTTACAACAAGACAGCGCTTGAATTTTTTTGTCCAGGATATTCAAATCAAAAAACATTCTTAATTCCTGGCTACAACGGGACCTATCATTGTATGGAAGTGTTCTATTGTCCCAGGCTGAGGGTCTTTCTCATTTTGTATATCCATCTCTATCTTTATTTGTTGAGAATAAAGTAGCCAAAGAAATTAATAATATTTTCTTAAAATGTATTTGGAAAAATAAAAAAAGGAAGTGCTTTCCAGTAGTAGAGCAGATGGGGGTATTGATTTTTAAGATTTTTCTGACACAATAAACATTTTTAAAATTAATTGTCTAGCTAATCCTAAATCCATCTGGTATTTTATCTCTAACTATATTTTTGATAAAATTGGTAACCTTTCCTTTCTTTTAAAATTTAATTATTTACCCTCTAAGCTACCTATAGTCCAAATTTCATCAGCAGTGTCTCCTTGCTTGGAAGCTTTGCTACGTTCAGTTTTTCACCCCATATAACATTTTTATGGAATAACAGAGATATTACCATCAGAAATAAATCATTATTTTTCCCCAGGTGGTTTCAAAATAATATTAATTGTCTCCTTTGTTTATTTGATGACTCAGGAAATACTTTCTCTTATGAGCAATTTATGACATACCATAGTTTCCCGATTCCTCCAAAAAAAAAAAAAAAATGAATAAAGTGGTTAAAGCAATTTCACCTGGATTAATTAAAGTAACTCTTTATTTAACCCAAGGAGTTCAGTTGTAATTCAGTCTACTTTGCTTATTATTTTTTTTATTTTTATTTTATATGGTACATTTTTCATTCACAAACAAAAAATTGCAAATAACTACCCATCTTATCCCCTTTTTAAAATTGAACTAAACTCTCTTCTGAATTCTCTTCATCTTATAAAGAATAAAAAAAAAATAAGATTCTTGAAATATTATACAGAGGTATGTAAAGAAAATCGATGTATTTATGTGCGATTTGTTTGAATATCCTTGAAATATCATTACAATCTGGTGCTTTTGTTTGTGTGTGTGTGTGTGTGTGTGTGTGTGTGTGCTTGCAACTATTTTTACTTTTATTAATGTGTATGTGTATGTGTTTGTCCTGTTTCATTATTTATTTTTTTTTATTTTACAACTATTGGTAATTATTTTATGTGATGTGTATGCAAGCCCTTGGCTGTGTTGTGCTTGTACTTTCTTTCTTTCTTTCTTTCTTTTTTTTTTTTTTCTCAGCATTAAAAAACAAACAAACAAACAAACAAACTAATAGACACCCATTTGACCGGCGCTCCACACACAAACAAACAAAAAACAATTTTAATTATTTAATTTTTAATAGGTGCTAACATGAATAATAGTCAATTAGTATGACTAAATAAAGTAATTTCGTGATTATTTTGCCATATGTAATAGACTTACTTTTATCACGTTAAAGTAGTCTTCTTCCTTGGCTAACTTGGTGGGACGGTGCCCCAGCGCCCCCTATTGACCAGCCACCACTGGTCACAAATGTAACCTGTAACCTGACTCTCACGGAACTGACTACAAACTCCACCCTCTTTCAGCACTGCCCAGGAAAAGATTGACTTATTTCCCCCTTCTGTGAATCTCATCAAAGCAGAATCAAATTACGGACCAGTGGAGAAGGAAGAAAAACACTTTCAAGACGGTATTTAAGGCATTTTTGAAACCATTGTTCAGAAAGTGAAAGTAAAGTTTTCTGGAGCTGGGACAGTGAAAATGGCTTCACTAAATGTATCTGTGGAAGAACTTTCTTGTCCCGTGTGCTGTGAAATGTTCAAGGATCCTGTTGTTTTATCATGTAGTCACAGTTTCTGTAAGGAGTGTCTTCAACAGTTCTGGAGAACCAAGGAAACTCAGGAGTGTCCTGTCTGCAGGAGATTGTCCAGTCATGATCCGCCAATTAATCTTGTGTTAAAAAACTTGTGTGAGTCGTTCCTGAAGGAGAGAAATGAGAGGCGTTCATCAGGATCTGAGGAGATCTGTGGTTTACACAGTGAGAAACTCAAACTCTTCTGTCTGGAGGACAAACAGCCAGTGTGTTTAGTGTGCAGAGATTCACAACAACATGACAATCACAAATTCAGACCCATCAGTGAAGTTGTTCATCCATATAAGGCAAGTGAATTTGTTTTTGTTTTTTGTTTGTTTCATTTGCAAAGAATAGTAAGTAGTTCAATTTCAAGTTCAAGTAGTAACACAGATACCATGTTCATGCATTCAATATTTCTCTATTTATTTTACTTGTTCATGTGATCTTTACTGTGCTGTTAAAAAGTATTTGGCACATACTGATTTATTCTGTTTTTGTGTACATCTCATACTAAATAGTTTTAGATATTCAAATGAAATACAACATGTAGCTACATTTATGAAGTTTCACTGCTGTGCTGACTTTTACACATTTGAAGATAATGACTCTCGCTGTAGATCTCAAAAAATCTTCAAAAGCTTTTGAAATAGGTTTGTAACTCTTCACAAAGAGATTTATTTTAATCTACTCCTTTCTCATAATTTCTTGGGTTTCTTTCACCTGTGGCATTGTGTTACTCTTCAATACCTTTTAAGTCCAACTTAATGCTGTTGAAATTAGTGAGGTAAAGTGTTGAAGAGATTGAACTTCACCGTAATCTGGTATGGTTTTAGTCCAGTTTAACCCCAATATGAATTGGATAACTTTTTTTTTTATAACAATAAATTACATTGTGAACAATATTTTGTAATTACTCTGGTTGCCTTTATTTTATGTTTAATAATTTTAATATCTAAATCAATTTAGTATGAGACACAAAAACAAAAGAAATCTGTGGAGGGGCAAATACCTTTTTACAGCACTGGATGATCAGATCACTGTATTTATTTCACTGTAATTTGATGTTTTATCATTTTTTATCATGTTCAATTCTAGGAGGAGCTCAATACAGCACTGATGTCTTTACAAGAGAAACTTAAACACAATGAAAACATTAAAGAAGAGTTTGAGAAAACAGTTCAACACATGAAGGTGAAGAAATCAGATTCAGGCCTTTACAGCTGTAGGATTACTACACACAAATTTGACATGTTATATTTAATATAATGCATGTCAGTTTATTATTTTGTAAGTATTCTACTGGATCTGTAATATACATGTATCTGAGTTTATCACATATAATAATGTAGTGAAGTGCTGATGTGTGTGTTGATAGATGAATTGAATGTTTGAAGTGAATGTGATTTGATTTCAGTCTCAAGCTGAGCACACAGAGCATCAGATTAAACAGCAGTTTGAGAAGCTTCATCAGTTTCTCAGAGATGAAGAAGAAGCTACAATCACTGCACTGAGGGAGGAAGAGGAGCAGAAGAAGCAGATGATGAAGGAAAAGCTGGAGGAGATCAACAGACACATCTCAGCTCTTTCACACACAATCAAAGACACAGAGGAGATGATGAAAGACAATGATGTCTGCTTTCTAAAGGTCTGATTTCAGATCATAGATTGACTGACTGATAGATTGATTGACTTATTGATTGATTGATTGATTGATTGATTGATTGATTGATTGACTGATTCATTGATGATAGACTGAGTTGTTGATAAATTGTGTGTTTGTTCTGCAGAAGTTTCCAGTCTCAATGGAAAGGTGAGTGATCTGCTGGTGTCTCTGGTCTCTTTGTTTCTGATCCAAAGCCACTGCAGCTCTGACTCCTGAATGTTCTTCCAGAGTCCAGATCTCACAGCCGGATCCACAGATGCATTCTGGAGCTTTGATTGATGTGCCACGGTACTTGGGCAACCTGCCGTTCAGAGTCTGGAAGAAGATGCAGGACATTGTCCAAAACAGTGAGTCTGGAGGACATCTGTGCTCTTACACATACAGTTTTCATCACACTAAAGCAGTGGCTCTCAACTCCAGTCCTCAAGGCCCATGTTTTGTACGTTTCTGAATCTGACACACTCATTCTCCTGAGCTGATGATCTGAATCAGGTGCTTTAAATGAGGGTGACATATAAAATGTACAGAGCAGTGGGCCCCAAGGACTGGAGCTGAGAAACACTGCACTAAAGCACTAGATTATTCCAGTTGATGTAGCCAAAAAAAAAAGAAAGAATGACATGAACATTCACCAAAACACACCACAAAGCAAAACACTCCCTTAATTTACCTAAAAGAATGCAATACTCTCTCAATTAAATAACTAGGCAAAGGCTGCTTTGTATTCCCGCAAATAAAAATGGTCAAAAAAGATTTAATTGACCCTTCGCTAAGCCCCACCTTAGTTACTGTTGCTACGCCTGTCAAGCTTTTGTGCCTGGCAAGTCTATTACAGTATGAATACACTGGTGTCAGACATTCGGATTGGGGTATTTATTGGATTGGGGTACTCAGGGGTAGGCCGTCCATTAACAAAATGCTAAAAATATATATTAATGTATGTCAGTATGCCAGGCAATGTATGCCTTTAATCATCTTATTTTACGTTCAAATATATGCATTATGAACAAAGAACCGTCATTATTTCCAAACAATGATGTGCTGAGTTAGCTAGCTAGCTTACATTAGCGTGTTCTTACCTTGGAGCAAACGTAGGTGTTTTTTTGGTTAATGCTGTTGACATTTTATTGCATATTATTATGTGGAATAGGCCTTAAGTGATAGTCTACAACAATGGAATAAGAAAGATATGTATCAAAATCCTTTGTTTATTTGTAATAATCTATCTGGTTATTAGCCTAATGTAAAAGAAATGCTAAAAAGAAGACTATTTTGTGAGTGCAGAGCATGGTACTTTAAAGAACCAAACTAAAATATTTAGAATTCAATAAGCGGCTCAATTTTAAACTTTATTTTTTAAAATAGAAAAAAGTACGGAGCCCAGGAAGTCACCTGTAGGAGAAAAAAATCAATCTGTTGTGACAGTTTTGCAATTCGTTCCCTCAGGTTATAAACCGTACTCATGAATTCTTAAACTGTTCCCTCAGTTTAACAAACTGTGCCCACTGATGAATAAACCGTACCCACGAATTTCCAATCCGTGTGCTCAGATTTTGTAAACTGTACTTTCAGTTTTTGAATCCATACACACCCTTTCAAAATTTTCAACCCTTTCCACAGGTCTGTAAACTGTACTCACTGATTCATTTTAGAAGAACAGCAGCAACCTACAGTATGTGTATTAATCGTGAGTACGGTTTATAAACTGAGGGAACGAATTGCAAAACCATCGCCACAGATTAATTTTTTCTCCTACAGCTGACTTCCCGTGCTCCATACTTTTAGGATGCCGGGTATCAGATTTACACGATCCATACGCGCAAGGCTTCGGCATGTTTCCCTCGCTTGAAAGCTTGACAGACCTCCCGTGCCTAGTTACGGTTGCTAAACCACGATTGGCCTGTGGCGGTTTTCGGGCATGGCTTAGCGAAGGGTCAGTTGATATGTGTCATGAACTGTCCCACTGTGGCTCCCTCCTTTCACCCCTAGAGGGAGCCTTCACTTCTGTTGTGGACTTTAACTCATTCCATTCATTCACTACATTTCCCATAATCCCATTCTCATGAACTTCCTGTGTCCTCTCACCTCTCACCCCTGTCGGCCATCTTGCTTCTCACAGTATTTAAGGACCGGTTCACCCTCAGTCAGATTGCGAAGTCTTGATTTGTTTATACTGTCAATTCCGAGCGTTATTTCCTGGTTGCCCTCCCGTTGCCGAGCTCCTTTGTTCCTGGTTCCCGTGACTGTTCTCCACCCGCCTTTTGACCCCTTGCCTGCCCCTTGGATTACCCTGCTCGCTGCCGGCCCCAGACCTTCACGCTCGGATTCTGACGCTTCTTTGTCTTGTCCTACGTTGCCCATGTTTGTCCCTGCCTGACCCTGTTTGTCGACCACGATTATTTCTATTAATAAAGCTTGCACTTGGATCCACCTGTCCACGTCCCGTCATTGTTACAATATGAAGCACCACATAATTTTTGTCCAGTCTAGTATCTTCTGTGCCAATAAATAAAATGGATTCCAACAAACAAAAACTCTTCATATTTACAATGCCTAAAAATATTTAACAGCCTCTAAGAAATAAATAACATCTACACCATTTTAAACTTTTTTTTTTTAATTCTTGATGAGTTCTTGATTATGAAAAGTCTGTAAAATCCACCTCACTTTTGAACACTTGCTATGTAGAAGAAACATTTCATGTTATCAGGCCACTGCTTGAAAAGAAAAGAAAAGGAAAACTGCCTAAACTATAACAAAAAAAAAAACAAAAAAACACAGCAACTCTAATAAATAAATCTAAAAAACATAAGCAATAAAAAAAAAAAAGCCATGGCTGCAAACTTGCATCCACTCATTCAGGTACGAGGTATTCTATAAAAATTAAAGAAAAAAAATAATAGTAAAATTTTTCACAATTCTTAAAATCATATTGTTATATTATAAACAATAAAACTGTTAGATTTACCACATAATGACTTGTGTTTTTCTTGTATTAATTAAGCAAACCTCATACATAGGGTATTGAGCCAAACTCAAATCCTGTCATAATATTCTATAAAAATATTTCTTAACATGTTCTAAGGAAAATATTTTAGAACTACTTAAGCATATTTAAGGAATTACACTTAAAGGTTTCCGTGAATTCTGCCAGTTTTAAAGACTGTCTAGAAGTGCTGTTCTGAAATGTCTGATGTGTTTAATCAATGGGACGAGTCTCATAATTTATTATAATCTGTGTTGGGTTCACTCTTGATCATCATATGAGCGTCAGAATAAATGCATCTGTTGATTGTGTCTCATCAGCTCCTGTGATTCTGGATCCAAACACGGCTCATCTGCATCTCATTGTGTCTGATGATCTGACCAATGTGAAAGAGAGTGAGAACAAACAACTACTTCCTGATAATCCAGAGAGATTTGACATCTATGCGTGTGTTCTGGGTTCAGAGGGTTTTAACTCAGGAACACACTGCTGGGATGTAGAGGTTAAAGGGAGTCGATGTTGGACTCTTGGAGTAACTACAGCATTAAACCAAAGGAAGGGACGTGATTTCTTTAACACTGATGTCTGGAGTGTGCAAAATGACCCGTATGGTCTAATTGATTGTTCTTTTAATGAATTTCCTGTTGAACAAGATCTTGATCGTGTGAGAGTGAATCTGGACTATGACAGAGGAACAGTGTCCTTTTCTGATCCTGTAACTAACACACATCTACACACATTCACAACCACCTTCACTGACACTGTCTTTCCTTTCTTCTGGTGTGATTTGTTTTCCTCTCTGAGGATCTTACCGTTCAATAGTCAGTAATAGGTCTGGATCTTCCCGCTTTCATATGTTTCAATATTTAATCCATATCACATGATTAAGAGTGATCTGTTGATCTAAATATCAGCTACAGCTGATCACTCCATGCTGAATATTACTGATATTCAATTTTTTTGTGTGTTCTGCTCCATCTTGCGCACAGCGTGCATGTCCACACAGCTTACAAAGTATACTGAACTACGGAAAAAGAGCATGTGTATGTTTCATACAACAAACAAGAAATGAATATTGAGTGAGTTACAGGTAAATATGAGCGTGACGCAGTATTGTCAGTTTTATTCCACCAACAAAAATAAATCTAAAATAAGCCAGGTTTTGTTTCTTAACATGTCAGCCATTTTGAACTGACTCAGCTAATGCTCACAAATTTGTGATTTTATAATAGTCAAAACTCTTCATGATGTGACCATAGTGGTATATTGTGTAATGTTCATGTTGCTTATTGAAAACGTCTCAAACAGCAGTGTATCTGACACCTTACACACTTCTTCCGTGATAAACTGCCACCCAACTGCAAACAGCAAATCTTGCCAACTGGCTACAAATTAAATGCACCTATGCATTAAGAAATAGATGACTGTACCTTTGCAGACTTAGCATATCCTGTTGTGACTCTACACGTGATGACTTGTAAATGTCAAGTTTTGTAAATGGAACCTAAACACAGAACAGCTAAAAATGATATTAAAGTTGCAGTCCATAAGTTTTGCCTCTTTGTCGCCATCTCTGTCTGAAAACCTGCAATTGCAGTTAATTGTGCAATTATCTTTCATGCCTGAGTTGTGCTCCGGGTTTTGGTCACTGCACCGTTGTGGATTTTCATTGTACTTAAGAATCACAGATATACAGATTCAAATATATGGCCCAAATAAGAATTTTCACCAGATATTGTCATCGAGGTGTAAGTAGCAAGTAAGTAAAACTTTTGTTCCGGTCAAGGAAAAACGCTACAGGTGTTTAAATTCAACAATCGGTTATCTCACATCTCATCAAACTAGCAAGATATTATTATTGTTATACTTTGTTCTCAAATTGTTTACATTAACAACATCATCATTGTGTAACTACGTGTATGTATTGTGTTGCGTTTTTGGTTCTGTACAGTCTAATCACTGATTGACATAAATTCAAAATTGATATCAAGAAATTTTTTAGCTGAAAAAGCAAATAATTCTTCCTTAGGACCGGTGTTCTCTTTAAAATACAAAACTTGTGTAATCCCACATAGGCTATCTGCAAACAGATGCATATTTAAAACTGGAGTAATCTATTTTCAGTCACTTGCATTTCATAAACACATAAACGTTTTGCATTACAATCCGCAACTCAAAAAATAAGTTTAGTGAGAAAAGGCTATAAACTATCCTGCACCTGCAGCATTTTCACATGCGATTATGTTACTAGCCAGCAGTGGTAACGAAGTAGTTGTAATTTGTTACTGTACTTAAGTACATTTTTTAAGTATCTGTACTTTACTGGAGTAGTTTTATTTTGAGCAACTTTTACTTTTACTTCACTACATTCCAAAGCATAAGATCGTACTTCACTACATTTCACAAAACATATCCTTAGTGAATCTGGCCTAAACTATCTGATAACGTAGTCAATGTAGTGGAATAAAAAAATAATACAGACTTTTCTACTGCACATTCAAAGGAGGCAAGATATTGTCCAACCCTGCGCTAAATTACTGAGGTAATTTTATGTTTTATGTTACTCTATTTGCTGTGCAACGTCTGTTTGCTTCTCTACAGTTGCCTGCTATTTCAAATGCGCAATCCCTTTACATTTGAATGAATGTATGTCAGTGTTTTATCGTTTATCAGCTGTAAAAAAAAAAATCGTTATGAAAGCGATGCCAATGATATTGTTGCCCTGTATCGTTATCGTTATAGTTGTTTTGTGAACTCTGCTATTCTCTTAAATTTGAAACGATTTCTAGAACGTTATCTTTATAATTATCGTTATCGTGCTTGGTGTGAACGGGCCTTTACTCTTTGTATTTTTATATCAGTATGGTACAAGATCATCAATGTAATCAATGTAATAAATTAGGTCAAAAGTAATCAAAAAATAGTCTGATTACATTACCTAAAACGTGTAATGTAATGGATCGCGTTACTTACTACAATTTTTGTCATGTAATTAGGATTCAGTAAGAGACTACAGCTCATAAATAAACTTGTATATTCACCCTTTAAAGGTAATTAAGGTACAAAAGGGTACAACATGAGATTTGACAGGGGACTCTCCTTGTACTGTTTGGCAATCCAGGACAGGTTCTGTAATGGAATCACGCATGAGATCACTACCAGGCCAGAGTAAACAAGTGGGTGGAGAGGTTGGGTTGGAATAGTAAGACAGGCCTGGTTTGGTAAAGCAATCATCTACAGGTTCTAGCTGCCGCTTGTCTACGTTTGTCCAAAACAATCCCCAAATGGCGAGTCGCAGTGACTGGAAGCTGGAAGCTGTAAATGAAAGTTCTTTTTTGTACCACAGATACATATTATTAGGGTCTTTCCAGATTGTGGGTGACTATTCAAGTAGTCAGGTTTAAAATAATTATAATCCCTGTAATTGATTTTGACCATGAAGTCAAACAGCTGTTGAACATTGTTAAACGGTCCAAAAGCATTTGGCTCAGCTTCAGACTGAATAGGTCAATGATTCATCCAGCACCCATCCAAACGATCTGTTTCTGATTGAAATCAAAATTACAGGGTTTCAGAGATTTCACAACCCATTCCCAAGAACCACATACTGACACACTTTCTCAACCGTCGAAGTCCACAGCTTTCACATTGAATCTGACTTCGACGCAGTCTTTCTGCAAAGGTCATGCAGTGCAAACCGTTGCAGATCTTGACGTACAACTGATAAATACTGCAAATCCAGCTTTTGCTGAGGAGCTGGAAAGAAAAAAAAAACAGACTCAGATACCATGAGGTGAGATGCAACCTGGATTACTGCAGTCTTGTATATGGGTACATCCCGCCCACTGAACCAACGTGTGACAAATAAAAAAAAAAAAACACTGCACTACCCACATTTGTCAGCATTTCAAAGCAGCAAATGACTTACAAGTCTGTTGTGAATTGATCATGTCTAATAAAAGAACTTGAAAAGTCTGTTTTGTTCATGTGCAAGTACTCTGACACAAAAACACTGTGGTTTTGCGTGTTTATTCAAGTAAACAAAGCCAAAAATGCTTTATGTATGTTTAATTACAGACACCATAATTTATTCGGGAGATAAAATGCTATAATGCCTTATTTGAGTTTTTTAAAACTATAATACTAAATTAAGCAGAGCCAAACTACCTCCTTTCTATTTCACCTTAATTTTTTTATTTAGTAATTTTAGTGCTTAAACTTATTTTATGTTTGCCAACATTTTCTAAGCTGTATTTTATAGTATTATATATGTATTATATATATATATATATATATATAGAATTTATGTATTGTTTTATAGTATTGTATTAAGTATTTATATTTAGAATTAGCTTTTATTTTTAGATTTTTTCAACAATTTTATGCTTTTGTCATTTTTATATATTCTATTTAACCTTATTTTTATTTTGTTTTTTTTTCTGTACTTTAACTTTTATTTAGTTAGTTATTATTTAGTTAATTTCTAAGATGTATTTTATAGTGTAATTTATATACTATTTAGCTATTAATATTTTGAATTAACTTTTATTTTTATATTTTATGCTTTTGTCATTTATATATATTTTTCCATATATTTATTTTGATTTAGTTGTATTTTATTACATGGTATTATTTATATATTATAGCATTTTTTAAATATTTGAAATACCCTTTATTTGTATATTTTCATTGCAATTTTTGTTCATTTCAAAGTTTTAGTAATTTTATGCTTTTGTAAGTATGTATAACCTTTTTATTTTGGTTTTAATTTAATTTCATTTTAATTTTAGCATGTCAACTTAACTTATTTCCATTAATTGCCAACATTATGTTTCTAAGCTGTATTTTATAGTATTAATATTTTGAATTAGTTTTTATTTTTATATTTTAGTTTTAACTGAAAAGTTTCAATTTTATGCTTTACATAGGCCTATATATAAAATACTTCTGTTTAGCCTTATGTTTTATTTTGGTTTTAATTTAGTACCTCAACTTAATTTATTTCCATTAGTTGCAAAGGCAGTATATCTAAATGTTAGGTTTCTCAGCTGTATTTTATAGTATTATTTTTTATAATAGAGTATTAACATTTTGAATTAGCTTTTATTTTTATATTTTAACTGTGAAGTTTCCATTTTATGCTTTATATATATATATATATATATGTACACACACATATCGCAAAAAAAAAAATAATGAAAAGGTTCTTGAAAAGTTTCTTTTATTGTAACTTATTTCAAAAACTGAAAGTTTCATATAAAAAAGTATACATACACCTTTCAGAATCAGCAAAATGTTAATTATTTCAGCAAAATAAGAGGGGTCATGCAAAATGCATGTTATTTTTTTATTTAGTACTGACCTGAATAAGATATTCACACAAGAAAATATAATAGCTGAATTTGTAAAAATGGCCACGTTCAAAAGTTTACATACACTTGAGTTTTAATATTGTGTTGTTAATTGAAAGATCCACACCTTTTCTTTTCTTTCTGAGCCAAATGTCAGCTGTTCTTCAGAAAAAAATCTTTCAGATACTACAAAGTCTTTGGTTTTTCAGCATTTTTGTGTATTTGAACCCTTTCCAACAATGACTGATTTTGAGATCCATCTTTTCACACTGAGAACAACTGATGGACTCGTATGCAACTATTACAGAAGGTTCAAACACTCACTGATCATCCAGAAGGAAACTTGTTTCAAAAACTGAAACTTTCATATATTCTAGATTTATTACATGCAAAGTAAAATATTTCAGATTTTTTTTTTTTTTTAATTATGATGATTAGAGCTTACAGCTCATGGAAGTCAAAAATCCAGTATCTCAAAATATTAGAATATTTCCTAAGATCGATCAAAAAACGGATTTGCAAAACAGAAAAGTTCTTTAAAATGTGTTCATTTATGCACTCAATACTTGGTCGGCAGCACATATTACAGCAAAAGACTTGATCCTACCACAAATGACAGCATCAGTGAAGTGTGGCATGGAAGTGATCAGCCTGTGGCACTGGCACTGTGGCACTGCACTGTTGAGCCTTCAGATCATCTGTATATTGTTGGATCGACTGTTTCTCATCTTTCTCTTGAAAATATCCCATAGATTCTCAATGGGATTCAGGACAGGCATGTTGGCTGGCCAATAAAGCACGGTAATATCGTGGTCAGCAAACCACTTGCAAGTGGTTGTTGCACTGTTGGCAAGTGCTAAAGTCCTGCTGGAAAAGGAAATCACCATCTCCATAAAGCTTGTCAGCAGATGGAAGCAGAAAGTGCTCCAAAATCTCCTGGTAGATAGCTGCATTGACTTTGCACTTGATAAAACACAATGGACCAACACCAGCAGACGTCATGGCACCCCAAATCATTACTGACTTAGAAAACTTCACACTGGACTTAAGCAGCTTGGATTCTGTGCCTCTCCAGTCTTCCTCTAGACTCTGGGACCATGATTTCAACATGAAATGCAAAATTTACTTTTATCTGAAAGGAGGACTTTGGACCACTGAGCAACAGTCCAGTTCTTTTTCTCCTTAGCCCAGGTAAGATGCCTCTGACGTCGTTTCTGTTTCAGAAGTGGCTTGGTAGGCCTTTTCCTGAAGACGTCTGAGTGTGGTGACTCTTGGCTGGTGGTGGCTTCATTGTACTCCTTGTGAAGCTCTCCCAAGTGTTTGAATCGGCTTTACTTGACAGTATTCTCAAGCTTGCAGTCATCCCTGTTGCTTGTGCACCTTTAGCTACCCAGTTTCTTTCAGTCAACTTTGCATTTAATATGCTTTAATACATCACTCTGTAAACAGCCACCCCATTCAGTAATGACCTTCTGTGACTTACTCTTTGTGGAGGGTGTCAATGATTGTCTCCTGGACCATTGTCAAGTCAGCAGTCTTCTCCATTACTGTGGTTTCAAAGAACAAGAGATACCCAGAATTTATACTGCAGGGATGGTCATTTTATGAAACTCGAATGTAAATATTCTAATATTTTGAGATAATGGATTACTGATTTTCATGAGCTGTATGCTCCAATCATCAAAATAAAATAAAAAAACAACCTTTGCAATGTTTTACTTTACATGTAATGAATCTAGAATATATGAAAGTTTTATTTTTTAAAATAAGTTTTAAAAAAAAAACTAACCAAATTCACATTTTTTGAGTTGCACCTTATTTGATATTTCTATTTAGCCTTGTTTTATTTTGTAGTTTTCATTTAGTACCTCAATTTATTTCTATTAGTGGCAAAGGCAATATTTCTAAATGTTAAGTTTCTCAGCTGTCATTTTATTTATTTATTTTTTGTATTATTTATATACTATTATAGTATTCATATTTTGAATTTGCTTTTATTTTTATATTTTGGTCTTTTAAATATTTCTACTTTTTATAATTCAGTACAAATGGCCAATTCAATCCATTTTAGACAGTATCTGTAAACATCAAGCCATACAGAAGACAAATAAAGCAGACAACACGATATATTAATAACCAATAGTATTTAATGATCGCTCCAAGTTCTGCCCTGTACCCCTGAACTAGCTCCTCCCCCTCTAGAGAGTTCTTTTCCACAAACAGTAAAATAGGATCAGGCAATTAGCCGTATCACCAGACCTAAACATATATGACTGTGTGTAATCCTCGAACGCATGTGTGTCTGTGTGTTTCTATGTGAGGCACAACAATTTTAAATCAATGAAAAATAAAATCTAACTCCATCTCATTTTTCAACGTTAGATTCTGTCCAAAGACACGATGAGAAACAAGAACATACTTGTGGGGGGGGGGGTCAGTTAGTGTCACTAAATATTTAAAAAAAAAGGTTTCCTAAAAATGCATTTTCATAACAGCATAAAGCAGGGGAAAAAAGACAAAAAAAAATTAAAACACTCAAGTCAAATAGCACCACCTACTGGTAGAGCTCAGCTTTGGTCATAGAATAGGGGTGAAAGTGAGCCGGACATGAAGACAAAACATCAGCCTAGACCTGTCCATTACATCTCTCACACAGTACAAACAACTGATTCCCAGCATAGAAGATCAGCTAACCTAGAGGTCCTGATGCTGATTTGGCCTCAGCAATTATTACGTTTAGAAAGGCATTTAAACTAGGGTTAACTATTGTCGAAATGAACCCACTGACAGTATTGCTTCCAAAAGTTCATAGATCCGTTCCAGAGGCAAAAAAAAAGGATAGAAGATAGAGAGAGAGAGAGAGAGAGAGAGAGAGAGAGAGAGAGAGGGAGGAAGATGGGCCGGGATGGGCTTTGTGTCAGCAGGGAGCGTCTCCAAATTCTTCAGGAATATTGTACACTTAAATGCACATTAGTATGAGTGGGCTTGTCCCATCAACGGTGTTGCCATGTAAGAAAAATCAAGCTGACCTCGTTATAAATGTGTTTATATGTGTGTATTTGTGTGTTGTGGGGTGCAGGGCATACACCAGTCTTTCCACCGGTCCTTTCCATTTCCATCCCTCTCTTACCCTTTCCTCTCGCTCCCTTGCTTGGCAGCTAAGGGGTCCGAGACCCCTTCCAGTGCACTGCAGAGAGGGGCAGGGCAAATGCTAATGCCCCACACCGCCTGCTCCGTTCAAAAGTAGCAAGGATGGGTAGGGCTCTCAATTTGAGGCGCTGCTGTTGGAGGAGCTGGAGGTGGAGGCGACAGCCATGTTGGAGTTACCGGTGGCGGCCACTGACTTGAGTATGTGTGGGAGAAGGTAGGGATCACTGGCCAGCTGGTGAACGTCGATGCGATCCTCCTTGCGGTACACCAAACATCTGCGAATGAAGGCCTGAAGTACAAAAGAAAAGTTTATTATGACATGTTCCAGTAGAAAAACCTCAACAGCCATGTGTGGAAGCAGTTTTTTAAATTTGTACGAATAAATCTAAAAATCACACAGAACCTATATTTTAATTTAAAAGGAGGCAGACAGTAAACATTATTGTTCTAGAGACATGAGCAAATATTAGGCAATCTGACTCACTGCGCGAATAGTCATTATTATGACAAGTCTCCTAGCAACACAGAACCACATTAATGACAGAATCCCACAACCTCTCTTGTGCCACTAAATTGAGCACAGCATTTGGTTTTGAGCAAGTTGCTTGCTAAAAGGTTAACATGGGACAAACGGAGCAATAGGAGGCAGGAAAACAATGAGCAAGACACGCATTAATTGTTTCATGTAACAATCAAAATAATTGAGCAATTGTGACCCTGGACCACAAAACGAAACTGAATGAATCGGAATAAAGCTTTCCATTAATGTATGGTTTGTTAGGATAGGATAATATTTTGCCGAGATACAACTTTTGAAAATCTGGAATCTGAGGGTGGAGAGGAAAAACAAATACAAATACTGAGAAATTAAAGTTGTCCAAATGAAGCTCTTAGCAATGCATATTACTAATCAAAAATTACGTTTTGATTCATGTACGGTGGGAAATTTACAAAATATCTTCATGCAACATGATCTTTACCTAATATCCTAATGGTTTTTGGCATTAAATAAATAAATAAATAAATAAAGTATAATTTTGATCCATACAATGTATTGTTGGGTCACAATTATTAAAAACAGCAGCAGCTGATAATACTCCCACAAAAAAATAAATAAATAATAAATAAATAAATAAATAATAATAATAATAATAATAATAATAATAAATAAAATAACAAAACATACTGGTAGGCTTTTACCAAATTATCCTGTTTTTACATGTATAATTTAGAACAGGAGTTTTCAAATCCAGTCCTCGGGCCTCCCCCGACATAATGTTAGATGTTTCCCTATTAAACATGTTGATGAGCTAATGAAGTGATGATTTAATCATTAAAGATGAACATCTGCGGTTAAACAAAATCACTGAAGAAAACATGATAGTCACATGATGGTGTTTAGTGTTTCTATTAATTGACCTCTTGACTTTACACAGTTTTTTTTAGGCTGCTGTAATAATGTTTTCAAAGCTTTTGTATTACAGCAAAGCGCAGCCGAAATACTTTCAGAAGAAATTAGTTATGTGCTTATGTTTGGATACAGTGTATTGTGTTTTGTCTATGTTGAATCAATTTAGTGCTCTAAAACAGTGTTGTGCTGATCAATTATTATGAAGAACTAAAAAAAAAATAAAAATAAAAATAAATCTCAAGATCATCAACCAATGAACTAGTTGGCCAAACACAGATGTCAAGAATCAGTGTATGAATCTCAACAATGGTGCCAATCAACAAACTAATCAGATAAACATTAATTCTCAACATCACAAAACAAGCTACTAAAGTCCCAATAAAGCTGATCATTAATGATTCAATCATCACTTCATTATCTCATTAACATGTTCAATAGGAAGACATCTTAAACATTATGTTAGGGGAGGCCCGAGGACTGGAGTTCAAAACCCCTCATTTAGAATATTAAACAGTCTATAGTTATTGACAACAGTTTAAAAATGTTGATTAAAGTAATCGGGTAAATTTACGTATGACATTAAAGACAACATATTTTTTTTATAATGACAAGGTTATTATAAAAATTGCCTTCACAAACCTTAGCTTCAGGTGAGACTCCTGGTTTTGGAGGAAACTGCACCTCTGTGGCTTTGAGAATAGTGTTCTCCTGGAGGATGTCCTGCTGGGATTGATTATGACCAAACGGCTATGTGGTAAAGAAAGAAAAAGATGAGAAATGAAAGGTATCAGTGGACAGCGACAACACAGCCAGAGTTAGAAAATGTAAAGAAAGTGTCTTTTACCTTCTTCCCATAGAGGCACTGATAAAATATGACCCCAACAGACCAAACGTCCACTTTGTTGGAGATCTTAGGTGGCTCTTTTCCAACCACAAAGCATTCTGGGGGAAGATACCTGAAGCACAATAAGACAAGAGTTTTTGCATTTTGAGCTAAGCTGCACATTTAAACTTTAAGACCATAAACTACATAACAGTTTATATTATCAATATTGATCGTTTGGATCAACTATGAGTAGACGTAACGGAGTTAAACTAATGTTAGTTAAATTCATGCATAAATTGGGAAACTCGCCATTGGTTGTTGCACTCGAGTTCATTACGATAGGGGGCGGTGCTGTATGTAATCGGCAGCAGTCTCGTGAAGCTTCGCTGCTGGTAAGCTGCTTAATGATCGCTGTGTCTTATTATCTAAGTTTAGATCGTTTTCAAGCACAAAGCTGTATTTTCATCCTTCACAAAATACTATAGTTTTTGTCTGTCAGCTCCCAGTGCTGTAAGTCGAGTCAGTGTTATTTGTGACGATATAATGAAGAGTTTATGTATTAGCTTTCTTGTAAACGCTGAACCTCTGTTTATTTCATTTAAGACTGTGCATCATCATACAGCTGCAAATTTAACCAACCTATGGTCCTGTTGTCCCAGGTATGCTTTTCATTTGTTTTTGTCGTGTTTCATATGTAAATTGTTAGCCGCTAGCATTAACACATGCACACTTACACGTGCTGTATTATGTGTTTCGTCATTCTAGTCACGTTTTCCTGTTCTGTCTTTCTTTTATACAAAAACATGTATATTGGTCACTTGAGTGTACAGTTGTACTGCATTTAATGTGAATTGACAAGATACAGATTTATTTTATGTTTTATGTATGTTTTATTTAAATTTATGTTCACTGTACGATCACTCAGAGAAAATGTAATTTGAGCAGCCGTCTCCTGAAGCTTCGCTGCTGACTGTCAATGCATCATCATACAGCTGCAAATTTAACCAACCTATGGTCCTGTTGTCCCAGTGTTGTCTGTGCAGGACAATAAAAAGAAGCCTTGAGTGACTACCCACCTGACTCGCTGTGTTCTTGTATTCCACCATCACCAACACGTCACACATGTTTATTCATAACCATACTGAAAATAAGTAAATATTGTTAGCTTGTGCTAACTGTCTAGCTGAACAAGCTTGCTGGTGTTAAGTTGAGGTCATTTTTAGATATAAAGTCCAAATATTTTTATTCAACCACCTAGATAGATTGCATCTGATGGAAAATAAATGGATGTGATGTTCAGAACATGGTAACTACAGTATATTATCAAAGTGGGAAGTGATTTGGCCACAGGTGTTTTTATTTGTCACGAACTGTGCTGCTATGGCTCCCTCCGTCCACCTTTAGAGGGAGCCTTCAACGTATTATGGACTTTTAACTACATTTCCCTTAACCCCTCTGTTGTCACCTTTCACCCTTCACCTTAGTCGGCCATCTTAGTTCACCTACTCTTTGTATAAATAGACCGGTTCTTCCACTGTTTCCTCGCAAAGTTTTGCATAGTTTACACTGTCAATTCCGAGCGTTATTTCCTGGTTGCCCTCCCGTTGCCGAGCTCCTTTGTTCCTGGTTCCCTGACTGTTCTCCACCCGCCTATCGACCCCTAGCCTGTCTCTTGGATTAACCTGCTCGCTGCCGGCCCCAGACCTTCACGCTCGGATACTGACGCTTCTTTGTTTTGTCCTACTTTGCCCATGTTTGTTCCTGTCTGACCCCTGCTTGTACGACTACGATTTCTGTCATTAAAGCTTGGTATTTGGATCCACCTGTCTTCGTCATTGTTACAGAAAACTTCGCCATACCCGAATCCAGCAGCTTTATTTCTCCCCTCCGCTCAACCATGGACCCATTTGATCAACTACTCCAACTCAAACAGCACGGTATGCCCTTAGTGGATTTTGTGGATAAATTTTGTCATCTCATGTATCAGTTACCATTCTATGATGAAAACTGTTTCATGGACATTTTCTGACTAGCTCTTGACGAGCCTCTCAAATCAAGACTGCGTTTAGAGTGCCCCCGCACCTGGTTTTCGGATTATATAGACTATGCTTTGTGGTGCGGGGAATAATCTTCTGTTTCTGTGGCCGTCGCAGAGGGGGAACGCGACGACAGAGAAGCGGTGTGTGATTACATCTTGCCACGCTCCTGTTTTTCTGACCCTCTGGATTATGTATTACAATATGGGGACTTGTTTGATTCTGAGGCTTTCACGGAGGAGGATCACGAACCCACAGTAATGGCGCGCGATCTCAAAGTGGCGGCTGCGTCGGCGCGCGTTCACAAAATTCCGGTCGCGGCACGGTGCGATCACAAGATGGTGGACCTCCCAGCACACTTCCTCAACCTAACAAGCTACAATAGACTCATATCCTGTCTGGAAGATTTCCCAATGCTATCAGTTAAGTCAGCGCTCACTATTTTCCACTCTGCCCAGTTTCCTAAGCACGTCAAGATAGCCGCCACGCCAGAGTCTTCACAAGTCAAGATGGCCACCCTTCCTGAGTCAGCACCTGTCATGGCCACCACTCCAGTGTCTAGTCCAGTCCAGTTACAGCCGTCATTCCACAGCCAAGTCAAGAGTCATGTCTATCCATAACTGCCTATCCAGTGTCAAGTCCCGTCACAGCTATGGTTCCTGCGTCAAGATGAACTGATGTTCCAGAGTCCAATCCAGACACAGCCGTTCCTCCAGAGTCAAGTAAAGTCACAGCAGTTCCCTCAAAGCCAAGTCAAGTTCCTGCTGTTCCTCCAGAGTCAAGCCAAGTCGTCGCAGCAGCTCCACCTCCCTAATCAAGCGTCTTCGCATCTGCTCCGCCTCCAGAGTCAAGCGTCGTCGCCGCAGCTGCTCTGCCCTCTAAGTCAAGCACCGTCTTCGCACCTGCTCCACCTCCAGAGTCAAGCGTCGCTGCAGCTGCTCCTCCCTCTGAGCCAAGTCATGTTGTCGCAGCTGCTCCGCCTCCAGAGTCAAGCGTCTTCGCAGCTGCTCTGCCTCCAGGGTCAAGTGTCGCCGTCACAGCCGCTCAGCCTCCAGAGTCAAGCCTCGTCGCTGCTGCTTCTGAACCCTGTCCCAACACAGCTGCACACACGCCAAGCCACAGCCACTGCTCCGGCGCCCAGTCAAGTCACAGCTATTGTTCCAGTACCAAGCCAAGTCACAGCAGTTGTTCCTGAGCCCAGCCCCATCACTGGCACCACTCCTGTGCTGACCTTCACTGAGGCCATGCTCCTCCTGAAAACTGCTCTTTGGGTTGTCTGGGCTGCGCATACCACCACCGAATCCTCAGAGGTGGCGGCCTTCTCCGCAGAACCTCTGAGGGAGGTGGCTGAGGCCACGGATCCTCAAGTCGAGGGGGAGGTCACACCTACTCCCTGCACGGTGGTAGCGCCCAGCAACCCACACCACTCTGAGCTCTCACCCAGTCCCAATTCGGCCGCTGAGGCCCTCTTTATGCTGGGTATCCAGCCCAACCTGGCCAGGAGCTTGGGCTCAGAACCTTCTCTCTCTTTGTGTGTATGTCCGTCTATGCTCTGTTACAGACCTGTCTGCTCTGCCCTGGGGGGACTCCGTTACGCCCCTGGAGGGCTCCTCCAGTCCTGTCTGCTCCACCCTGGGGGGCTTCCGTGCCACTCTGGAGGGTCCCTGTCCTGTCTGCTCTGCCCTGGGGGGATTCTGCTCTCCCCTGGAGGGTCCCTGTCCTGTCTGATCTGCCTTGGAGGTAGGGATGGGCGATATCTTATCGTTTGCGATATACCGTTGAAAATTCTCCTCACGATAACAATTGGTCTCCTCGCGATAATTACGATAAGTCTATTTGATGACGTAGTTTCATGCCCTACCGACTCAGTTCACGTGCAGAGTGAAAACAAGCATGGCGGAAGGCTGAGGAGGAGCTTGTTAAACGAGGAGCTAAAGACATGTTGCCATTGCAAACTGTCGAAAAAGAAGGAATGCAAATTAGGCTACTTTACGCACCTCATGTCATCCAAGATAGTCATTTCTTTGTTGTAGGGCTGCTCGATTAGGGCAAAAATCATAGTCACGATTATTTTGGTTAAAATTGTAATTAAGTGTATTGTATTTAACACGATTATGAGGCCAATTTTCACATAATAGATCAGATGCGGGCCAGTCATTGGGCCTGTTTTAGGCTTCTCCTTATTTTTATATTTTAGACATCCATCAATTATGGTGGTGGTAAAAATGCCGCACTAGTGACAATTCACTTTTGCTTTCACTTTCGGGACTGCCTCGGACGGCGTTAGTGTCTCAGCCAGCAGCAGTGCCTGAAGCGCAGCTTCGCGTTCAGGCAATAAGCTGAAACTTGCCACAAATCACCGGCAAAAATAAATAACAATGAATGTGTCGGAATGAAATGGTAGGCCTAAGGAAATTTTTGAATTATTTCTTAATAAACTAATGTTTTCCAACTCAGTGTCGCAAAGATCCTGACTTGAAATCTCCTATTTAATGCGCCTTGAGAAATGCATCTTTACGGATTAGCTACATAATTAAATAGCTTTTTTGTTTTTTATTTGTTTTATTTAGTTAAGCACTCATTTAAAGCTTTCCATATATGTATTTATCTTTTTTTCTTTTTTTTTTTTTTTGGACATTTCAGCTTGATTTGTACATTATTGTTAACGTTGATAATGACTTTATCGAATGCTGGAAGATTGTGTATCTTTTCAACCATTTTCTGTCAGAATGCTTTATATAGGGAGCTAATAATAGCCATAGATTGCGCTTTCTCTTTCCGTTTGCTCTTGTTATTAACAAATTAAAACTACTTTTGTGTTAAGTGTTTTTTTTTTTTTTTTTTTTTGCTGCTGTTTTTAACTGGGTAAAAACTGAGTTTAACTGAGTCAAACGCGGCACTGCTTCTCGTCTGGTGCGTGACTGCCCATGTATTAAATGCGCGTCCTTGAAAGCGCACAGTTTTCTAACGTAGCATATTTAACTACTTAGGTAATCTCATTGGTTTCTGATACGTCCGAAATGAAATTATAAAAACATATAGGCCTGCATATATTTATTTGTTTGAGCAAAATTATTGCTAGGGACAGTTTGGCAGAAGCTGGATATTGGGAGGGACACGTATAATAAATATATATATATATATATATATATATATATATATATATATATATATATAAATATAAATAAATAATATTATATTATATTTTAGGGTTCCTGTCCTTTGTGCTCCGCCCTCGGGGAATCCCGTTCCACCCTGGAGGTCTCCTGTCCTGTCTGCTCCACCCTCGGGGAGTCCCATTCTGCCCTGGAGGGTTCCTGTCCTGTCTGCTCCACCCTTGGGGAGTCCCATTCTGCCCTGGAGGGTTCCTGTCCTGTCTATTCCACCCTGGGAGGCTTTCGTGCCACCCCGGAGGGTTCTAGTCCTGACGGATCCGCCCTGGAGGGCGTCTGATTCGCCTGATCTGTCCTGGAGGGGCGTCCGACTCGCTTGATCCGCCCTGGAGGGCGTCAGACTCGTCTGCTCTGCCCTGGAGGGCATCTGACTCGTCTGCTCCCCTGGCCCTGCCCTGGAGACTTTCTGCTCCGCCGGCGCCACTAAAGAGAATGTCTGCCCCATCTTGGGGGCTCCCTGAGCATTCTTGGCACTTCTGTTGCTCAGCTGCCATTCTGGCTGCTCCTGAACTTTTTGCCCCTCCGAACTCTGTCAGCCCACATGGACCTGGTCCTCCCCTTTGCACTCAGTCCCTCCCCCTTGCACTCAGTCCCTCCCCCCTGCCCTGTGGTGTTTCTGGACTATGTTGAGTGTCTGGAAGCTGCTCCTAAGGGGGGGGCTCTGTCACGAACTGTGCTGCTATGGCTCCCTCCGTCCGCCTTTAGAGGGAGCCTTCAACGTATTATGGACTTTCAACTACATTTCCCATAATCCCTCTGTTGTCACCTTTCACCCTTCACCTTAGTCGGCCATCTTAGTTCACCTACTCTTTGTATAAATAGACCGGTTCTTCCACTGTTTCCTCGCGAAGTTTTGCATAGTTTACACTGTCAATTCCGAGCGTTATTTCCTGGTTGCCCTCCCGTTGCCGAGCTCCTTTGTTCCTGGTTCCCTGACTGTTCTCCACCCGCCTATCGACCCCTAGCCTGTCCCTTGGATTACCCTGCTCGCTGCCGGCCCCAGACCTTCACGCTCGGATACTGACGCTTCTTTGTTTTGTCCTACGTTGCCCATGTTTGTTCCTGTCTGACCCCTGCTTGTACGACTACGATTTCTGTCATTAAAGCTTTGCATTTGGATCCACCTGTCTTCGTCATTGTTACATTTATTATTATAAAAATATAATTATATTCTTAAAATGTTAATAACTTCAGGCCTCATTCTCATATCATATAACTGTGACTTTCTGCAAAACAAGCTTTAAAACACTTTTTTTTTCTTACTGGTGAAAATGTGTTGTTCACCTGGCAGTGTAAGCCTCACAGTGAACATTACTACATCACCCTCATCAATGCAGTTCATATCAACAACAAAAAATGATCTTGACTCCATATAGTGGTTATTTTGGGAAAATCCCAGGCATTTTAAGCAGTAGAATTATTAAAAAAAAAAAAAAGTGCTAAATTAAAAAGTAGCCGATATAAAATATCTGTACTTTTTTACTGTACATTTAAAAACGAGTACTTTTGTACCTTAACTCAAGTAAAATTGAAAAAAGGAGTACTTTTACTGGAGTAATATTTTACTTTACGTATCTGTACGTTTGCTCAAGTCCTTGATTTGTGTACTTTGACCACCACTGCCAGGACGCCGCCTTTATGTTTACAGACATGAGTGAATAAAGAGTGCAGCAAACAAAGTAGGTAACAGGAAAACCAGGTGAGACGAATGAACCAATAATCAGAAAACAAGAGGGGCAGGGTCAAGACGAATGGACAGGAGAGCATGACACAAACACAAGCATGACATAAAAAAACAACAAAAAAAAAAACACGTGCCCACACAAAATTTGCTACATAAAACTGCAGAAGCACATTTTTGAGAGAAAAAGGCAAGCTGATTGCAACACAAAACAACAACAAAGCACACTGCCACATAAACATGAACCACGTGCTACTGGAAGCACAGCAATGCAAGAATTATGTACAGATTGTACACTTTTTAGAATCAGTGACTGACAGCTCGACACAGTTGGACAGCTTTTGACACAAGTTCTCTAATTACTTTCAGTTTTGAACTTACTTTATCAACAGCTCTTTATTAGCACTTCTCATATCCCCGATTTATTAAACAAACTGAAATGTTTTTATTTCGTAATGCAGGCCTACACAAGCTCTTTTAGTAGAGACTGCAATACCTGAATTGGGTGTGTCTGATAAGAGAGACATACAAAATGTGCAGTGCTGGGGTTCCTCCAGGACCGGATTGAAAACCCTTCAGCTAGACAACACTATACCAGAACTAACCGCAAAAATAATAAAAAACAAACAAACAAACAAACAAATAAACAAATAAATAAATAAATAAAACATGGACTAGTCTGGAATTCATGCTGGTTTATGCTGTATCTTTCAGCAGGGCAGACCCTGGAGAAACTCATACAAATAAAAAACAATAAATGCATTCTGTTTAAATGTAACCTGAAAAAAGTGGTGTTGTCTGGCTTCTTCTAACACACACAAAAAAAATTCCAAACTCCACCCTCTTATAATGCTTGACCTATTTCAAAAGATTGACCTATTTCTCCTTTCTGTCAAAGTGATTTTCGGTGTAACTACTGATCAGTTGGAGAAAGAAGAAAAACGTATTCAAGAAGGATTTTTGCAGAGTTTGTTTCTGAACAGACAGAAGATCTTTGTGATTATCATAGTGTCTCATTTTTGAAATCGTCATTCAGAAAGTGAAAGTAAAGTTTAGATTGCTGAAGCTGAAACAGTGAAAATGGCTTCACTAAATGTATCTGTGGAAGAACTTTCTTGTCCCGTCTGTCATGAAATCTTCAAGGATCCTCTTCTTTTATCATGTAGTCACAGTTTCTGTAAAGAGTGCCTTCAACAGTTCTGGAAAACCAAGGAAACTCAGGAGTGTCCTGTCTGCAGGAGATTGTCCAGTCATGATCCTCCAATTAATCGTGTGTTAAAAAACTTGTGTGAGTTGATCCTAAAGGAGAGAAATGAGAGGTGTTCATCAGGATCTGAGGAGATCTGCAGTTTACACAGTGAGAAACTCAAACTCTTCTGTCTGGAGGACAAACAGCCGGTGTGTTTAGTGTGCAGAGATTCACAACAACATGAAAATCACAAATTCAGACCCATCAGTGAAGTTGTTTCATCATATAAGGTAAGAGAAATGTCTTTGGTTTCATATTTAAAGAGCAGTAATAGTCATAAATATACCACAGTCATACACTCAGTATTTCTTTTTTTTTTTCTTTAACTTCATATGACATTTTGCAGTGCTTTAAAATGTGTCGGCTTTTTTTCAAATGCAAAACAACATAAAACAAAGATAAACTGAGTAAACACATAATACAGTTAAGTGCAAATTCCTTGAATGTTGTCTTTGGCTGTTCTGTTACATCTTGGATGACGTCTATGAAGGTTTGTATTGTGCCGTTATTTATTTATTTTTATTTTTTTTTTGAGTTAGAACTAATAACAGCTATCGCTGTAGATCTTTGAGTCCAAGAGAAATAGCTTTGGAACCCTTCACAGACTGATGTATTTCAATCGTTTTCTTCCTCATTTCTAGTGCTTCTTTCACCTGCTTCTTTTGTTACCACAAAAATAATGTGTAATACTGTTTTTAAGTCCAACTTCATGCTGCTGGTAAAAGTTGAGTTTAAGTGTTAAGTTAATAGAACAGGTCTGGCAGTAATCAGGTCTCATCTTGTCTAGCTGAATTATGAATTCAGTTTCATAGATTTAGGGAACTATTTTGGGGTCAATTTTTTATTTCAGAAGTCCATTTTTTCTACAATAATTAACTTTGTCTTTAACGTTGTGGTTACTAAAGTTGCCTTGTTTTATGGTAGATTTTAATTTCTGAATCAATTTAGTATGTGATATACACAATACAAAAGAAAACAAAATGGGGCAAATATTTTTTTTCTTATCATTGCATGATCATATTACTGTATTCTCTCCTCTTCACTTCATTTTACTTCACTGTAATCTGGTGTTTAATACATTTTATTATTATTTTTTTAATTCTAGAAGGAGTTAAATAAGGCACTGGAGTCCTTATTTAAGAAAATTAAACACAAAGAAAACATTAAAGGAGAGTTTGACAAAATAGTTCAACACATCAAGGTGAGGAAACACAATCAAGAGTCATTTTCAGTAAAAGTGTAGAATCACTATATACAATTATGATTTGTTATTTTACTATAATGGATTACAACTTTAATCATGAGCAACAATTTTATATATAAGCTTATATTTATCTTACATGTGAAGTGATGATTGAGATGATTGAAGTGAATATGATTTGATTTCAGTCTCAAGCTGAGCACACAGAGCATCAGATTAAACAGCAGTTTGAGAAGCTTCATCAGTTTCTCAAAGATGAAGAAGAAGCTACAATCACTGCACTGAGGGAGGAAGAGGAGCAGAAGAAGCAGATGATGAAGGAGAAGCTGGAGGAGATCAACAGACACATCTCAGCTCTTTCACACACAATCAAAGACCTGGAGGAGATGATGAAAGACAATGATGTCTGCTTTCTAAAGGTCTGATTTCAGATTATTGATTAATTGACTGATTGATGATAGATTGAGTCGTTGATGATAAATTATGTGTTTGTTCTGCAGAAGTTTCCAGTCTCAATGGAAAGGTGAGTGATCTGCTGGTGTCTCTGGTTTCTCTGTTTCTGATCCAAATCCACTGCAGCTCTGACTCCTGAATGTTCTTCTAGAGTCCAGATCTCACAGCCGGATCCACAGACTCCTTCTGGAGCTTTGATTGATGTGCCACGATACTTGGGCAACCTGCCGTTCAGAGTCTGGAAGAAGATGCAGGACATTGTCCAAAACAGTGAGTATATATGTGCTCTTACACATACATTTTATCATCACACAAAAGTATCAGATTATGTCAGTTGGTAGTAAGCGAAGATCATGCTATTTCCCCTTCGAGGTAAATTTGACGCTGCGTCGAATGATGACCACATGGGGAGAAAACCCAAAACGTAAATTTTTATTCATGCAAAAACGTACAATTTAGACGGATTTCAACGTTAAAAACGTACAAACAGCTACATATTTTTAGCTAAAAAATGTTAAATACTTAGATACTATGTACTAAGATACTACGTATCTTTTATTTCATTAAGATATTCGTATCAATGACTTTTTATCATTTCATTAAATTTTATAGAAAATATGTATTTTAATCATTTTATTAATATGCAATTTAGATTTTTAGCTCCCTTAACCTTGGGATGGAGATGAAGATCGTTTTATAATTATTATGCGTGATCAGTGTGTATTTTATGGCTCTATTGTTAGTCACAGCATGACACCTTTTGTGTCCTGCCACGGAAAAACTTTACATTCATGAAACGCTAAAATGTTATGCAGAAATGTTATTTATTTTAAGAGTTCAAAGTGTAGTCTTGTTTAACATTGTGTAGACCTATTTTTGGAAACGAGCTGGCAGTGGAAATCATAGAACAGTATGAAATGTAATAATTTCATATTAAGTAAATGATTAAACTATTTAATAATGCAACTGAAAACATAAGGCCATTGGTATGACAACTAAAACAAGAATAATAATGAAATTAATGGCGTGATTCAACATTCATAAGGATTCACAATGTCGTCGAAATGTCAGTTTTGAACATTATATAACAAAAATACGTAAGTATTTGTACGTTTAGATGCTGTAAATACGTCAGTATTGTACGTTTTAGTGTCTTGAAAAACGTAAGTAAATGTACATTTTGTAGAACCACATTTTACGTTAAATACATACGAATTATCATGAGATCATTGCATGTCATGGCATGTGACTTCACAAGCGGTCTAGGAAAATGGTTATCTCTCTTGGTACATGAATTGCCTGGATGGGGCTGGATGCCATGGTACAGGCATGGCCAAGGTCATGACTAATGCCTTTAAATGACTGACACCCACATTTTTTAACACAAAAAATGGTGCTGTATGAGCTTGTTTTTGAAAATATATAACATATAATATAGCAATATCACACAAGCAACCATACATCTGCAAGATGTCTGTTAAAGTTCACTTGATGTAGAATCGTAAACATCTTAAAATCATAAATCATAAACATCTTAAAGACATCTAATTAAAACGTCATTTGACATCTGATAGGAACTATCTTATGAATGTAAAGCAGATGAGCAAACACTCTAAAAAAATACATCCTGCAGATATAAATGCAGATGTCAAATAGATGTCTTTTTGATGTATGTGTGCTATCAGGGAGGACTGCAGTTTTACACAAATATCAACATGATTACAAATGTGTTGATGAGTAATTCAGTGTTTTTGAATTAATCATTATTTGAATGTCATAATGATTTGCATATTCCAGCCAGTGCACAGTTCCAACACTTTTTATCCCCACTTCAAGCACTGTGTGCAATTAATAACACTGACAATGATCAGAAGAAAATGTCTGATGTGTTTGATCAATACGATGAGTGTCATAATACATAATTTTCCATGTTCAGTTCACTCTTGATCATTATATGAACATCAGAATAAATGCATCTGTGTCTCATCAGCTCCTGTGATTCTGGATCCAAACACTGCAGACCCATTTCTCATCCTGTCTGATGATCTGACCAGTGTGAGATACAGTGAGGACAATCAACCGCCTCCTGATAATCCAGAGAGATTTGACAGTTATCCATGTGTTCTGGGTTCAGAGGGTTTTAACTCAGGAACACACTGCTGGGATGTAGAGGTTAAAGAGAGTCGCTACTGGACTCTTGGAGTAACTACAGCATCAAAACAAAGGAAGGGATGGAAATTCCTTTACACCGATGTCTGGAGTGTGTGGTATGATCCATATCAGCTTGTCTCAGTATTTCAGCCCCGCACTACTCTTCGTGTTAAACAGAAGCTCAAGCATGTGAGAGTTGTTCTGGACTATGACAGAGGAATGGTGTCATTCTCTGATCCTGTAACTAACACACATTTACACACATTCACAACCACCTTCACTGACACTGTCTTTCCTTTCTTTGGTAGTATTTACCATCTGAGGATCTTACCGTCCAATAGTCAGTAATGGTTACAGCTGCAGATCTGAATCTTCCTGCTTTCATCATGTTTCAATATTTAATTCAAGAGTGATCTGTTGATCTGAATATCTGTGATTGGGCCTCAGCTGATCACATGACTGATATCCAGCACTACAGACACAAATGGCTGTTATACAACAGATCAATAAACAAGTAGTACAGATAATTTAGTAAGAATATTCAAACTGTAAAATGTTTATATGAGTCTGCTGAGGTGAAGTTTATAATATTAAGTCACTTAAAGGTGCAATAGGTGATTGTCTTCAGAAATATGTTTTGTTTGTGCCAGTTGAAAGTCTCTTCACATCTCGATAGCAATCATTAAGCTGTCCTACCTGCCTGTCAACATATGTATTTGCATACCTCTGTGCACCCTGTTTGCGCAGACAGTATACGTCATCAGTGTGTTCACATACGCTGTGCACACAGAGCAAGAACCTGATCTTCCTTCCTGGTTTTGTAATACTTTTACTAACTGTGCAATAAAGTGTTCTCACGGTTAATGGCATATGATGTTGTAACGGCCACTAGAGCATTTACGGTAGTTTTGTGGCAGACTGCATGATTAGCAAGGGTGTAGAAGCACCTAACCTTGATTGTAAGCCTAAACTGACATTTTCTAAAAGGTTATCCCTCAATTCTGATTGGTTGATTGGAATGTTGTTCCAGGATCAACAAGGATGTTGATCCAGGACCATGTTGTACTTGATGAAATCACATTCACTGTGTGTCTGCAAGTTCTGGAAAGCTGAAGAAATGACTCGTTCTACCGATATCTGTCTATCTTTATTTTATTCATTTCCTTTCTGTTTGTGACCTGAGTTGGATGCAGGCTTGTGTAAATTTTTCTTCGCTCTATCCACATTTATGTGGACGAGTGTTTCAATGTGTGAGGCATTTTATTAAATTCTGGGAAAATACACCATCTTCTTGTCTTCCGTGCATTATTAGCAACACAGAGTTTTTATATTTGGACTGTTGAACATTTCAGCTCGGTGTTACAATGCATTGTATTAATGGTGTCTCTGGTCATCTCTAGTCTGTGTGTGTAGATGCGTTCAGGGGGTGTGGCTTTGAACTGTGATTTGCATGGAGGGTGGGACGTTCACTTTTAGTGCTATCAGGCTAAAATTTTTCACTCTTTGTTATATTGCAGCCATTTGCTAAAATCATTTTAGTTCATTTTTTTCCTCATTAATGTACACACAGCTATTGCCAGAAAAACACAGAATTGTTGTCATTTTTGCAGATTTATTAAAAAACAAAAACTGAAATATCACATGGTCCTAAGTATCCAGACCCTTTGCTCAGTATTAAGTAGAAGCACCCTTTTGATCTAATACAGCCATGAGTCTTTTTGGGAAAGATGCAACAAGTTTTTCACACCTGGATTTGGGGATCCTCTGCCATTCCTCCTTGCAGATCCTCTCCAGTTCTGTCAGGTTGGATGGTAAACGTTGGTGGAAAGCCATTTTCAGGTCTCTCTAGAGATGCTCAATTGGGTTTAAGTCAGGGCTCTGGCTGGGCCATTCAAGAACAGTCACGGAGTTGTTGTGAAGCCACTCCTTCGTTATTTTAGCTGTGTGACAACCACTGGACAACCAGTCGTCCTGTCCCTGCAGCTAAAAAACACCCCCACAGCATGATGCTGCCACCACCATGCTTCACTGTTGGGACTGTATTGGACAGGTGATTAGCAGTGCCTGGTTTTCTCCACACATACTGCTTAGAATTAAGGCCAAAAAGTTATATCTTGGTCTCATAAGACCAGAGAATCTTATTTCTCACCATTTTGGAGTCCTTCAGGTGTTTTTTTAGCAAACTCCTTGCAGGCTTTCATGTGTCTTGCACTGAGGAGAGGCTTCCGTCCGGCCACTCTGCCATAAAGCCCTGACTGGTGGAGGGCTGCAGTGATGGTTGACTTTCTACAACTTTCTCCCATCTCTCGACTGCATCTCTGGAGCTCAGCCACAGTGATCTTTGGGTTCTTCTTTACCTCTCTCGCCAAGGCTCTTCTCCCCCGATAGCTCAGTTTGGCCAGACGGCTAGCTCTAGGAAGGGTTCTGGTCGTCCCAAATGTCTTCCATTTAAGGATTATTGAGGCCACTGTGCTCTTAGGAACCTTAAGTGCAGTAGAATTTTTTTTATAACCTTGGCCCAATCTGTGCCTTGCCACAATTCTGTCTCTGAGCTCTTCAGGCAGTTCCTTTGACCCCATGATTCTCATTTGCTCTGACATGCACTGTGAGCTGTAAGGTCTTATATAGACAGGTGTGTGGTTTTCCTAATCAAGTCCAATCAGTATAAGCAAACACAGCTGGAATCAAATGAAGGTGTAGAAGCATCTCAAGGATGATCGGAAGAAATGGACAGCACCTGAGTTAAATATATGAGTGTCACGGCAAAGGGTCTGAATACTTAGGACCATGTGATATTTCAGTTTTTCTTTTTTTAATTATTCTACAAAAATGTCAACATTTCTGTGTTTTTCTGTCAATATGGGGTGCTGTTTGTACATTAACCCTTTGACGCGTACGATCACACCGGTGTGATCAGTCTTGGCTGGTCCCTGGAGCGTACGATCACACCAGTGTGATTCGAACGTTGAGCGCATCACGTGATCAGCTGCTGAATTCAAATCCGATTTGGCGCTGAGGCAGATCGGACGCGCTGAGCTCTTGTCATATTATCACAACTATTAAGTGTTTTCAACCATATAATGCTTATTTTAGGTTCCACACATTTAAATACACATAAGTACTAGCAAAACCATACATTTATAGTTTGTAAAACACACGCTGATGTCTATGGAAGCGGCAATAATGATCTTACAAATATAATCTGACGAAATGTTTTATTAATATCATATACACATTTGTGTAGGTAACTGTAAAGTTTACTCTGTTCTTCTCCTAGCTCATCGGAGACTTACTTTAATGTCTTTCGGGAGGAGAGGATGAATTTGCGTGTTACCGCTCGGATTCAGCGTGACTAACATGGCGGCGCCCATCACTCGGCACAGAGCGACTAACAGGGTCATTATTAAAGTGTTTAAACTTCCAAATACATTTACTTGCACATATTACAGAATCGGAATATCAGATGTTTCATAATATAGTGAGCACGTTTGTGAATATGAATAATAATATAAGAAAAACGAAATAAACGCGATCCATCTGTCTTACAGCTCTATTGTGGCTGCGGTGTGCCACGTGACAAGCATGACGCGTCGCCATGGAAACAATAAAGCGATACGTTCTAAAATAACGGTCGCCTAAAAAACCCACTCTGGGGGGCTCAGATAGAATATTTTAAACTCACGTGTGAAAGGGTTAATGAGGAAAAAAAAATAACTTAAATGAATTTAGCAAATGGCTGCAATATAACAAAGAGTGAAAAATTTAAGGGGGTCTGAATACTTTCCGTACCCACTGTATATATATATATATATACACTTTACACCTTTTTTTTTCATTTCACTTTACACTTTTTAACTCCAAAACCAAACATGTAAAGATATAGTTGTCACATCTATGTTTCTGTTTTGTTTGAGTCTTCCTTGGTTCCTGTATTTTCCATTCCTTTACTAATCAGTGTGCACATGTGCCTTATTTCTTTTGATTGTTTCACTAGTATATTGAAAACCGTAGTTCTTTCTGTTCTTTGTTCCATATCATCAATGTTAAATTCAAGCAGGATGTTTGTCTGTTACCTGTATGGACTAAAGCACCTTTTAGTTTTTTTTTTTTTTTTTTTACTCATTGTGAGCTTTGTTAGATTAATAAAATATACCATTGGAGTCCCACTTGTTACTATCTATGAATAATAATAATAAAAAAAAAAACTACTTTTTTTTTTACTTAAAAATAACTTTTTTAATGTTTCTAACAGTAGGCTGTTTAACACAATTTTCACAAACTATGAGTATAGAGTAATTCAAAGTTTTTTTTTTATTTTTATGTTCATGTTTTGGAAAAAAAACATCCCAAAGTAGGCTTATTGCATTGTGCAAATGTCATTGTGCAGTTATTTAGCTGATGAGTTTTCATTCATATCTGTTATGCTGTGAAAAAGGCATCATGAGGCATATCCAAAATGCAGCAGATTATTAACAAAAGAGCAGCAAGCACTGGAAATACAGGAAGCAAGACCAGGAAACCAAGACTGGAGCAACAAAAGATAAAATATCCAACCAAAGCTAATGGGTGGAGCTAATGAATTACTATAACTGACTATGGCAACAAGCTAGAAAGAAACAAAGGCAAACAGGAAGGAACACAAGAACAATGGGAACAGAAACACTGGGGAGATACATTCCAAAAAAAAAAAAAAAAAAAGAGCCCATAAACACAAATCCAAGATGCAGGAGAACACAGGCCAGGATCATAACAGGGGGCAGCTCCAGCTCGGGGACAGAACAACAGAAACAGAGACTGTCCCTGAAAACAATATCTGGTTACTCTACAACAGCATATTGTGACTATATTAGGAAATTCATTTGTGTTTGCATCTTTGTTACCTTATTTACACCTGATGAGTTTGCATCCCTGGTATAGGGTGCATTCAGGTAAAGTGGGCTGTTTAAACTTGATTGTACTTAACACTTTCAGAGCATAATAATGATCTTTAATTAAAATCAGCCAGCCGAAAATAAAAATTCCAGCCGATGTGCTGGATATTTCGACTGGGCAAATGAAAGTGACTTACTGGCAAAACAAACCGGCCGTGCTGTATCCCTGTTTTCTGGTACTTGTGAAAGTACAGCACCTAGGCCACTACTAGAAGCATCCAAAACTAAAAATGGCCTGTTAAAATCTGGGTGGGCCAATAGAACACAGTCAATCAAAGCCTGCTTAAGACGATGAAATGCCTGTCTACAATCATCAGTCAAATCCTCTTCAGTAAGTGTTCTTCTCAACATGATCTTCTTACCTGTTTTCCTATCTGACACTTAGAACCTGCAGTCAACTGAAAGAGTAGCTTTGCAATTACTGAACACCGTTCTATGAATTGCTGATAATATACAACCATCCCAAGAAAAGAACGTATCTTCTGTTTTCGATGGGACACCAGTTTTGTCATCCATAAGATCCAATTCTGTCATTTCAGCAATTGCCTTGATTTGATCAGGGTCTGAGGCCACACCAGCCTCACTGACTACATGACCAAGGAACTTCACTGACCTCTGTATAAAATGACACTTCCTTGGAGCTAATTTCAAGTTATGAGATTTCAGACGCTCAAAAACCAACTCCAATCTATTTAAACCCAATTCCTCATTTGGAGCAAATACAAGCACATCATCCAAATAATAGAAAAGGCTCAGGAAATTCTGATCTCCCAAAATTCCGAGCATCATTCTCATAAAAGTTGCTGGACTATTACACTGTGAAAGCAGTGTATTTACGGTCTTCCTCATGTACTTCAACATTGTAATAGCCAGATGTCAGATCCATAGTGGAAAAAAAAAAAAAAACATTTCTACCCAGAGCAGCTAAAGCATCGGCTTGATGTGGCAGTGGATGAGCATCCTTTATAGTTTGAGCATTGAGCCACCTAAAATCAGTACAAAGTCTCAAATCTCCATTTCTCTTCCAAACAATAACAAGAGGGGAAGCATACTCACTACTAGATCTCCTAATAATTTCTCTCTCCTCCATTTCATCCAAAGCTTGTCTGAGAATATGGTACTGATTAGGTGGAAGCCGCCTGTATGGGAGCCTAAGGCCCCCATCACACCGAACGCGCTTTTTATGCCTGAAAACACGAGGCGCACAGCACTGCCTTTTTTGGTGACTTTTTAAAAAAGAGCAGTGCGCAGCGTTTTTTTATGTTGCTAGGAAACCATCAAAATATTCAATTGGACAATGGAAAAAATGCGATGACGTTGAGCGCTTTTCTGCACAGAGTTGCTTTTTTTTCAACTTCAGGCGCTTGGAGCGCTCTGGCAAAAACGCAAGGCTCAGCAGGCAGCTAAAACATGGGCCGCATAAACAGCACGCAGAACGCTCACTGCCAACCGAAAAACCATTCAAAAAAGGTGCGTCGCAATGCACAAAACGCGTTCTGTGTGATCAGGGCCTAAATGGACGCTCATCGCTCAGCCTTATCCAATGCACATAGCCCTCTGCCCTGCCGCAGTCAAGTCTGTGTTTAGAGAAAATACATTTGTACTTCTCAATTAAATCAACAAGTTTTTCCTTCCATTCTGATGACAACTGACAGGAGGTTAAATCAATGTCTGCAAGTCCCAGGTTCATTAACCTATCACAAAACTCACAGGCTTTCCTGGATACACCAATATCAGACAAACTGCCAGCACTTGAATTGTCAGGAAACCCTACATTGTTGGTACGTTGTCTGATTGGGCACGATAGCCCTCCACTTGTGAGAAACTCACATACATCATCAAAATCTTCCAATGCTAAACATGGATAAATGTCAGCTAACATTGCATTACGTCTGAGTGTAATGGGCACAGATGAAGGGTTAATTACCTTAACAGGAACCCATCTGTCGGCCCACAACCTTGCCACTGTACGACCAATCAAGATATTTCTCGGCCTGGAGCGGGCTCCACACGGCTCTGCAATGATGGCACTGCCTGTTGATAAATTATTTAATGCTCCATTAAGGGTTCAAGTGTTACCGACTTCTTCAGTTTAACTGTCCCAACCTTTTCAGGAACAACAGTTCCATTCCATCTCTCCACATTAGCCAGCAACTGAATAAGCTTCAGAATTCTTATTCACATTAGACATCATTCTTCTCATTAATTCTCCCTGATTTTTCAACTATTTGATCAGGTGCTTTATCACATTGCTGCCCACAATGATGTCGTCAACTTGGCTGTCCACAACTAAGGTTGGAACTTGAACAGTACACCCGTAAACAGTCATGTTTATGTCACACATACCGATGGGTTTTGTCTTTGACCCTCCACAGCCGACCAGTACTACATGAGATGGAGTCACCAAATTAGTCAAGGCTACACCTGCATCCTGTAACTTAGACAAAACCACAGGACTTACAGTGCAAGCCATAGAACCACAATCAATCATACCTTTTAACAGTCCAACAAAACGTCAGTATAAAACAATCCCTCATGCATTGATAGTTTTTGTGTATTTTGAACTATCACAGTCATATTTTGGTCAATTTCCTCACGCGCAGTACAGTACAGTGATTATAAATCAACATCAAAAACTTTGGGGGTTTCGTTAAGCCCTACATCTCCCCCCACCAGGGTGGCCTGCTGTCGATGAGCTCCCGACACACCCATCTGCAACAACATTTGGGCACTCAAAACAAGTGTGATTTGGGGTAAAACACACAAAACAGAGCCCATTTCCCCGACAATGGTAAGAAGTGGAATGGTTAAAGTATCCACATACCTTGGTTTCTCTTTGAAATTCATCTAGCCTTTCTTGCACTTCAGCAGCTGTCCAGTGTTGCTGGGGTTTACATCTGAAAATCAGCTGCAATTGGGGATCTGGGCAATGTCTGACAAACATTACTGCCACCTCCTGAGATGGATTATCAAGATTTTTGTCCTTGTCTTTTCAAACACTCCTCTGCTATATCAATTGCCCTAATTAACCTTATCCAGTAGTCAAATGGACTCTCACCTTTTAAGGGCAAGGTAGCATACAAATCAGCAGAGTACACAGTGTCACTGAAATGTTGCTTCAGGATGTCAAAAATTGGTCCAGGGCCATTACTTAGGCTATTTTAACAACATCCCGTGCCTTCCCCATTAATCAGCTCAAAACCTCTTCAGCCTGAGATTCTTGGCTATACTTACGCTTGCGCAAATACACTGACATCAAATTTACCCATTCATATGTTGTGCATTTATCAGAGCCATCCCACCTGATAATATGCTGGCTCTTTAACATCAGACTGTAGTACCAGCTTCAAATTTTGTGTTTCAGAGGGAACACTGTTGTCAGCGTGTTCAGTTATACGTCCTTCCCCACCTCCCAACACTCTTGATTCCAGACAAGATACAATATTTTCACTGATGGATTGACCTATTTGCTTAACAACAGTGGCCAACATATCAACAGGAATACCTCCCTCAGCAGTGGAAGTCCCTAATACATTAGTGTCTGTCACATTAACCACAGGCTGAGTAATTGTGTGAGTTTCTCCACAATTTTGATGAGTAACATGGTGTGGAAGTTAGTGGGTAGCCAGTAAACCCCCTACTTACTGAAAATGATACGTCATTCTGGTACACCCCTCTCCCTCTTCCCAGGACAGGTGTATTAAAGTTCTCCATGTCTTCTCAATCTATTGTTTCCCAGTAGAAGTATCCAAACCCAGAAATATTTCAGACATATATATATACAGGGATGGACTGGCCATCTGGCAGACCGTTTTCCCGGTGGGCTGACGTACTTTTTGGGCTGGCCGATATCTTCTCTGTCTGATCAGCTCATTAAACATTTTGTCCCAGTCCAGCCCTGTATATATATATATATATATATATATATAAAAGCAATTACAATTTGACTAAGCCAGTCTATTGAATACTCAGTTCTCTACAAAAATTAGCATGTTGTAGTATAAGCAACCACCTCATTTTCACTTCTGAGCTCCGCCTCGTGTCATATTTCGAACTTTGTTTTTTGCATTCTATGCTTGTTCACCGACGTCCGCCTCGTGTTGAAACTCCGAAGTTCGCCTCGCGCCGATCCACTGACGTCCGCCTAGCGTTGATCCTCCAAAGTCCGTCGTGCACTGATGCTCAAGTTTCCACCTCACGCCACTGCTGAGTTCCTTCCGGCGTCGTGCGTCTGACACGGGTGATTAGAAGACCGATCACGGCATCAATGTAGATGGTTCTTTTATCTTCCTTGCGTTGTGTTATGCATCAATAAAGCTCGTGATTCCGGAATTTTCTTCCAGTTATTTACTGAGAAAACTGAGAAAACAGCGTAAAGAGAGAGAGTTGATTACTCCCAGCATATTCGACACTCTTCATGCGGGCACACTACAATAAAACACAAATCTTTTACACTTCGTGCAATATCTAGCATTTCCTTGATATCGAATATATGTTGTTGCTCATGATACATCACACATTTCATAAACATTAACAGTATGTAGCTACCAAGCACACAGCAAGTTACCGCTGGCCTTATACACGAACTGGCTGATGCAACAGGAGATGCACGCAGCATAAAAAAAACAGCGAGCCAGTAAGAAGCCTTGTTCAACTCACTGTGATTTTAGTGTGAATAATTAAAAGATCATTATTAGCAAGTGGAGGCACACACCATGCATATATATAACTCTGTTACATGACCATCCATAACATTGAAGAAACAGGCTTAGTGTTGAACTGGACCAGTGCCAAAGAACAGACCTGGTCTGGATGGGACCGGTGGTGTGCAGGATAATCTTTACTAAAAAGAAGTATACTTCAAGTTTATTTTATGTATACTTACATAAGGATCACTTATATTTTAAGTATGCTTTATATAGTAAGTATACAAATATCAGTACTAGTATCTTATAAAACTTAAAAAAAAAAAATAATAATCTGTGCATACCCTGTGTATAGATGCACTTAATTATACGATGGCTCAGCAGTTTGGTTATAAGCAGATGTGTAGAACTTCAGCTCAGTTTAGTTCCCATTCCAATAGCATCAGTGCATCATTTATAATAATGGAGTGAACAAATTACACTACACATATACATATGAATATAATGTGTATTTGTTTGTTTCTAGGAGAAAAAAAACCCTCAAAAACAGTGTACCACTCTTTGCAACAGAGGAATCATTAGGAAAGAGAAGAGAGAAAGTGAAAAGGCACTCAACAGTTGTTGGTAAGACTTTATTTCTGGAAATGTATTAAATTCACTCACAGTCTAGTCAGCCACAAATGTAAACCTGATTTAAGTTAGTATTTAAATGAGATTAATAACTCCAGCTGCTTGTAGGCCTACAGTCCTGCATATTTCAATAAATTGTGATGCAGCCTGAATCATATGATGAGGACTGAACTGAGTTTATGACACCACTGTTTTCTGCAAAACTGCTATGTAGATTCATTGGATTTCTTTTATATTTAATGCTTTTATACAGTTATTTAAATTAACTGATTCAACAGCACTGATTTTAACTGAATAATGTCACTTTTTACTTTTATTAGAGCTGCTTCACAGCAGAATTTAATTCTGTTTGCATCATTATTTTTCTTTGTATCACTGTATAGCAACTTTGAAAATGATCTGTATTGTATAAAGCATTATATACATAAATAGTAGTGACTTAACTTAAATTGGTTCAGATCTTCAAAAAAGTGCATTAAACAAAGGTACCTTGAATAAATTCAAAATACAGTTCATTAATGATAACTGTATTTGCCTTTGTTTTATGCATTTTTCCTTTGGAATATCTGTCAATATACAAAAATAGAATAAATCACATTTTTTCAGAGCACTGTACACAAATATTTATGTTCAATAGTGTGACATTAATGTGCAGAAATTGAGTTTTTTAGTGTGTGATTGCTATTTTCAGGACAATTCACTGGTAACAACTTAAAAAAAGAAGATAATATAATTCAGCAGAAGATAATGGATGTGGTGAAACAATCACTTTATGCCTTTATATACCTTTATAGTTTAGAATATATAATAAGTGATATTGTACTTCAGGAACCAAGACCTGTGGGAGTGCTGCAGAAATCAAGAGTACCAAGTCCTCTGTCTCTTCAGCCATGTAAGAGATCTTCAGAAATAAAGAGATTGAGGAGGTAAGTGAAATATAAGTCTAAGGTTTTAAACATTTGCACCAATTCAGCATGAAAACAAATCAGCAATTATTCTCAATACTTAACATCAACTCTAAACCATGTGCTTGTGTACTCTTTGGTTCTCTCTGATTGACTGAAAGGTGTGCATTAAAACAGTGAATGCACAGATAGCTAGAATCAGATTAATCCCCATTTTAAATTAATGTGCTGCTTGTCAGGTTTTGAGACTCTTTTGTTGTGTTTTCTGTTGGTTTTAGTCCTGTGTATTTGGTTTAGTCCAGTCTGTATTTGGTTTAGTCCTGTCCTTATTTGGTCATGTTCCTGTCTCCACCCCTCATTAAGTCATTATTAGTTAATCACGATCACCTGTCTGTGTCTCGTTACCACCCTATTTAAGTTTGATTCTGTTCATTGTTTGATTGTCCGTTCTCGTCGTTGTGTGCGTGCCTCCTTGCCTGTCTCCTATGTGGATTATTTCTGTGGATTTTGTTATTAAAAGACTTGTTTTGTTCCTGATCTCAACCTCGTTCTCCTCGCTCTCCTCTCCTCTCCTATACACATATAGTCAGAAAGCAAGATTTAATGACCTGTAACCAAGAAACTAATAAAAATGAACTGTTAGTTTTATCCTTCCAGTTAAATTGTTGTCACACATTACTCAAATTGTACTCAAACATTTCACACAAAAATGAAAATTCTGTTATTACACACCCTCATGTCGCTATAAACCTGTTAGACCTTTACTCTACTTCGGAATACATATTAAGATATTTATGACCATCTATAGCAGGGTTTTTCCTGGGTCAAAATTGGTCTTCGGTGGTGGCTGACCGGCATGGTCATCCACACACAGTAAATACTACTAATAGACTGTGGCTGAGAATTATTCAGTTTTAAACTTCTTCCAAATCACATATAGTCAGACTATGCAATTAATCAGACACAGATATTACCTGTCACTCTCACCGTCATCCTTTTTTGCCCTCTTTGCAAAAAAAGCTGTGATTTTTCCCTCTTGTTTTCATAGTGTTGAAAGATAAAAATCCTTTTTTGATAGACCTGATCATTATTTTTTAGTATTTATAAATGGAAAAAAATAGGATTAAAAATCATAGTGTTAAAAGGTGTAATAGTGTTTTTTACCATATGTACTACAGTTTAATAAAATTAGCAGCTAGTAGCTAACTAGCAACTTCATGCTTTGTGCTTTGATCTAGTTTCATCTCACTCCAGTCCAACTAAATTATTTTATAGGTAATTTACTACACATTGTCATAGGCTTATAAATACTGTGGATTAAGGCTAAACTTTTCTAACCACTCTTGCTAAATGGGTTAAGCACACTTACGTTTCAAATATTCTTCTTGAGTAATGATTTCTTATACACCGATTCATATTCTGACGGGCAGAACAATTGCTTTAACAATTCACAAATGAATCGGCTCAAAGGAGCCATTAGGTCGCGAATCGGACTTTAGTGGACAATTCACACCCAGCGGTAATTCAGCAAAAAAAAGTCTCTGAAAGCACCACGTGAAACATGGATTCGGTCTTCCGACCATAGTATCAGTTGATTTTGACGCGAGGGAGAGAGCAAAGAAAGACATAGCTGAAGACGGAGAATTCGCGCGTGGGGGAGGGGCTCTGCATGCGCCCTATCACAAGCGCAGTCGCCTGGTTCGCTCACATAACTGATCAAATAAGGCTTTGGCGGGACAAAAAATCGTTTTGGCGGCCGCCAAAAAATTTTCAATGTAGGAAAAACCCTGTATAGGCAGCAACGCAACTTACACATTCAAGGCCCATAACAGTAGGAAATTGAAAACAAAAGTAATCCATGTGACTCCAGTGGTTTAACCTCCACTTTATCAATTTTGTCTTCTGTCACATGAACACAACACTCGTACGTTGTGATGCTCTCAAGAACACACATTGCAGATAAATAATTGTTACATTTTTTATTCCATAATTTTCCTTTTTTTGTTTCATAAAATTGAAGTAAAACAACTGGAGTCACGTGGATTAATTTAACAACGTCTTTCCTACAATTCTGGACCTTGAAAGTATCTGTTGTGTTGCTGTTCGAAAGAGGAACGAAGGTCTTAAAGCTGTGAAACAACACAAGGGTGACTATTCTTTTAAGGGCTTAAACTTTTACATTTTTAACTTAGCTTAACAGGTATGTATTACACAAGTTTAATGGACTTCACAGAGGCAACCGGTTTCCTGTTGGGTGCTTCTTTGCCTACACCTCATACATTAAAATCATGTAATGCACACTTAGCCATGGATTATCCTTTGTATGTGAAGAGGTTTAGGTTACACAAAGTGTTAAATGAAGGGGGCACAAAATCTGTGGAACACCTTCAATATTCTGTATTCCAATAATATATTTACATACATATTTATAAATGATCTTGTTTTTAGGTTACAATTTTGAACAAAAAACCAAAAGGATGAAGTGGACACATAATTGTGAAGGCCTCTGTACAGTATTTAAACACAATTGTGTCTGTGCTTTTTTTCCCAGAAAGTTATTTCGCAAGTGATAGTTGCATGGACTATCAGTGGAGAGACAGAGAGCTCAGAAATGAGGATCTTCCTTTGTGTTCTGAAGATGAAAAGAGGACTTGAGAGTGAGTAAATAATGACCATACAGTTCTCCACACACGGTTCGACATGCACTAGGACTTAACATCTGACTTAATAAAAAAAAAAGATGAAAAAGAGTATAAACTTTTAATCAGTGGGCAGAAGGCATGAAGTAAATTGTGTACAACAAGTTTTTTAGCAAAGTTTTGGTCATATTGAAAATTTATAGGCCCTAGAAATTGGCGTATTATGATACAGTAGGCTAATTTGTTCATAAATAGGCAAAAAATGGGCTAAAATATTGTAATATGCATTTCCAAACAAGCATTCTTTTTTTCAGTGAATGTATACCCCCAAAGGGGTGATGTGTTCTTGGAGATGCAAACAAAATTAAACCAAAAAATAATGAAATTGTGTTAAGTATTGTGTCCGCAGATGATGGAAAATAGCAATAAATTAATTTTCTGATTTCTCTTCATGGCCTTGCCCTTTTTAGGATTAATGTGCTTCTAACTTAATTTTCTGCATTTTTTTTAAGATGCTGTGATGAGGAAACATCCCGGAACCACTTGAACTGCAAAAGAGCAGAGCTCAGAACTGCATCAACAAAAAGAAAAAGTTCAGAATTAAAGTAGTTGCCACTTGATAGCCACTTGATTTTTTAGTGTTAAAAATCCTGTATTATTTACTCGCCATCAAGTTGATCCAAACCTGAATGAGCTTCTTTCTTCTGCTGAACACAAAAAAGGCATTGTGAAGAATGTTTGTAACCACAATTGCTGTCCACTTACTTCCATGGTAGGAAAATACCAAGGAAGTAAGTGGAGCCCCAAAACTGTTTGGTTACATACATGCTTCAGAATATCCTTCTTTGTCAGCAGAAGAAAGAAGCTCATACAGGTTTAGACCAACATGATGGTAAATAATTACATCATTTTCATTTTTGGGGGAACTATCCCTTTAAATAAATTTTATATAACTTTAAAATAAATGTGTGCATATTGTTGTGTTTTGTAGTTGCAATGATCAGTTAATTAAAAGTTTTTGAACATTACCCATTTTGTGTTTTTGGCATTTATATTTCAATATTTCAATATTTAGCATATATTTAATTTACATATATTTTATATATATTTTATAAATACAAAGCTAAACTTTGTTGCCCATATATGAACATGTATTATTTAGACATCTATGTTCCATATATGTGTGTAGTTGTGAAAATATTGGTTACATATATGAAAGCGGCCATTTTTGTAATATTTTGAAATATGTTTCATATATGTACAAGTATCTGACATATATTTTGTATATCTGTGTAATCCATACATGGACATATATATCATATAAGTGTTTTACATATCAGATTTCCGTATGGGATATTATTTCAATACTCATTGGTAGGAAATTGGCCCACTTTCTGTCATGAACTGCGCCATTGTGGCTCCCTCCCTTCAACCTTGGAGGGAGCCCTCTTTATACTATGGACCTTTATTCACTACATTTCCCATAACCCCCTTCTCATGGACTTCCTGTTACCTCTCACCTTTCACCCCTGTCGGCCATATTGCCTTCTCACTGTATAAATAGACTGGTTCTCCCATAGTCACGTCGTGAAGTCATATCAGCTAGTCTGTTATTTCCGAGCGTTTTTCATTCCCGTGTTTTCTTTCCCGTGTCGACCCCCCCTTGTTTCCTGGTTTCTTCTATTGTCTCGCCGCCCGCCTTCTGGATTACAAACCTTAGCTTGTTGCCCCCTGTGACCATTCTGCTCAAACTGACTTCTCTATTGGATTACCTGTACCATTCCCTATTGCCCCTGTTTGACCCCGCCCGTCAGTTACGAATACTCTTTTAATAAAGTCTGCATATGGATCCGTAGCCTCCCGTCTCTTCCTCGGAGCTAGCGTTACACTTTCTAGTTTATAAAAGTATATTTTTAATTATTTAAGTATTTTAATTTGTAGTGATAATTTACTAATAACATACTTTTTTATGCATTTTTTTAGTACACTTTGAAATATAGTCTCGGTAAACTACTAGTTTAGTAGTTTTGTACTGCAAGTGTACTTGTAGGTTTTCTATAAGTTTACATCATACTATATATTTTGTTATATGAATATTTGAACATACAAAACATTAAAACAGGGTATCTGCTTGTAAACAAAAACATTTTATTCTAGCTTCATGCATTCTTTTTTATAAACACTTGAATGTGGGTAAGTTTCATAAAAATCAAAACAATAACATTTTGAACAAAAAGCTAAAAAAAAAAAAAGACTTTTCATGATAATTAGTTGATCAACACTCCAAAGCTTACAGTCATTATTACCTCTTCATGGGTCGACATTTTTTTTCATAACGTTACACAGTTTTACATATCTATGGTTTTAATGTTGTTTTATGTCTGAGTATTGTGTTACATCTGGAGGCATCTTTTGTTTCGAATGTTTTTTCACGTGTGTTTTGGAAATGCTGTACAGTGCAATGGTGCCCCTAGCGTACAGAATGAAAACAGAGATTCTCAGAGCACAAGTATAGCTCAAATATGCAAATATACTTTACTTATACTAGTCAAGCATACTTAAATGTCATTTGAAGTATATTTCTAAGAAGTACTGTAAGTATACTTTCCTATTTTAGTTTAAAAGACATATACTAATAGAACACCTGAAAAAACGTTTTCGTAAGGAGAGACCAGTGGCAGTTTGCAACTGACTGTGCTGAAAAAGACTAGTGGTAATGAAGAACAGGCTGTGATGGATGAGACCAGTGCTGATATTGAACTAACATCTGTGCAGGGTGGGACTTTTAGAGACAAAGGAGGTTCATCAGTGAAGTTCAGGACCAGGGTGGGAAGCACCTTCTCCTAGCCTACCAGCCACTCCTCCTCTTCCAGCTCCACAGTTGTTCCCACTGGTACATATATAATGTTTGGCTCACAGACCTGGTCAGCTGGGACCTCTTAGAGCTGCATCATATTGCATCTTTCTAAAGAACTTGTAATCGTGTTAGTGTGCACATTAAATAGCAGACTATAGCATGTACCTGTTGATTAATATAAACCTGTCAAAATTGCTATACACTATAGTACAAATTTATATGGGCTACCTTGAACCAGTTTTGTTGGTATACGTGAGTGTATTTAGGTTAATAATTTCATATTAAGTAAAATTTTAGACTTAAGTAAAACCAGTTAATTTAGATTTTATTATTGTTTCAGTGTACAGAATCAAATAATTTTCTATTATTTATGGAAGTGTTGACATTTTCTTCTTAAACTAAAACAACAAATACAATGTAGTGTAATGTAATGTAAAAAAATAAATGTGTGTGTGTGTGTGTGTATATACAGGTCCTTCTCAAAAAATTAGCATATTGTGATAAAGTTCATTATTTTCTGTAATGTACTGATAAACATTAGACTTTCATATATTTTAGATTCATTACACACAACTCGAAGTAGTTCAAGCCTTTTATTGTTTTAATATTGATGATTTTGGCATACAGCTCATGAAAACCCAAAATTCCTATCTCAAAAAATTAGCATATCATGAAAAGGTTCTCTAAACGAGCTATTAACCTAATCATCTGAATCAACTAATTAACTCTAAACACCTGCAAAAGATTCCTGAGGCTTTTAAAAACTCCCAGCCTGGTTCATTACTCAAAACCGCAATCATGGGTAAGACTGCCGACCTGACTGCTGTCCAGAAGGCCATCATTGACACCCTCAAGCAAGAGGTCTGTGGGAAGGAAAAAGTGTGGCAGAAAACGCTGCACAACGAGAAGAGGTGACCGGACCCTGAGGAAGATTGTGGAGAAGGACCGATTCCAGACCTTGGGGGACCTGCGGAAGCAGTGGACTGAGTCTGGAGTAGAAACATCCAGAGCCACCGTGTACAGGTGTACATGTACATGTACATGCAGCTAGCTATCAGGAGATTTTGGAGCACTTCATGCTTCCATCTGCTGAAAAGCTTTATGGAGATGAAGATTTCATTTTTCAGCACGACCTGGCACCTGCTCACAGTGCCAAAACCACTGGTAAATGGTTTACTGACCATGGTATTACTGTGCTCAATTGGCCTGCCAACTCTCCTGACCTGAACCCCATAGAGAATCTGTGGGATATTGTGAAGAGAAAGTTGAGAGACGCAAGACCCAACACTCTGGATGAGCTTAAGGCCGCTATCGAAGCATCCTGGGCCTCCATAACACCTCAGCAGTGCCACAGGCTGATTGCCTCCATGCCACGCCGCATTGAAGCAGTCATTTCTGCAAAAGGATTCCCGACCAAGTATTGAGTGCATAACTGAACATAATTATTTGAAGGTTGACTTTTTTTGTATTAAAAACACTTTTCTTTTATTGGTCGGATGAAATATGCTAATTTTTTGAGATAGGAATTTTGGGTTTTCATGAGCTGTATGCCAAAATCATCAATATTAAAACAATAAAAGGCTTGAACTACTTCGAGTTGTGTGTAATGAATCTAAAATATATGAAAGTCTAATGTTTATCAGTACATTACAGAAAATAATGAACTTTATCACAATATGCTAATTTTTTGAGAAGGACCTGTATATATATATATATATATATATAGTAAAAGCACGGTTTAGCCCAAAGAACCCTTTTGTGCTAAAAGGGTACTTCCTCATCTTTTCTCTTTATGTAGAATATTTGTCATAAAGAGTTCTTTGTGGTTGAACAAATAACCAGGTTCTGTATAGAACCCCACTGAACCTGTGTTTCCAAGAGTGTATATTCAGATGCAAAAGCCTCTAAATCCAGCTGACGTCTTTCTTTAAAAATGCATTTTTCTCAGGCTCCGATGGTTTCTATGCAAGTTTGGGCTGAGGGTGGGATTTTAGTGAGTTTTAAGTAAAAGTATTTAATTGATGTAGCCTATAATATGTGTCGAGATCATTTATTCAGTCTCATTATCTGATTTTTGACCGAGAAGGCTTCCAGTTGTTTTTGCAGCTGAACTCTTCATATGCAGGCGTCAAGTCCTGGAGGATGCAGTTTCATTCCCTTCTCAGGGATCTGTGGATCTGAATATCAGTACAGCTGTGATTGGACTGCAGCTGATCACATGACTGATATCCAGCACTACAGACACACTCACACTGACACACTGCTGTTATACAACTATATATATATATAATATATATATATATATATATATATATATATATATATATATACTACAACCCCTGGCAAAAAGTATGGAATCACCCCTCTCAGATGATGTTCATTCAAATGTTTAATTGTGTAGAAAAAAAAAACAAGCAGCACATATATGCCACAAAACAATTTTCACTCAACAATCCAAACTTCTGGCTGTATAAAACACTTAACAAAAAAAAAAAAAAAAAAAAAGAAAGAAAGATAACTATAGTCAATTACAACTGTTTTTACAGATCAAACAGAGGGAAAAAATATGGAATCTCACAAATCTGAGGAAAATTATATGGAATCACGAAATAAAAACACTACTAGTACTTTGTTGCACCACCTCGCGAGTTTGAAGTAAAAGTATTTGATGGATGTATAATATGTGTCAAGAGCATTCACTCAGTATCATTATCCTATTATTGACTGAGATGGCTTTTAGGGGGATTTGCATCAGAGCTCTTCACTTGTAATTAGATTAAATTACATTTTAAAATATACCCATAATCATCTAAAAAGTACTCTGATTATATACCTGATATGTGTAATGTATTACGTTACTAACTATAATTTTTGTCATGTAATTTGGAATCAGTAACAGATTACAATTTGCAAATAAAAAAAAAAAGTCCATATAATGTTGCGTGTTACAAATCTCTAAAAGTGATTTTCATTTCAGATTCTAGGAGGAGCTTAATACAGCACTGAAGTCTTTACAGGAGAAACTAAAACACAAAAAACTGAAAGAAAAGTTTGAGAAAACACTCTCAAAATGAGAAATGATTCTTCTGACCTTCACAAATTAAGTTAAAGCAGCTGAATAGGATTCTTTAACTAATCTAAACTAAACATACACTATATATTATAATCCAGACATCACTTAAACATTTTAGTTCATAAAACCAATAAAACTGCTTTATTGACATTTCTTTTATAATTTCAGAAAATTAAAACTTTGAAATTTTAAAAAAATGTAAATTTGAAGAAAGATGTATGTATATTTACACATACAGAAAGAGAAAATCTACTATTACAGTACTAGTAATTCAGACAGTTAAAGTTATAGTTAACTAAACCACATTTACTCACTCATTCTTCATGCTGCTCAAGAATAAGTTGCGTCTTTCAAAAAATGGATTGAAGTGAATGTGATTTGATTTCAGTCTCAAACTGAGCATACAGAGCGTCAGATTAAACAGCAGTTTGAGAAGCTTCATCAGTTTCTCAGAGATGAAGAAGAAGCTACAATCACTGCACTGAGGGAGGAAGAGGAGCAGAAGAAGCAGATGATGAAGGAGAAGCTGGAGGAGATCAACAGACACATCTCAGCTCTTTCACACACAATCAAAGACACAGAGGAGATGATGAAAGACAATGATGTCTGCTTTCTAAAGGTCTGATTTCAGATCATGGTTCACTGTTAGACATTTCTGTAATTTCTACAGTTATTTACTATATATCACCTAGTATAATACTGCAGATTTGCTTTACAGTAAATAACTGTAGTACCATTTGCATTATGGGAATTTTCTGTGACGTCAGAGCACACATACAGAGACTCACCGTATTTTTTAAAATTGCTGTATACTACTGTATTTGCTGTAACTGCCTCTTTGGTACCATTCTGTTGAGGTTGCTTTATTTTCCTCAATTCTTACATTTGGATTGACATTTGCCCTGTCTGCAGCACTGCAACAGCTTGACTACACTGGATGCATTACATCGCTTATAATGACTGGGAAATCCATTTGTCATTCATGTCAGAAACAGAGTGAGCACTTGGAGTACATATGTACGTCAGAAATATATCACTTTACTGTCCGTATCCACTGTATATAGTATGGGCTTTATATTGTCTTTTGCCGAGTCGCACCACGCCTCACCACTCGAGTCCGAGGAAGGCAGGGAAGAAGCGTGCCGGCGCCGCAGATTTTACCCAGGGAAAACCCGCAAGAGAGGAAGAGTTCCGGAGAACATCAGCGTTGTGTCGACGCACCTTACAATTCACCCAAGTTTTATGGCTAGCTGCCTTTTTAGTTTTATAATTAGTTTGTTATAGTTTTTAAATAGAATTTTAGATGTACTGCATTTTTAGGGCCCAAGCACCAATGGTGTGAGGACCCTCTTGAAATTGCTCTGTTTATTATTCTTCTTCCAATTCTTCTTCTTCTCCAAAGTGAATCGCATTTTAGAGGGCCTAATTTTTTACATTTACATCTGATATGGGTTTCAGAAGTGGGTGTGGCAAAATAGCTTTGTAGCGCCACCTATAAAACTTTAACAGAGTGCACCTCTAGCTACGTTTTACGTACCTGTGAAACTCGGTACATACATGTATCACACCAATATCTACAAAAAAAGTCGCTTGGCACAACATCCCAAACCCAACAGGAAGTCTGTTATTTTGAATTTCCTGTACGATTTTTGTGCAGTTTTTGCCATTTTCAGACCTCGCATTTTAACGAACCCCTCCTACAGTTTTTATCAGATCATCTTCAAATTTAGTGAGTGTGATCGTAAAGCCTTTGCGACACTAAATTGCAAAGATCTTGAGTTTTCATTGAAGAGCGTGTCCCTGGCAAACAATGTCCGATCTGCCCCAAACTTCACACGTTTATTAACAGTCATGTCCTGAACACATGTCCATGACCATATTTAGTCATAGCGCCACCTGCTGGCAACAGGAAGTGACATGTTTTACACTTTAACAAACTCCTCCTAGAGATTTAATGACAGCAACATTATAATTGGTCAGTCTAATCTAAAGCCCTGTGTGATGTTAAATTTGAAGATCTTGAGTTTTTGTCAAAGGGCGTGTCCCTGGCGGCCTGAGAAACTTTGATGTTTCGCATGAAACAGGAAGTTGCTGTAACTCGGGCAAACAATGTCTGATCTGTCCCAAACTTCACACGTTTATTAACAGTCATGTCCTGAACACGTCCATGCCCATATTTAGGCATAGTCATAGCACCACCTGCTGACAACAGGAAGTAACATGTTTAACACTTTTATGGTCTCCTAGCAGCAAATTAAAAAGCATCAGCAAGTGTAAAATAGGCTAGCAATATGCTCTACACATGCTAAAACATGTTAGCAATACTTAGCTAAGTGGTAAAGGATGCTATTAATGCAATGAAACAGGAAGTTACTGTAAATCAGGCAGGCAGTGTCTGATCTGCCCCAAACTTCACTTGTTTGATAAGAGTCCTGACATGAAGACACCTAAAGGCCAATACTCTGTTACAAGCATAGCTCCACCTGCTGGCAAAATGAAATGGCTTTTTTTACATAAACTTAAACATGCATTGTCTGATCTGTCCCAAATTTCAATTGTTCGATAACAGACCTGAAAAAATCTAAAGCCGAATACTCTGTTACAATCATAGTGCCACCTGTTGGAAACAGGAAATTGCTTTTTTTACATATGCAATGTCTGATCTGCCCCAAATGTCACATGTTTGCTAAGAGTCCTGGCCTGTACACATCTACATGACAATATGCAGTTATAGTTATAGCTCCACCTGTTGACAGCAGGATATGTCATGCTTTACACTAACTCAAACATGCAATGTCCGATCTGCACCAAACTTCACAGGTTTGATAAGAGTCCTGACCTGAACACATCTATGTGCCAATATACAGTTACAATCATAGCGCCACCTGATGGCAACATGAAAATCACTCAATAACTCAACCATACCATGTTCAATCTGCACCAAACTTCATATGTCTGATGACAGTGCCGACCTGAAGACATCTACATGCCAATATCCAGTTATAGTGATAGCGCCACCATCTGGCAGCAGGAACTTGGGTACATATAGAAGGAATAAGTCAGTCATTTATATTTATCATTTTAAATGCATAAATTGGTAAACGTTTGCTGTGTTTCTAAAGCCGGTGGCGGTGAGCCCAGGTGTGAGGGCCCGTTCATCGCTGCTTGCAGCTTTAATTTGTATTTGTGTTTTAAAGGCATCTGCAGTGAAGCATTAAGAAAAACCAGCATGCCAGCCACCCTGAGACTGAGAATTCATGGTAAGAGAAAGTGTGTCATTTCTACTTGTTTTTTCAGAGAAGACATTTCTGTCAAAGTGGATGATGAGCAAAGGTGGTGGCCACGTTTTGGAACAGTACCTGGGTTTTGCAGATGTCTATGTATTCTTTGACAGTTTGTCTTTTTTACCTAATATATTTCTGTTGCCTAAAGATTCTTTGCGAGGATAAATCAAGATGACAATGACTCAGTCACACAAATGTATGGTTTTTAAAGTTGCATAAAGCATAACCTCAGTTTTTTGAATGACAACTGTTTCTCTAGGGATTGGAGTCCTGAAAACAACTAAATTTGTCAATATCAGAAAGTGTTTTTAACCCCAAGAGGAATACAAAAACATGGGATGAGGTTTAAACAAGCATGGATACAACATTTTTTACTATTTCAATAAATCCTCTGAACTAGTGCAGTTTCAACATTCAACATAGCACTCTGGACTTGTGCTCTAAACATTACAACATTAAATGCATAAAATATAAAACAATGCATAAAATGCGTAAAAATTTGATCAACATAAAGATGTCAATGTTTCTATATAAAGCAATGTTGCTAAATAAATTTAATTTCTTAAAAAAGGCTTCTGCATCCAACAGATATTAAGTAGTGCTTTTATGAATTAAGATAAATTTAAAATAGTCTAAAACAATGTAGTTTCAACAATTACCATGGCACTCTAGACTAGTGTCAAAAAAAAACATGTCAAAGAAAAAAAAAAAAAGACCAGATGCCTTAGTTGGAACAAAGCTGAAAACTCTAATAGTCAAGTGTTATCCCACCAGTGTTCACAATGGTAAAACTAAATTCAGAAGCAAAACTGCTAATTATCTATACAATTGATCAGAAAAACATTTTGTCTGTGCAAACAGTCCAATACAATCTGGAAAATGTAAAACTTAGTTCGGGAGTATACTGACATTTAAAAATGTGCAGCACTTGCAATGGCAAAAGCATTTAAGAAAACTTTGATTTTAAAGCTTGTACTTTCGGAAACAGCCTAATTCCATCCAATTCTAGAAAAAGTCTCTGAAACACCTCGAAAGTGTAATGCAGAGCTCTGGGTATGCGAGGCTGAGGGCATAAATGAGTCCCATAAGCAGTGCACAAGTTTTAGCTGTATTGTGGCATCCCGGCAAGATCTCCTTTCCTTCAAGAATAATGGATACATCCACTGGATCCTTTCCATCAACTCCATAAACAACCAGAATCTTGAGGGTGTGTAGCGTTGTGTCACTGTGATTGTCCTCCTGTACAATTTAGACAAACGAAATTACTTGGATTTTACTGAAAAATTTAAACTGAAGTAATACAGTATAGATTATGCTAAACTGAGTCAAGCCTATTTTACAGCGAGCCAGGTTTAGTAAAACATTAGACGAACATGACATAAGAGCCACTACAGCCAAATAATGTTGCCCTTAGCCATAAATTTATAAATAAACTTGACTGTGGCTTTTTTTTGGTCCTAAAGGGCAATTTATTAATATTCTCATTAATATTCTACTAGACGGACTAGAAACTTTTAGGCAGGTGCATTGAGGCCAGTTGGAGCTAAACTCTGCATGACAGTGGCCCTCCAGAACAGAATTTAGACATCCCTGCTTTAAGGTTAACCTTTATATCAGGGGTGGGGAACCCTGGTCCTGGAGGGGCAGTGTCCTGCAGAGTTTACCCTAAACCAGCTCCAACAAACATGCTTTGAAGTTTCTAGTAGACCTTGATTACCTGGATCAGGTGTTTTTGATTGGATCTAACCTCAGCAGGACACAGCCCCTCCAGGAGCATAGGTTCCTCGCCCCTGGTGTATGTTATGGTAATACAATTTTAACATTTTAACATGACATTGAACAAAAAACACTTTACCTGGCAGTCTTCAAACAGTTCCTCTTCTTTCTCGCCAAGGTACAGTATGAGGCTCCGGATAACAGCTTCACGTCTCATCTCAATGTTTTGGTTCTGTGAACAGATTATTATTTTCAATACATAACCAATATCCATAGAAAACAAACTACCAAGTGTTAATACAATGGCATACACATGCAAGGAGCAGTGATTTGAGCGAAGACTAGAAGAGAAAAGCCTGGAAAGATGGAGTCTGTCTGGTGGTTGCTTTTGTAGCGTGTTAAGCTGTTTTTCAAAATATTTACTTTGTTGCTATTCTTTGCTATTTAAACTACTAAATATATATACACTACATATATTACACTTTATGTAGCAATTAAGAAATGTCTGGATATTTCAGATCACTAGGTTTAAATCTAAGACTTAAACAGTGTTTTCAGCAAACAGACAGAAGTAATATTTATGCTGCAATAATTTAACAGACTGTAATGGAAACCGCAAAATGAAACATCGCGTGTACTTTGGTTATATCTGAAGGTGATTGGTGCCAACATTTAAAGTTGCCTTTAACTGTTTTGCTTTCTTATCTTTAGGTTTACCCCAAGGTTTCTGATAGTCAGTCTGATCAAGTGTGGATCCAGGCCCAATTTTTGACTGTTGACGATATTTTGCAGCCAGCTAAGACCCAATAATTGACCTCTACAATCATGTAAGACCTCATCTGTGCTGTGTAAAGTACTATATAAATAAAACTGATTAAAACTGACTATTGAGTGAGGATTGATACCGTATGTGTGTGTAGTGTGTGAGAGACCACATTCCTGAAAAAAGTGAACAAGCACAATTTTTAACAAACAAACCTGACTAAGTATGTCCATGTATGGCCTCAGCTTGGTGCTCACACCACCTCCCTTGAGCTTCATTAGGGTAATAATTTTTGATTTTTGTGTAGGTGTCAAGCCTGTTCATGAAGCTCTGTTCCAGGGAAATCATAGTTAATCTTCTAAATTCTTCTTTTATCTGAAATGACAAGAGATCAATATTTAAATTCAATCATTTAAAAGTGATTGTTTCTGGCAAAACAAGAGAGCTTCATAAAGTGAATACATTTACATACCTCAGCTTCACAAAATAACCTTCAGCAGATTGACTACCACTGACAACCTGCCCACCAGTCAACCTGTAAATGAACAAACACAATTAGTTATATTAAAACAACAGAATTAAAAATACATTATATTAAAAGGTAGAAAATTACATGAGAACTAATTAATAAACAGAACTGAAATACAAGCAGGAGTTTTATTCTGGTATGATGCTTTTTAACAATCATAAAGTTTAGGTAACAATTAAATATGTTCATTTAAACACATAAGTCAATGTCAGAGCAATGTCAGACAAAGATTAACGTAAACTGTAGAAGGTATAAACATTATTGTGCTTTTCATCCAGAAAAAAAACGCAGCTCCTTGTAACGTTATGCTTTTATCTTAATAATCGTGCTATAGTCACAAAATGTATAGTTTATTGATTTGTTTTCACACTATACTTTGAGAAAAGGCCAATGAAATTGGTGTGCAGTATTTGCGTAGCCAGCTCCTCCCCGGACATCTGGGCATAAGAGGAGGTGGCTAAGCACTGCTCATTGTTCAGATCTGAAGAGCCGAATGCCACTCGGCAACACTCAGAGGCAGTCCAAGGTTGTGGCAGGGGGACACCACGTCTCCGTTCCCTCCATCAGGGAACGAGGGTTACCATACGTAACCAAGACGTTCCCCCTCTGTCGTTCACATTCGACGTGGTGTCGAAGTGATGACACTAGGGGTCCCAGTTGAAAACGCCACAACCAGCGGACTGCATCACGAGTGCATGGAGTGCAAATAATAACAGGTCTTGCGTGTTAAATAAATGCAACTCACCTCTGCGTGATCTTCCAATGCCCAAAAGATCCTGAGACAGGCTCCGCATAAGGAGAGACTGCTGAGCTCAGGATCTGAGACAAAATTGTCTTTGAGGGAAACACCGCATCTCTGGGAATATAGGTGGAAATACACACATGGGGCCGCTTTAGGAGCCACTTCATGTGGAGCACCGACCTAATAGTGGAGGCAACCTAACCTCATATTAGATTCTGATAGCTAGTTCCTCCGCCGAACATAGCTACGTTGCGGGTGCAACATGATGGAAGTGTCGTTCAGGGTTCACGGCAGAAAACTTACTGAACTGGGGAAGCGTCATCGCCCGTAGGGAACAACGCTTACGGCAAGCTTCTACACCGTGTCAGCTTCAGGAGTCGCCAGGCTTGCATTCAGGACTCCTGAAGAGAGTGTTTACCACTGCCAGTGGGAGATCTCTGAAATCCTCCTGGTCGCGTCCAGGGACCATATGTGGAGGTTCCAGAGATCTGGGCGCGGGTGCCATATCGTGCCCTTTCCCTGTGAAAGGAGGTTCTTCCTCAGGGGATTGCGCCAGGGACGAACGGGGGAGAGGAGCACCAGCTCCGAGAACCACACCCTGTTGGGCCAGTAGGGGGCCACCAACAGGATCTGCTCTCTGTCCTCCCTGACTTTGCACAGGGTCTGTGCAATTAGGCTCACTGGTGGAAACGCATACTTGAGGAGGCCCTGAGGCCTGAGGCCCTGTGTGCCAGTGCATCTGTGCCGAGGGAGCCTCGGACAGACCGTACCACAACTGGCAGTGAGTGTTCTCTATCGAGGCAAACAGGTCGACCTGGGCCTGACCGAAAAGGCTCCAGACCAGCTGAACCGTCTGAGGGTGAAGTCTCCACTCGCCCCGAAGCGAAGTCTGTCAGGAGAGCGCGTCTGCTACCCGATTGAGTTCGCCCGGTATGTGGGTGGCTCGTAGAGACTTGACGTTGTTTCGAAACCAAAGGAGGAGATGGCGGGCTAGCTGAGACATGCGAAAGGAGCGTACACCGCCCTGGTGATTGATGTAGGCTACAGTCGCAGTGCTGTCTGTTCGGACCGGCACGTGTTTGCCCTGAACCAAAGGTCAGAACCTCTTCAGGGCCAAAAACACTGTCAGCAGCTCGAGGCAATTGATGTGCCAATGCAGCCGAGGGCCCGACCAGAGCCCTGCAGCTGCTTGTCCGTTGCATACGGTGCCCCAGCCTGTGTTGGATGCATCTGTCGTAACCAAAATGCGCCTGGACACATGTTCTAAGGGCCCGTAGGAACAAAATGTCTTTCCAAGAACCGAGGGTTTTTAGACATACAGGTGTGACGTGCACCCGGTATGAACTCTGGCGCCATGCCCATCTCGGGACTTGGGAACGCAGCCAGTGTTGTAACGGTCTCAGGCCCAGCGGCATGACGGCGGCTGATGATGCCATGTGACCCAGGAGCCTTTGAAATTGTTTAAGGGGGACCGTCGGGCTGCGTGAGAGCTTCTGGATGCAGCTCAGGACTGACTGTGCACGCTCCAGGGAGAGCCATGCATTCATGGCAACCGAGTCTAGTTGTAAACTGAGAAAAGAGATGCTCCGTACCGGGGCGAGCTTGCTCTTTTTCCAGTTGACCCGAAAACCCAGATGGGCCAGATGGTTGAGAACCACATCCCTGTGTTTGCATACCTGTGTCGCGATCTCCGCCCGAAGAACCGCAGCATTCTCGTCCAGAACCGCGGTAGAGAAGATGCCGCTGAACTTGGGCGGGTTGCGTGTGAATTGGATAGCATAGCCGAGTCGGATGGTTCTGAGAAGCCAGCGAGAGAGGTTGGGTATCTCGAGCCAAGCTGTAAAACTCTCTGCTAATGGTCTCAGGGGGACCACCGACGTACCTCGGGTGGGTACAGTGTGACTGAGTTGCGGTGAAAGCCCTTTGTTCGGGAGCGTGCTGTCCCGGAGGACACAAGGTGCTTTGATCGCCATAACCGACATACAAGGATCTGTGAGAAGATCGCCTGAGCTCAGGGGATCGACTGACGGATGCATTTGTTTCTCTGTCAAAGTATGCAGAGGCGCAGGTTTTCAAAAACCTAATCGGGGGGTCGCGAGGAACGAGTGATCCGCGGGGGGAACCCGGCGGATCTAACTCATTTCCTATTGCTCGCCATCGACGCACATCACAGCGGCCCTCGTACCCGAAAGTAGAAGGGCCGAACGGAAAGCGGTCGCGGTGAGCCGCGGCTTCGCGGCTCGTGAGCAGCAAACCCACAGTTATGTTCCCTTCCGCAAGCAGAACACAAACTATCAACAAAGCGATGTATCAGCGTGAGACTAGCTCAACCCTGAGCACAATGATCGTGCCGATTGTTATTGTTTACGAGGAAACCGCAACCAGGAAGACATGGACGGAAAGGCATTATGTAAACACACAATCCATCCATGTTGGTTCTTTCAGAGAAATTACTCCTTTTCAGGAGGAAAAGCTCTTTAGAGATCGTCGTCGAAGCACCCAGGGGTATTCTTGCTTACCAATAGGAGGGTTAAAGGGAGAGACCGCTGCTTGTGCCATAGATCCAACGACGAAGAGGTGAGTAATGCTGTTTATATACTGCATTCGGCTTCGAAGAAACAGAACAATGAGCAGTGCTTAGCCACCTACTCTCATGCCCGGATGTCCGGGGCAGAGCTGACTACGCAAATACTGCACACCAATTTCATTGGCCTTTTCTCAAAGCTGTTGTCGGTGTTCGGGCTCCCTAGAGCGAACCCTAGTGTCGTCACTTCGAAACCACGTCGAACGTGAACGACAGAGGGGGAACACTGAATGAACTTTAAAGCTGTGAAATCAAATAAATAGCCTACTATAACAATTCCAGTGAGTACATGTAAATAAAATCTGAGGAAATGTAATCATTTCTAATGAGAAGCAACTTTTTCATCGAGAAGGAAACAACCACAGCGCGCACAGCGTAAGTGTTTGCGTAATACTTTATTTCATTTAGAGTTGTGTACTTTGCAAGTTGCTGCTAGAACTTTTCTTTTTCGTTTCGTACATTTTAGTAGCTATTATCGTGGTGTAATTTGAAATTGTAGTTTTGATAGCACTTATTAAAATTAGACTAGTAAGCCGTCGGCGAAAGCTGTTGTTATTGTTATTGCTGCCTTCCTGCAAGCACTTAAGTGTCTCGGTTTAGTTTCTATTTGAGCCATTTGCCTTGCTTTCGGGTGAATTAAGCAGTAGGCGTGACAGCGACTGAGTATTATTTAAGCCGTTTACTCAGTGTCATCCGTGGAGAAGCGACTTTTTCATCGAGAAGGAAACAACCACAGCGCGCTAAGCTTTCTATTTGAGCCATTTGCCTTGCTTTCGGGTGAATTAAGCAGTAGGTGTGACGGCGACTGAGTATTATTTAAGCCGTTTACTCAGTGTCATCCGTGGAGAAGCGACTTTTTCATCGAGAAGGAAACAACCACAGCGCGCTAAGCGTAAGTGTTTGCGTAATACTTTATTTCATTTAGAGTTGTGTACTTTGCAAGTTGCTGCTAGAACTTTTCTTTTTCGTTTCGTACATTTTAGTAGCTATTATCGTGGTGTAATTTGAAATTGTAGTTTTGATAGCACTTATTAAAATTAGACTAGTAAGCCATCGGCGAAAGCTGTTGTTATTGTTATTGCTGCCTTCCTGCAAGCACTTAAGTGTCTCGGTTTAGTTTCTATTTGAGCCATTTGCCTTGCTTTCGGGTGAATTAAGCAGTAGGCGTAACGGCTTTTTCCCCCTAATTATCGTTCGCTTGAGTATTTATTTGACATCTGAAAGCTGACGCGGAAGCGTCAGCGGAAGCGTTCAGCCCTCGCGTTCAGCCTCCTGGCATGAAGACCGACGAAAGTAAAAACCCGCGACTTTTCCTGCGCGACTTAACCGAGCAACGAAACCGACAACGCACACAAGTACTTCTTTCATTTTCTCTCTCCTCTCTTTTGCCTTCAATTCTATCATGTGTTTTCAATATATTCCGGTTGTCACTCAACCACGCACTAACTCCTCACGCAAACGGCATCGCAATCTTGCTAACCTACGTCCTATCGCTACATCCTCTACTCCACCTCTTGCTTTTTCTGTTGGCCTCTGGAACTGTCAGTCCGCAGTTAACAAAGCAGACTTCATTTCTGCTTATTCCATACAATCTGATCTTAGCATCTTGGGCTTGACTGAGACCTGGATTCGTCCAGAAGACTCAGCAACCCCCGCTGCTCTCTCTAAGAATTTTACTTTTTCTCACACTCCGCGTCAGACTGGGCGGGGTGGGGGAACTGGTCTGCTCATTTCTGACAAGTGGAAATACACAACACATTCACCCATATGCAATCATAGCTCATTTGAATGTCATGCAATAACAGTCACAGCTCCTGTAAAACTCCAGGTTGTGGTCATTTACCGCCCTCCAGGCCAAATTCTAAACACCTTTCTAGAAGAATTGGATGGACTGCTATCCTCTTTTCCAGAAGATGGCAGTCCACTTTTGGTCTTTGGTGATTTTAACATTCATCTTAACAAGCCTTATGCTACAGATTTCCATTCACTTCTTGCCTCATTTGATCTCAAACGCCTTACCACTACGAGCACTCACAAATCTGGCAACCAACTTGACTTAATTTACACTCGCAATTGTATCACTGACAACATCCTGGTCAAACCCCTACACGTCTCTGACCATTTCCTTATTACATTTAATATTCATCTTTCAACCTATGCATCACCAACCCCTCTACCGGTTACTTTTAGACGAAACCTACGCTGCCTCTCACCCTCACACTTTTCCTCTGTACTTTCCTCCTCTCTTCCCTCACCTATCCATTTCTCGTCTCTGGATGTGGATGCAGCCACTGACACCTTATGCAACACCTTAAAGTCTTGTCTCGATGATATCTGTCCTCTTTCCACCAGGCCAGCACGGGCTACCCCCTCTAACCCCTGGCTGACTGATGTTCTTCGTGAACATCGGTCCAAACTCAGGCGAGCAGAAAGAAAATGGCGCAAATCTAAACACCCGTCTGACCTGAGTATGTACCAATCGCTGCTTTCTGCTTTTTCTACTCAACTCCACACTGCCAAATCCTCATATTATCATAACAAGATCAATAGTGCTTCTGACATGCGCAGTCTCTTCAAAACATTTAACTCTCTCCTCTGTCCCCCTCCACCACCACCCACCACTACACTAACAGCTAATGATTTCGCACAATTCTTCACAGACAAAACTCGAACAATCAGCAAACAATTCTTAGCCCCTCATACACATGACTTACAACCCACCACACCCACTTCGAACACTCTCACTTTCTCCTTCTGTCCCCTCACTGAGACAGAAGTATCAAAACTTCTCCTCTCCAGCCACCCTACAACATGCCCACTTGATCCCATCCCCTCACACATTCTTCAAGCAATCTCTCCTACTGTCTTACCAGCACTCACACACATCATAAATACATCGCTCCTCACAGGCACTTTTCCAACTTCTTTTAAGCAGGCTCGGGTAACCCCACTGCTTAAGAAACCAACACTGAACACCTCACTTCTTGACAGCTACAGACCGGTCTCTCTGCTTCCATTCATAGCAAAAACCCTCGAACGAGTTGTTTTCAACCAGGTATCATTGTTCTTTTCACAGAACAACTTACTGAATCCTAACCAGTCAGGTTTCAAGACTGGCCATTCAACTGAGACTGCACTACTGTCAGTTACTGAAGCCTTGCGGACAGCAAAAGCTGATTCTAAATCATCAGTTCTAATTCTGCTTGATTTATCCGCTGCTTTTGACACCGTTAACCATCAGATCCTCCTGTCCACCCTCTCATCGCTGGGCATCACAGGAACTCCGCTTCGCTGGTTTGAATCCTATCTCACCGGTAGGTCATTCACGGTAACCTGGGGAGGAGAGGTATCCAAAACACATCAACTGATCACTGGGGTTCCTCAGGGATCAGTTCTTGGTCCTCTCCTCTTCTCCATATACACAACATCACTGGGTCCCATCATAGAGTCACATGGCTTCTCCTACCATTGCTATGCTGACGACACACAACTCCATCTTTCATTTCAACCAGATGATCCAACAGTACCTGTACGGATCTCGGGCTGCTTGGCGGACATCTCAACGTGGATGAAAGAACATCACCTCCAGCTTAACTTGGCAAAAACTGAGCTTCTTGTTTTTCCTTGCACTCCAAACTTACAGCATGGGTTCACCATCCAGCTGGGCTCTTCCACAATCACTTCTTCAAACTCAATCAGGAATCTGGGTGTCATCTTTGATGACCAGCTGTCTTTCAAAGATCATATTGCAAAGACTACTCGATCTTGCAGGTTTGCTTTGCACAACATCAGAAAGATCAGGCCCTTTCTAACAGTGCAGGCTACACAACTTCTTGTCCAGGCCCTTGTCATCTCCAGACTGGACTACTGCAATGCTCTTTTGACTGGTCTTCCATCATGCACAATCAAACCTCTACAAATGATTCAGAATGCAGCAGCACGGCTGGTCTTCAACGAGCCCAAAAGAGCCCATGTTACACCTCTCTTTATCTCCTTGCACTGGCTCCCAATTGCGGCTTGTATCAAGTTCAAGACTCTGATGCTTGCATATAGGACAACCACAGCTACTGCACCTGCTTATCTGCACTCGCTATTGCAAATCTACACCCCCTCCAGAACTCTGAGATCTGCTAGTGAGCAACGCCTTGTGGTACCATCACAGAGAGGTGCTAAATCACTATCCAGAACATTCTCTTGTACTGTTCCTGGCTGGTGGAACGATCTTCCTACCCCTATCCGGAATGCTGATTCCCTGACAAGCTTTAAGCGACATCTTAAAACTCATCTCTTTCAACTCTATTTGCTGTTACCATAAAAAAAAAAAAAAATTAATCTCTTTATTCCTTCCCTTTCTAGCTTGTACTTGTCTGAAGCACCACTTGAAATCTGGTATTATAGCACTGCCTGTGTCTGTTTGTCTCCTTAAGAAGAATCGCTCTATGTTCTCCCAACTGTATGTCGCTTTGGAAAAAAGCGTCTGCCAAATGCCTAAATGTAAATGTAAATGTACTTTCCCAAAAATATTAAGTATATATTAAAAATACAATTTGTTAATTAATTACTATATGATATATTTTGTCATTATTTAAAGTTATGTCATATAAATTTTTTTGTGCTCCACAAATTATTTTTTTTATTTTATTTTTTTTTTTAAGTGAAGGGGACATTCTACCAGAAATGTACATTTCCTGTGACAGGGCCTGACATTTTAGGTCACCCTCAAAAAACACTCAAAAACAAGCTTAAATTCATAATTCACTGACAAAACTCACTCTTGATCAGTGCCAGGTTCACAAATTATGTCATTTCCTTTGAGTCACAGCGAAGGCTTATTGCACACATGTTGCAATTTTATGTAAACGTGTTTTATGTAAATATGACAGGACTGACCAAAAACATGGGGGCAGCACAAGGACAGTTGCAAAATAGTAATTAAGTAAAATGGTAAGTAGTTAAATAGTATCACAGGACAACTCACAAACATCAGACATTAGTCAGTTTTAGACTTTTTGGAAGATATAGTTTTTGGATGAAATATTCACTATAACAATTCAGAGAGATATAATATATTTCTGGAAGAATGTCCCAAATATCTTTTCATTTTTTGTGATATTTACTAAGTTACTGTCTTATCAATCTTATCAATCAAGCCATTGCAAAGAGGAAACACCTGAATTGGACTTCAGCCTATATAAGCATAAATACTTCATTTTGGAATCTGATTACGTAATCCAGATTACATTTAATCGGTTACTACCAAGATCTATATATGTATTGAACTCATAAGAGACCTGAATGAAAACAACTGTGCTACATCATCAGCCATTTCTTATGCTCTTGACAAATAATATATGTATTAATCAAACTTCTGACAGCAGCTGACTGTTATTATTGTGGGCTTCTGCCCATCCGCGTGCTTCACTCCCACCTGGCTGTGTTCAATGAAGCCGGCCAGGTTTGCGATCCCGCTGGCATGTGATGAGCGTCAACACTGAGGTGACTGTGATCATTTTGGAATCTGATTACGTAATCCAGATTACATTCAATCTGTTACTACCAAGATCTATAAATGTATTGAACTCGTAAGAGACCTAAATGAAAACAACTGTGCTACATCATCAGCCATTTCTTATGCTCTTGACAACTAATATATGTATTCATCAAACTTCTGACAGCAATATGAACAGCACTCTTCATAATCACAGGAAAATAACATATGCTGAACGACAGTAACATATATGTATTATTTAAATGCAGAAAATTAAAATGATGCAACATATTTACAGAACAACATGAAGTGACAGTAAAATACATTTATTTCTACTAGGATTGACAGCAGAACAGATGGATAAATCACCAGGATTAATTTTAACCCGGTTGTTAGTCTGCTCTGGAGCAGGCTAGCTTCAAAGAATAAATCTCCATAACAACTCAGTTTAGCCTAATTTAGCCTGCTTTAATGCAATGGAGTCAGCGATAAATTCATCCAGGTTAACTAGAAAATCCCAGCTTAATCCCTTATCTCAGTTTTGTGCAATACCCCCCTGGTCTTTTGTTTTACAACTGTGCTGTTCTAAGTCTGGGCTTTTGTTTTGCCCAGTTTTGTTGTTTTTTTTTTACTTTTATTAATATAATTTTGAGTTGTTCTGTGTTTAGGTTCTGTTTACAAAATTTGACATTTACAAGTTATCACTTGCAGAGTAAATCTGCTTTATTTCACTAACCACAACACTGCTTCAGTTTCATTCTACATTGGGACTAGCTGAGCGGTGTTTGTTTGTATATATATATATATATATATATTAAATTCTTGTTTGTTGTATAAAACATACATGTGCTCTTTTCCATAGTTCAGTAGACTTTTAAAGTTGTGTGGACACGGCTGTGCGCAGGACAGAGCAGAACACAAAAAAAAGTTGGAAATGTGATCAGCTGTGGCTGATATTCAGATCAACACATCACTTTTATTTATGTGATATGGATTAAATATTGAAACATGATGAAAGTGGGAAAATCCAGATCTACAGCTGTAACCATTACTGACTACTGAACGGTAAGATCCTCAGAGTGGAAAACAAATCACACCAAAAGAAAGGAAAGGCAGTGTCAGTGAAGGTGGTTGTGAATGTGTGTAGATGTGTGTTAGTTACAGGATCAGAGAATGACACTGTTCCTCTGTCATAGTCCAGATACACTCTCACACGATCAAGAGCTTTTTCAACAGGAAATGCATTAAAAGGACAATCAATTAGACCATGCAGGTCATATTGCACATTCCAGACATCAGTGCTAAAGAAATTACGTCCCTTTGTCTGGTTTGATGCTGTAGTTACTCCAACACTCCAACATCGACTCCCTTTAACCTCTACATCCCAGCAGTGTGTTCCTGAGTTAAAACCCTCTGAACCCAGAACACAGGGATAGATGTCAAATCTCTCTGGATTATCAGGAAGTAGTTGTTTGTTCTCACTCTCTTTCACATTGGTCAGATCATCAGACACAATGAGATGTGGATGAGCCGTGTTTGGATCCAGAATCACAGGAGCTGATGAGACACAATCAACAGCTGCTTTTATTCTGATGCTCATATGATGATCAAGAGTGGACTGAACACAGATTATTATAAATTATGAGATTCATCCCATTGATCAAACACATCAGCACTTCAAGACAGCCTTTAATAATGGCAGGATTCATGGAAACCATTACAATAAATTCCAACACATTAATGAAGTGTAATTCCTTAAATATTCTAAAGAAGTCAAGTCAAGTCAAGTTTATTTGTATAGCGCTTTTCACGAAACAAATGGTTTCAAAGCAGCTTAACAGCAAATTAAAGTTTGAACAATAATTAAAGTTTGTTAAATTAAAGTTTGTACAATAATTAAGGTTTGTTAAATTAAAGTTTGTACAATAATTAAAGTTTGTACAATAACGTTTGTTAAATTAGAGTTTGTACAATAATTAAAGTTTGTACAATAACGTTTGTTAAATTAGAGTTTGTACAATAATTAAAGTTTGTACAATAACGTTTGTTAAATTAGAGTTTGTACAATAATTAAAGTTTGTACAATTTGTGTAATGTTAACATTAAAGAAGTTCTAAAATATTTTTCTCAGAACATGTTAAGAAATATTTTTGTGGAATATTATTACAGGATTTGAGTTTGGCTAATACCCTACCTATGAGGTTTGCTTAATTAATCTGAGAAAAACAGATTTATTGTTTTAAAATATAACAATGGCATGTGATGAGCGTCGACACTGAGGTGACTGTGATCATTTTGGAATCTGATTACGTAATCCAGATTACATTTAATCGGTTACTACCAAGATCCATATATGTACTGAACTCGTAAGAGACATAAATGAAAACAACTGTGCTACATCATCAGCCATTTCTTATGCTCTTGACAACTAATATATGTATTCATCAAACTTCTGACAGCAATATGAACAACACTCTTCATAATCACAGGAAAATAGCATATGCTGAACGACAGTAATATTATATGTATTATTTAAATGCAGGAAATTAAAATGATGAACATATTTACAGAACAACATGAAGTGACAGTAAAATATAGTAATTTCTAGTAGGATTTACAGCAGAACAGACGGATAAATCACCAGGATTAATTTTAGCCCGGTTGTTAGCCTGTGGACCAGCCACCACAGTCCCTTGCATACGAGAAGCTGGTGGAGGTTGTCAGACACTCGTGGCCAAATTAAATCTTGAATGGCCAGCCGAGCAGCAAGACACTTGTCCTAAAAGTAAATTTGATGAGCATTTTCTGTGTGCCCGATCTCAACCTTCATCACAGGGCCTTCCATTCTTCCCCGATCTTTTTTGATTGTGGGGAAAAAAAACTTTCTTTTCACGTATATTCAGCCCTAACGTCACAACATATTCCACAGTTGTGGGGTTGAATGAGAAGGGTTATGGGGCGGTGCCAATAGTGGAGCAGACGCTTGTGGGCTATCTCTCCCCTTCCTCGGCATCGTCTCTGAAGGCCCCAAAGCTTCCCACCAAGGCACTCAAACAAACATCTGCTTTGGTAAGTAAAGTTCCATGGCAGCAGGTCAGGCTGGCGGCTGTCAGCACACAATGGCTGTTTCAGGCTTACCAGGATGCTCTGCGTACCAGGCAAAAGCAGAGCTTTGGGGCGGCACTCTTGCTCTGGGACCTCTAGTCAGAAGACGGATCTGTGGAGTGTCATTCTGACTAAGAGGTGCACATGAGACCTCTGCAGTGGTGGCTCAGGACCAAAGGGTTCTCCCCGAGGGGAAACCTGCTTCGCATGATCAAGGTCACGCGGCGATGCTTACGTGCCTTAGACATATGGAAAAAACCTTGGTTCCTGTCACAAGGCCCAGTGCTGGGAGCTCCTTGTCGTCACGTAACACTAACGACGGACGCCTCCCTTGCGGGTTGGGGGTGGTCATGAGTGGCCACTCTGCCCAAGGTCTGTGGGAAGGTCACCATCTCATGTGGCACATCAATTGCCTGGAGATGCTGGCTGTGTTTCGAGCTCTGAAACACTTCCTCCCAGACCTCAGGGGCCATCAAGTGCTTGTTCGCATGAACAACACATTGGTGGTCTCCTATATTAACCGGCAGAGGGGTCTGCGTTCGTGTCCCCTTTACAGGTTTGCACACCAGATCCTCCTCTGGGCTCAGGGAAAACTCCTCTCACTGAGAGCAGTTTACATCCCTGGGCACCCAATCAGGGAGCAGACATCCTGTCGAGGCAGGAGGGAATTCGTCCAGATGGAAGTGGATCTGTTTGCTTCACACGACACGACACACTGCCTGCTCTGGTTGTCCCTCATGTATCCAGCCCCACTGGGGTTGGATGCCATGGTGCAGACGTGGCCGAGGCTACGACTGTAGTCTTTTCCACCGATCGCTCTGTTCCCAGGAGTTCTGGAGAGAGTTCGCCAGGACGGGGTCAGTCTCCTTTTGGTAGCCCTGTTTTGGCCTGCCCGAGTATGGTTCTCGGACCTGGTGGCCCTCCTAGACAGGTTTCCCTTTAAGATTCCATTCAGGAGGAACCTTCTCTCTCAAGCGGGGGGCACCATCGTGCACCCCGCCTGGAGTTGTGGAAGCTGTGGTCATCGCCTCTGAGGGGGCACAGCTCATAGCTTCTGGTCTCTCAACAGAGGTGGTTGAGACCATCCTCCAATCCAGAGCTCCCTCCACGAGGAAGCTGTATGCCTTGAAGTGGAAACTTTTCACTTCCTGGTGCGGACAACGGCTGCAGGACTGATTGGTACAGTTCTGGAGTTTTCGCAGGACCGCTTCTCCGCTGGTCTAACTCCCGCCTCCCTGAAGGTGTACATGGCGGCCCTAAGTGCTTATCACGCCTTTCAGGACGGGTTCTCCAGCCACCAAGCAGACCATAAGCAGGTGGGTGGTCGAGACCATCTCACTTGCTTATGCATCCTTGGGCCTCCCTTCTCCATTGTAAAGATGAAGAGTTTTTATTCATTGGAGTAAGTTTTATTTATTGGCACAGAAGATAGCAGACTGGACAGAAATCATGTGGTGCTTCACCTTGCTTAGCTTAGTAAATATAAGATACATAAATGTGGTTTCATTTGTAGTAGGGCTAAAGGGTTTTATTTTTTCAATTTTGCACTCTGTTTTGTCCAACTTCTCAAGAATGACTGATTTGATACATTAGTGCTTCAGTCAGAAGAATTTTACACTGTTTAGTCTGTTTTGGACTCAAGTAGATGAAGAAATGAGAAACATTCTCAAAAAATTGTTAATTATATACCAGAACTAGTATGATCTTCACAAATTACCAGTTGAAATAATCTAGTGCTTTAGTGTGATAATAATCTGCATGTTTAAGAGCACAGATGTTCTCCAGACTCACTGTATTGGACAATGTCCTTCATCTTCCTCCAGACTCTGAACGGCAGGTTGTCCAAATAACGTGGCACATCAATCAAAGCTCCAGAAGGTGTCTGTGGATCCGGCTGTGAGATCTGGACTCTGGAAGAACATTCAGGAGTCAGAACTGCAGTGACTTTGTATCAGAAACAGAGAGACCAGAGACACCAGCAGATCACTCACCTTTCCATTAAGACTGGAAACTCCTGCAGAACAAACACACAATTTATCATCAACAACTCAATCAATCATCAATCAATCAATCAATGATTTAAAACAGACCTTTAGAAAGATGGCGTCATTGTCTTTCATCATCTCCTCTGTGTCTTTGATTGTGTGTGAAAGAGCTGAGATGTGTCTGTTGATCTCTTCCAGCTTCTCCTTCATCATCTGCTTCTTCTGCTCCTCTTCCTCCCTCAGTGCAGTGATTGTAGCTTCTTCTTCATCTCTGAGAAACTGATGAAGCTTCTCAAACTGCTGTTTAATCTGATGCTCTGTGTGCTCAGCTTGAAACTGAAATCAAATCACATTCACTTCAATTATCAACTCGATCTGGAGCACGTGTGCACACTGAAGTGAGTGAGTAAATTTTGGTTAGTTAACTACAACTTTAACTTTCTGAAATAATTTTGTAGTAGTAGATGTTCTGTCTCTGTAGGTGCATTTACACAAATCTCAACAGCTTCTCTTCAGAATGATGTTTAATAATTCATAAGTGATATATAATTGTCCATTAAGACTGGAAGTGAAAAACTTCTTATATTCAGGTATGCAGAATTATTAGGCATGTTTTAGCTAATATGAGCCAAAAAAAAGAGAGATTTAACTCAGACTTAAAGTCAAAAAACATTAAATGCTCATGAGAAGAATGCAAGTTCAAATAATGATCATTTCGCTGCCCAGAGGTCATGTATTAACTTTGCAAATTCCATTATTGCATCAGTATTATTATCCTCTAATGGGCATTTAATATTTTTTAACTTTTATTCTGAGTTAAATGTCTTCTTTGGCTCATATTATTTGTAAAATGAAAACATGCCTAATAATTCTTCACACCTGAATATAAGAAGTGTTTCACTTCCAGCCTTCATGGACAATTACATATCACTTTTAAGTGATTAAATACAAAATACAGTAGAAAGATTGTATTTTTTTATTTTATTTATTTTTGTTTATTTTTTTTTGTATGACATATAAGTAAATTGTGGTATCAATGCAAAATTATTGCTCTATATGTGCTCTATAAATAAATGTGTTTAAAAATGCTGCCTAAAACTTCTGTGTTTCAGTCAATAAAGAAACATTAAATTATGTCAAACAGAGCAGTTCATCTGCTTTAAATTTGTGAATGTCATAATAATCAGTCTGTACCTTTATGTGTTGAACTGTTTTCTTAAATTCTTCTTTAATATTTTCATTGTGGTTTAATTTCTTTTGTAAGGACTTCAGTGCTGTGTTGAGGTCCTCCTAGAGTTTAAAATAAAATAATAATAAAAAAAGAATAATTCCTGTAATAGGTTAATGTATATGTAATACATGAACAACATGATACTGAGAATTTTTTACATTATGTTACACAATTTATATTATATAAGTTTTTGTCCCTCTATATAAATTTGTCTTACCTTATGTGATGGAACTACTTCACTGATGGGTCTGAATTTGTGATTTTCATGTTGTTGTGAATCTCTGCATACTAAACACACCGGCTGTTTGTCCTCCAGACAGAAGAGTTTGAGTTTCTCTCCGTGCAAACTGCAGATCTCCTGAGATCCTGATGAACGCCTCTCATTTCTCTCCTTCAGGAACGACTCACACAAGTTTTTCAATGCACGATTAAGAGGAGGATCAGATTTTGAAGATCTTCTCCTGCAAACAGGACACTCCTGAGATTCCTTATTTCTCCAGAACTGTTGAAGACACTCTTTACAGATAATGTGACTACATGACAGAAAAACAGGATCCTTGTAGATTTCATGACATACAGGACAAGAAAAGTCATCTTCATTTAGTGAAGCCATTTTCACTGTTTGAGCTCCAGCGATCTAAACCTTACTTTCACTTCTTAACGATGGTTTTAGAAATCAATGACTACATGAATCACAAAGATCTGCTGTCTGTTCAGACACAGGCATCTCCAAAATGTGCTTTTGTCGAGAGTGAAGTGAGTTTGTATGAGAGAAATAACAAGTCTCTTCCTGGTAAATGTTGTAAGAGGACAAAGTTTCTGATAACCTTTGGGTGTGTTAACTCAGGACAAAGAACAACATCAGGATTACTTAAGGATAAATTTTATCAAAATGCATTAAAAATTTACTTGCTCTGAGAGTTTCTCAAGTATAATGCTAGAAAACACTTTATTTGCAGTGTGTTTCTGTATTTGTTTGCATTATGAGTATTTGCAGCACAAATGCTGTCAAACTGATGAAAATGTTATTTAATTTTCTGGCTATTATCTCTTCAGTTACATTATGCTTTACAATTACACGCCAACATAATTATTGTTTGCTTTGTGTAGTAACATATGGCTACATTTCCCATAATTAACCATTAAATCAATAGTTCTCAAACTTTTTTGCTCGCAACCCCCTTTAAAACTATCAAGACTAACAAATAAATTTTACTAAACACTACAAAAAATGAATGCTTTTTTAATTTAAAAATCTACAGGGGAAAAATACCTGCAACACTTAAAACTTAAAATAGCACAGAGAGAATAACACAGGCCTTTTGTCTTCAACAATGCAATTACCACGTTTAACGCCAGACATATGTCATAACAACTGTAGAGAACACAGCGAGTGAAGCCGTTTTTTTATTTGTTTTAAGTAATTAAAATAAATCAAATTACAATCACAAATCAATATTGAGAGTTTCCCAATAATTGAAGAATATGTAAAAGTATGAGTAGTGTTATCAGACACATGTTCTGTTTATAACACCTGTTTATGATACCTGTTAGCATTGGCTGACACGTCAAATTTCTACGTGGAGGGATTTATGATGAGATTTATGGGTATCTGGGCCCTCTGTCACTCTGACTGTCATGTCATTTGGGCCTTGTCATCCCTGAATGACATGACAGTGGTGTGTGTAAATCGAAAGATCAAAACAGTAATTAGGCCTGACTGATAATTGGATTTATGAGTGGGTGGTTTATGATGTTTTATCTCTCACCCCATACCATGGTGTTTTATGGTGTTGTTGCTCCTTCCAGACCTTTTTGCTCACAGTTAAATATTCTGTCCACATCCTGAAATGTTTAAATAGGATTTTAGAATATAGTAATTAAAACAGAAGTCATACTGCCACTTGTGCTACAATGGGCGTTGCTGCTCCAAAAACTCCTAAAACCGCTAGAAGAGTGATGAGTATTTCATTAAGGGCCTGTTAAAATGAGGAAGGTACTGACAAGAGGGCCTGTTAAAATGAGGAAGGTACTGACTTTTGCACCATGAAAAAAAAAAAAACAAGCCGTTAGTTTGACAAAGTTTCTCCATGAAGATGTGAATATATTGACCCGTGATTTCTCAATGTCTGGTAATATGTTAAACAAAGCACTGCAGACTGTACATTACAGGATCCCTGCTTGATTTTTCCAGTCTAAGACTGGTGGTTATTCTACAGCTATGTCTGGATGAGACTGTCCTCAAAGAAAATACGACCCAGTTGTACGTTTTTGAATCGACCAAATACGATCCATTCTTACGTTTTAAAGTTAAGTCATCGAATGACGTATGAGTTTTTATACGATTTCAGGGTAATTTAAACGTGTTTTACTAGGTGTAATTCGTATATATGACCACACCTAATCCTACCCTAAACCTACCCCTTACAGAAATAGTGCAAAATCATGATTTCTAGTGCATATTTAAAAAAAAAAAAAAACATACAATGAAAAAATATGTGTTCTCTGGAATCGAACCCGTGTTCATATGATTATACCACTCCGCAGTGCAACGCGCTACTAATTGACCTACACATAATACTAAGGTTGAGTTAGATACCTGTTACTGATAAGGGAGCAAATGTTGAATACGCTTTACAGAGACGTATTTGAGGATTTGTGAAAACGACTTTAGTCGGTCGTATAAATTGGAGGACATGTTGGTCTGGATAGATCTAGTCTGCATTTCTCGAGAACACTGTCTCTACGAAGACCCTAAAGGTATATCTTGACTACAGGTGTACCTTTTTTAGCCGTGTTCCCCAAACTATACCTTTGAAGGTTGCTTAAGATATACCTTCTTACGTGTGACGTTACCACGTGCTGTCCATGGCAGTGGCGCTGAACTGGTTGATATTTATGACACATACATCTGGTTGATATGGGATGACATAACTGTCACGGAACACTGACTCAGACAATAGATGAAAGTTTAACCCGTGTATTTATTGAACAGGTATGAAGAATGGAGAATGTGATGAATGGAGATGTTACCAGAGATGGATTGCACACACTGCATGGTTGAATTAAAGTTGGTGGTTTCCAGGAGCTGGAGAGCAGACGAGTGGAGAACTTGGATCGATGGTGTTGGAGACGAGGAGAAGACCATTGGAAGAAGTTTCTTGGGAGAGTGTTAACGTGAGTCTGTTTGCCATGTGGGATATCAGACACTGAAGCAATGCAGGGTGTGTGCTTATATGGAGGTGAGTTGATGAGGAACAGGTGTGGCTGCTTAGTACTCTGGTGATTGTGTGACTTATATGATTGTGTGTATATATGATTGTGTATATATTTTAAACTGTAACGACAAGACAAAGATCCATGAGCTTGTGTTGCCTATTCTTGAATCTGAACACTACATGCACTATGACATGAAGTTTTTGTTTCAGTGGAAAGATGTCCATATAATCAGTGATGTTTTTACAGGCTTTGACAAAATGTTCAGATGGTGTGACATGTACGTTCACTACAGCTCTGCAAATGTAAAATTGTTCCACCCTGAACGGGGTGTTCCCAACACTCCAAACCATCTCTTATCTCCATCCACATATTATAGCTATTAAATACCTGAAGAATGGGACACCTACAACAATAATTTCCAAATAATTTGCAACATTTGCTGCTACAGCAACACCCCCAAAACTCTGTGAGCAATGCCTGATGACAATTCCTGTGGAAACCCTCCCATAACTAAATAAATTCTGCATGAATTGGGTCATCACAACCTGAGCTTCCTCACAACGCCATACAGCAGTGCCAAAGCGAAACTCTGCCAGGGTTGTGAAGTGGATTACCCTAGTCAACTTAGACACTCCTGTTTGTTTGAACCCTGAGCCTCAGGGTTTCTCAATTTCTTTGACACATATTGAGCAAGTGTCATGTAATCTGATAATAGCTCAAGCACTGAACGATTCAGTTTGAGGCTTAATCAAAAGAGGAACCAGGGTTCAGTGGACACTATATTGTGTGAACAATGTGATGAAGTTTATGTTGTGGAGAAACTTTGTGAGAAGGGGAAGGTCAGCCCACACACTGGACAAGTAGCAGTGCCATGGGAAACACGTGTGTTAATGCTCTGACAAAAAGTATATTTAAACTAAATATTAGATGTGAAATGACCAACTTAATGTACAAGATCATTGATGACAATCCTGATGTATCATTTCCAGTAAATTTTATCCCAGATCTCAAACAGGTACTCCCCACTTAGTGATACACCCACTGAGAAAGCTGATGAAAGTGCTCTAGTTATTGGCGATTCTATTGTACGGAATGTGAAAATAGAGGCACCAGCTACCAAACTCCAGTGTTTACTGGGAGCCAGAGCGCTTGACATCTTGGTAAATTTAAAAGTGCTGGCTAATGCTAAATGTAAATTCAGTAAGACTGTTATTCACTTCGGCACTAATGATGTTCGACTTCGCCAGTCGGAGATCACCAAAAGTAATGGTGAAGAGGTGTGTGCACTTGCAAGTTCGATGTCAGACACTGTAATATGCTCTGGTCCCCTCCCTGCTTACTGTGGTGATGAGATACATAGCAGACTGTCATCACTCAATGGCACACTATGGAATAGCATAGATTTCATAGACACGTTTTGGGGCAGACCTGATTTGTTAAAAAGAGATGGTCTTCATCCCTCTGGGGGAGATGCCGCTCTCCTCTATAGAAATATGGCATATAGCCTTAGAGTTTGCAATTGACTAACTAGGGCCAACAGTCTGCTAGCCGCCTTACGTCACCAAAATCAGCTAATTTTCAGCACACAGAAAACCTTTCACCTAGATATCATACTATAGATACTGTGTCTGTTCCCCGAACTAGAAAATACAAAAAACATCCAAACCTATCTAAGGCTATGTTCACACTGCCAAAAAAATCAGATTTTTTCATTAAATGTGACCTATGTGTGTTTTTTGCATGACAGTGTGAACAGCACAAACCGCATCTGATCTTTTACAATCAGATCTAAGCCACTTCAATATGTGGTTCTAAATCCAATACAGGTCAGATGTTTTGCAAAACAACCTCAGATTGAACAGTCAGATTGGAATTCATGTGACTTTCAGCATGTACACAACAGGGTTGCCAGGTTTTCACAACAAAACCCACCCAACTGCTACTCAAAACTAGTCCAAATGTAGCCCAAATGTGTTCAGAAGTGGGTCCTCAATTAAAAATCACGTTCCTGGTAAAATTAGCATTACAGGGGCTAAATATTATGTTACTGGCAGGGCCGCATTAACACTGTAAGGGGCCCCTGGGCTTTACCTCTTGAGGGGGCCCTTTCTTCAACAAGAACTACTCTACATTCACTTAATGTTGATAATCGCAAAGCGCAAGTCATCAGCCTTTAATTTTGCAGTAATAAATGCCATTAACAAAACATCAAAACCTAAAGGTCTGCCACAAATATCCTTGCTTATGAATACAAGCACGTTCACACGCACAGGTGTGCACACAGGTGTTCACACAAGCATTCACATTGGTGTAAAAACAGGTGCTCACAGACACTCACTGTCCTAAAATGCTGTTGCTTCAAACATATTTTCTAATATTAGTTATGTGTGCTGCGCAATAACATTTAACATTTTAGTATTTACTGTGATTCATACAGACATTGGATGTTGTTGTAATTTCTCTGCTGTTGTGTCTTTTGTTGGAAAAAAAAAAAAAAAAAAAAAAAAATATATATATATATATATATATATATATATATATATATATCCTTGCACACATGCACATAGTCTTTGTATTTGTGGATCTTTGCAGTTTTTAAATTATTAATTTACCTTGATAATAGTAGACAACTTGAACAGAAAAATAAGAATTGGCTATACCAGTGGTTCCCAACCATGTTCCTGGAGGCCCCCCAACACTGTTTTTCATGTCTCCTTAATCAAACACACCTGATTCAGATCATCAGTTCATTACTAGAGACTCCAGGACCTGAAATAGGTGTGTCAAACAAAGGAGAGATGCAAATGTGCAGTGTTGGGGGGCCTCCAGGAATGTGGTTGGGAACCACTGGGCTATACAATGTTATTTTACATTTGATTATTCAGTTTCTGTATGAACATCTACAAACTCCAAAACCTAGTTTTGTTTAATTTTTTATCTTTGTTCTGTTTATTTTAGTGCTGTCAAACGATTAATCGCGATTAATCGCATCCAAAATAAAAGTTCATGTTTACATACTATATATTTGTGTACTGTGTATATTTATTATGTATATATAAATACACACAAATGCATGTATACATTAATGAAAAATATTTTAGATTTATATCTAAATTATTTATTTATTTAGAATCTAAATTGTATACAGGTATAAATATATATATACATATAAATATTTTGTTTTAATATATACATGTATGTGTGTGTATTTAAATGTACATAATAAATATACAAAGTAAACACAGATATAGAATGTAAACATAAACTTTTATTTTGGATGCGATTAATCGTTTGACAGCTCTAGTTTATTTATTTGAGCTATTGCTTACAATTTGTTCTTACTACTATCCTACTATTTTATTTTGTTGTGGCAGGGGAAGTAAAAATGTAAACCACTGTTGAGCCCTTATGGCTAAATCACATGTGAACCTGGAGTTGCCCTGCGATTTGATTACGATGATGCATCATAATGCATCTTTTTCTCCAACTAATTACCTAGTAAATGAATATCCAAAACAAAGCTATTTTTGTCGTTTTACCGTGAGCTTCAGAATTTTTGGCAGTTTTTCTCTATTCTGACTAGGCATGGGCCGGTATGAGATTCTGACGGTATGATAACCTTACATAAAAATATCACCGTTTCACAGTATCACGGTATTTAGATTACAACTCTAAAATGTGTTATTTTTTAAAAGTCTGGGTAAAAAAAAAAAAATTCTTCTACTTTCTACACATTCATATTTTAGTCCATGTTTTGATGCAGGAATGTTCACCTTAAGTTTGGAGCAGTGATGTACGAGAATATGTGCACATACAGAGAGAGAGAGAGGGCGCGCGTACACACGCTGTGGAAGCGGCGATGCTGCGGCATCTGGAAAATAGAGTGAGGCTTCTGCGGAAGCATCCGCTGCTACGGCAGCATGAACTGGGATGCTCTGATGGTAGACGTGGGATGCATTAGTGGGGAGGGCTGATCTTAGATGACTCGGCTGATGAGGGTTCGGTGAGCTTCTTTGATATGGAAGCGATATAGGTTTTGAAAGCCTCTGACATCCAGTGGCCAAGGCCTTTTTGGGTGGCTGTGGTAGCTGCGCCTATACGGAAGGAGTGGCAGGAGTAATGGTCTGCTGGGATGCCAGATAGAAGAAGAACGGTTTTATGTTGTTTTATGTTTTATGGTTGTTTTTGGAACCAGAAACGGGTGGCGGGGTGATTGGCGTCGTCGACGAAAAAGTGGGTCAGAGAGGAGTTTCGCCTGTGGTCTTCTGTGATGTAGGTAGGCTAGGAGGGTCTGGTATGGTTGAATTGGTGATTGGAGATTGAAGATGTAAATGAAGTGGCCTCTTTGGTGATGGTGAGCAATGAAAAATCCGGGAAAGGTAAGTTGTATGCGTGAAGAAAGATTTTGAAACTCTTCCATGCAGTTAGATAGGATTGGAGGGTCTTTGGAGAGACCTGAAAAATATAATCAAGAGAAGTGTCTAAAAGGTTTTTTAGCGGATGGCTTACGGGAAGATCAGCTCTGAATATGGAGGTACTGGGGTAGGGAGTGGGTCCGCATCTGGCGCCAGCAGTCTGAATTTCTGGAAAGCAAAATGTGAAAGAGAGTCAGCTATTTGGTTTTTAGACCCAGGAACGTGTTTTGCATTTAAAATAAACTGGCCGCAAGCTGAGATCCAGGTGAGCCGTCTTAGAAAAGGCATCAGAGCGGGGGAGTGCGAACGACCTTTGTTGATGCAATGCACGGCCGCTTCGTTGTGGCTGTGCACTATGATGCTGGTTGCGGACCATGCTTTTCCCCATAGGAATGCTGCAACGACTAGAGGGTATAGCTCGAACAGCGCTGAGGATGTAAGAGACTGTGGCAGATCTGACAGCTGGGGGGCCACGTAGATGCGAACCAGCTGCCTTGGTAAAAACCTCCGAAACCGCAAATAATTGGATGTCGACGGGGTTGGAAATCATGTTGACGTAGAAGAAGGATAGGCCGTTCCATTGCTTGAGGAAAGATATCCATAAACTAAGTTCATTGCAGCACGAGCTAGGCAGGGATATGCGATCCTCGAGCGCGTGCACAGAAGACGCGAGAGCGAGGAGGTGAGAAATGAAAGAACGGCCCTGCGGAATGATACGCATCGCAAAGTTTAGGTGGCCGAGGATAGACAACAGCTCATGTTTGGAACAAATTGGATTGTGCAGGAGGGTGGAGGTGACCAGAGTTGTTCTGTCGATTTTTTCTTTGGGCAATGAAGCCTGGAATTTCTCGGAGTCTAGCAGGATGCCTAAAGGCCTTTTCACACAGAACGCGACAAGCGGTGGAATCGCCGCACGGCTGCCGCCTTCTCTTGTAGTGGAAGCGTTTTGTGCCGTTGAGGCAGTGTTCGCGACGCGGTCTTGGGGCGGACATTGCCATAGTTACAACTGTCAACAAGGTCACATTTTTACTTAGCCTATTAAAAACTAAATAAAACATAACGAAAATTTGTGTTTGTATCATCCCATCATGTTATTTTCCTTATTATTTTTCCGTTTGACACAAGTGGAGTTGTCTTTGAAGAATTGCCTTAAGAGCATCTCAGTTAGGTCACGATTTTGTATCTCCCATTGAAAATGAACTAGACACTCGCGACTGCCGCGTCCCGTGTGAAAGGGCCTTAAGAATTCGAAGGATGTGGTTGGTCCCAGGGTTCTGCACCGCGACCTGCGTTTTTTATCAGAGTTATAGCTTGGTCGACGTCATGGTAGTGGAGGAAGAATTCTTCGAGCGAAATGAGACTGTTAATGCTTGGGAGCTGGGAATTGTGAGGGGATGAAAGATCGATTATCAGGCGCTTTTTTCCTGAAAATTTTCGTGTAGCGACTCCGATTGGGCTGATACGAAAACGGGCAAAAGGAGGATCATCGAAAGGGCCGACCATAAATTTCTACTCTACTTCTTTTTTGATTAGCAGATCGACTGTTTCGGGTTCGGTGAGAGCGGACTGGAGGTTGGCACAAATCATGCTCTGGTTTGGAAAAATTTGGGTTAAAGCCTGGGTTAAAGCCATGTGTGAGACCAGACAGTAAAAAATCTGTGAAGTTCATGTCGGGGTGATTAGACAATTCAATAGACAAATGAGAAATATTCACAGGAGTCGATAAGTACGGTTTTTCATTTTTATTTGCAGATTCGTACACTGGACATATAATGCGAGTGTGGGCGCCGCCACAGAAGCTGCAGACATGCAGGAAACGGCAACGCTGCCTTGAGCACCTGCCGGTGTTGAAGTTGGAGCAGACGCGACTTGAGGAAAAGGAGTGTCTAAAAGTCTCGTCTCCTGTGTGCAAATTACTTCCAAATAACGGGTGAATGAGATTGTGAACTCGGCGAAAGAGAGTGTGCGTGATGGAATATGTGCTGTGTTTTTGAGGGTGACAGAGAACTTGGCGCAATCGATTTGGCGATCTGAAGACGGAGGTGAAAGTGGCGAAAGTAGTGAAAAGAGGTCTACATCCGCACCTGCTAGAATCTGCGTCCTGATGTTGCTGGCGACGGGAGGTGGTTCCAAGGCCGGGGCGTTTGGTGGGATGGGCATCGGCGCTGTGGAAGCCAACGAGACGGAAGAGCGAGCTAGAGGAAGAGAAGGCAGAGAGGGAACAGTGGCCACCGGAGCCGGTTGCGGAGGCAGCCTCACGCTGACGTCGGGACCGGGGGCGGAGGTAGAAGGAAGGGGAGGGGGAGCAGGGAGCATGGACCAAGTGTGGGCCTGCGCCGCTAACGGAGGCAGCCTCACGCTAGAGTTCGGCGGTGGGGCCACGGGCCATGCCTCGGGGAGAAGATAAGGATAGGGGAAAAGCTGCGAGTGGGCGGAGACGGCCGCCGGCGTTGCGCAGAGAGGCGCGGCGGGCTGGAGTTGAGCAGGGGTGCGGGCAAACTGGGGCTTACGGCTGCGGCATCCGGGGCGCGGCCCATGTTTGCCAAAGGCCTGCTACGGCGGCTGGAAGAACGAAGGCCTTTCCTCGTGGGGGAGGAGGTTTGCTCAGGCCGAGCGTATGGGGTGCCGCGAGGCGTGGCCTGATTGCCGGCCGCTTTTGGCGGGGGAGTGGATTTTTCTAGCGACGTTGTTGATTGAATGGAGCAGAAGATGTTGTAGAATTCCGTTTTGGTCATCCGCCGTGAGTAGTAGACATCTGCGTTGCTCAGCGCCTGTCTAAGTCTTGCAACTGTCCACTTCTGGATGGCTGGGACGGAGTGAAGGACCGAAGCGTAGGAGGATGCCGGAGAAAGTGGTGGGTGCCTGGATGGAGGAGGCACGGGCGAGCCTTATCGTCTCGGAGTGTGAGAGGCTGCTCGTGAGGGGCTGCTCGGAGCAGCCGCGGGCTCGATTTCGGAGACCTGACGGCTGTTAGGCTGAGCGGCGTCAGCGGACACCGAGGGACGCTGAGCTTCGTTTGGACTATTGCTTGAGGGTGAGTTTGACTCTGACATGCCGGCGATATGCTGAAACTGCAGAGAATGAAGGTAGGAAGGCTTAAGCCATTTATAGCGGTTTCTGTCTGTGTGATGTGATTGCTGATAGCGGATTGGTCGTGTTGATTATCTGAACATGCTCCTCCCGAACTTTGTTTAGTAAACATCATTTGATAGAAGAAAATCATACATGGAAATATTATCTGTGGCAGCTCATTATACCCGGTTGTACGGATTAAATTTCATTCATTCGTTCATTCATTTGATCGCCTATTTCTGAACAGACAGCAGATCTTTGTGATTCTCGTGGGGATTCATTTTTTAAACCGTCATTCAGAAAGTGAAAGTAAAGTTTGCTGGAGCACAATGAGTGGAAATGGCTTCACTATCCGAAGATGATTTTTCTTGTCCTGTGTGTCACGATATCTTCAAGACTCCTGTTGTTTTATCATGTAGTCACAGTTTATGTAGAGAGTGTCTTCAACAGTTCTGGAGAACCAAGAAAATTCAGGAATGTCCTGTCTGCAGGAGAAGATCTTCAAGAAGTGAACCTCCAATTAATCTAGTGTTAAAAAACTTGTGTGAGTCATATCTGAAGGAGAGAAATGAAAGGCGTTCGTCAGGATCAGAGGAGATCTGCAATTTACATGGTAAAACACTTGAACTCTTCTGTCTGGATGACAAACAGTTTGTGTGTTTAGTGTGCAGAGATTCACAGAATCATGACAATCACAAATTCAGACCCATCAGTAAAGTTGCTCCGTTATATAAGGTAAGACAGATTCATATTGTGAGTTGAAACTCATTGAGTGTAAATGTCTCTATCATTTTGCTAATAATTTGACATAAACAATCATATGATGGATATCTGGTGTCTTATAGATTTTGTCTTTAAATTCTAGGAGGAGCTCAATATAGCACTGAAGTCCTTACAAGAGAAACTTGAACACATTGAAAGAATGAAGGAAGAGATTGAGAAAACAGTTCAACACATAAAAGTGAGAACTGATTCTTTTACCATATTTATATGTTTGATAGCTGAATTGATTTTGTCTGTCATAATTACACATATGATGAAGATCAAGTGTGACACAGTCAGCTGGTCATTCATCACTAATGCACCAACAATAGTCCCACTGGCTGTTGCTCACCTTCATTTGAGCTCATTAGTTCAGCTGAACTCAGACAATCTGGGGTGTGTTTCCTGTAAAAGGTTGCTTAAGGAAGGTTATGAGGTTATTGAATGTTCTTCCAGAGTCCAGATCTCACAGCCGGATCCACAGACACCTTCTGGAGCTTTGATTCATGTGCCACGATACTTGGGCAACCTCAAGTTCAGAGTACGGAAGAAGATGCAGGACATTGTCCAAAACGGTGAGTCTGGAGAACATCTGTGCTCTTACAGTTTATCATCACACAAAAGCACTAGATTTTTTCAGTTGATAGTAAGTCACACTAATTCTGGTTTGTAATGAACTATTTTTTAATGTTTTTTTTTTTATTTCTTCATCTACTTAAAGGGATAGTTCACTTTGAAATTAATTTTTGACATGTTTTAGCTTACCCCAAATGCATCCGAGATGTAGGTGTCTTTGTTTCCGCAGTAGTTCCAATTTTGATATTTTTAGGTCCAACCGTTTTTGTCTGTCAGTCATATAATGCATGCCTATGGTCACCTCATAAAAGAAAATGCACAGATTCAAATTAAACAGTCCAAATTAAACAATTCCACATCGTAAGTAAACATTGATGGCCTAAGACACGAAACGAGCGGTTTGTGTGAGAAAACGAACGGTATTTATATCGTTTTTACCTCTTGTAAACAACTATGTCCAGGTTGAAGTGCACGAGCGTCCTGGTGTGTGACCGCGCGTTCTGGCTTAGTGATGAAGTAAACTCTCGCGTGTGCATGTCACTCACTGTTTACACAGAATAGAGATTGTAGGTAAAACGGCTAACAAAAATGGTACTAGTTTGCGCTTATCCGGGATGTTTAAACCGACGAAAAAGAGAAGAATTACGTACGCACGCGCGAGAGTTTACTTCCGGATCCAAGCCAGAACGCGCGTTTACACACCAGGACGCTCGTGCACTTCAACCTGGACATAGTTGTTTACAAGAGGTAAAAAACGATATAAATACCGTTAGTTTTCTCACACAAACCGCTCGTTTCGTGTCTTAGGCCATCAATGTTTACTTACGATGTGGAATTGTTTAATTTGGACTGTTTAATTTGAATCTGTGCATTTTCTTTGATGAGGTGACCATAGGCATGCATTATATGACTGACAGACAAGAACGGTTGGACCTAAAAATATCAAAATTGAAACTACTGCGGAAACAAAGACACCTACATCTCGGATGCCCTTGGGGTAAGCTAAAACATATCAAAAATTAATTTCAAAGTGAACTATCCCTTTAAGTCTCAGACTCGACAGTGTAAAAAAAAACCTTGATGCTCCATTTGTGATTCTAATAACTAATATATCAAATATAAGTTTGTGGTAAATGAACTTTCAAGTTCCTCAAAGACGGTCCATAATGATGGTCTCTAGAGTTCATTAAGAAAATAATTATTTTCATAAGTTCATCAGAGAGCTGCAGCCAGATTCACAATACTGAGAATAAAATTGTTGTTTCTTCTTAATTAGTAACTTTAAAAAAAAGATAAGAATTTTCTACTACTACTACTAAGTTACTACTTCAGAAATTTAGTTTGTATTTTTTTAGTACAACATTAAGAAGACCAACATTCTGAATAGAATATTCTTTAAAAATCATATTATTTTATTACAAGAAAATGTCAAATGTACTGTTCTGTTAAACTTTCTGGTCCTGTTCATTCATTTTTTGCCCAGAACTTTGTTTTATTTATTTAACTGTTTATTTATTTAATATTTAGGTGTGACAGATGTAACACTTTAGGTGTGACCTTTTTTTTTTTTTTTTTTTTAACTCATATCCATTGACATCCAAATTATTACCAACCTAAAACTAAAACACAGCTAGTTCAGATTTTCTTACAGTTTTAGAGCAAACCATGTTAAATATATATTTCAAAAATATGTATTTGTGCATTTTTCATAATAATAAGCTTTTTTTTTACTTGAGAAATAATCTGGCAAAAAAAAAAAAAAAAAAGACAACCAAGCATTCAAGGTAATAAATGAATCATAAATATTCAAAAACTATAATTTAGTACCATAAATCCTCTAATAATACACAGTACAGTCGTGGCCAAAAGTTTTGAGAATTACATAAATATTGGAAATTGGAAAAGTTGCTGCTTAAGTTTTTATAATAGCAATTAGCATATACTCCAGAATGTTATGAAGAGTGATCAGATGAATTGCATAGTCCTTCTTTGCCATGAAAATTAACTTAATCCCGAAAAAAACTTTCCACTGCATTTCATTGCTGTCATTAAAGGACCTGCTGAGATCATTTCAGTAATCATCTTGTTAACTCAGGTGAGAATGTTGACGAGCACAAGGCTGGAGATCATTATGTCAGGCTGATTGGGTGAGAATGGCAGACTTGACATGTTAAAAGGAGGGTGATGCTTGAAATCATTGTTCTTCCATTGTTAACCATGGTGACCTGCAAAGAAATGCGTGCAGCCATCATTGCGTTGCATAAAATGGCTTCACAGGCAAGGATATTGTGGCTACTAAGATTGCACCTAAATCAACAATTTATAGGATCATCAAGAACTTCAAGGAAAGAGGTTCAATTCTTGTTAAGAAGGCTTCAGGGCGTCCGAGAAAGTCCAGCAAGCGCCAGGATCGTCTCCTAAAGAGGATTCAGCTGCGGGATCGGAGTGCCACCAGTGCAGAGCTTGCTCAGGAATGGCAGCAGGCAGGTGTGAGCGCATCTGCACGCACAGTGAGGCCAAGACTTTTGGAAGATGGCCTGGTGTCAAGAAGGGCAGCAAAGAAGCCACTTCTCTCCAAAAAAAAACATCAGGGACAGATTGATCTTCTGCAAAAAGGATGGCGAATGGACTGCTGAGGACTGGGGCAAAGTCATATTCTCAGATGAAGCCTCTTTCCGATTGTTTGGGGCATCTGGAAAAAGGCTTGTCCGGAGAAAGGTGAGCGCTACCATCAGTCCTGTGTCATGCCAACAGTAAAGCATCCTGAGACCATTCATGTGTGGGGTTGCTTCTCATCCAAGGGAGTGGGCTCACTCACAATTTTGCCCAAAAACACAGCCATGAATAAAGAATGGTACCAAAACACCCTCCAACAGCAACTTCTTCCAACAGTCCAACAACAGTTTGGTGAAGAACAATGCATTTTCCAGCACGATGGAGCACCGTGCCATAAGGCAAAAGTGATAACTAAGTGGCTCGGGGACCAAAACGTTGAAATTTTGGGTCCATGGCCTGGAAACTCCCCAGATCTTAATCCCATTGAGAACTTGTGGTCAATCCTCAAGAGGCGGGTGGACAAACAAAAACCCACTAATTCTGACAAACTCCAAGAAGTGATTATGAAAGAATGGGTTGCTATCAGTCAGGATTTGGCCCAGAAGTTGATTGAGAGCATGCCCAGTCGAATTGCAGAGGTCCTGAAAAAGAAGGGCCAACACTGCAAATACTGACTCTTTGCATAAATGTCATGTAATTGTGGATAAAAGCCTTTGAAACATATGAAGTGCTTGTAATTATATTTCAGTACATCACAGAAACAACTAAAACAAAGATCTAAAAGCAGTTTAGCAGCAAACTTTGTGAAAACTAATATTTGTGTCATTCTCAAAACTTTTGGCCACGACTGTATATATAAAAATATAACCAATACATGAAAATAAATAAAAACACAAGCAGCAATAATTGCATTCATGATCATATTGAAATTTACTGTAGGGATGTTTTTCTTAAAGATTTTCAAGTATCTTCTCATTTTAAAGTGTTTCTAGAAAAAGTGCTGTTTCATGCTAATTATCACGCTAGCTCCGAGGAAGAGACGAGAGGCATGTGGATCCATATGCACTTTATTATAACAGTAATTGTAACAGACAGGCAGGGGTCAAACAGGGGCAATCAGGAATGGCACAGGTAATCCAAAAACGCAAACAGTTCGAGCAAAAAGGTAACAAGGGTAACAGGCAAACGTTCCTAATCCAGAGGGCAGGCGTAGGTCAAAAAGGCAAGCGGCGAGACAATCAAGAAACCAGGGAACTAGGGGGGTCGACAGGGGAATGAAAAATGCTCAGAAATTAACAGACTAGCTGATAATACTTTGCAACGATGAATGGAAGTGACATCTACAGGTCCTTCTCAAAAAATTAGCATATTGTGATAAAGTTCATTATTTTCTGTAATGTACTGATAAACATTAGACTTTCATATATTTTAGATTCATTACACACAACTCGAAGTAGTTCAAGCCTTTTATTGTTTTAATATTGATGATTTTGGCATACAGCTCATGAAAACCCAAAATTCCTATCTCAAAAAATTAGCATATTTCATCCGACCAATAAAAGAAAAGTGTTTTTAATACAAAAAAAGTCAACCTTCAAATAATTATGTTCAGTTATGCACTCAATACTTGGTCGGGAATCCTTTTGCAGAAATGACTGCTTCAATGCGGCGTGGCATGGAGGCAATCAGCCTGTGGCACTGCTGAGGTGTTATGGAGGCCCAGGATGCTTCGATAGCGGCCTTAAGCTCATCCAGAGTGTTGGGTCTTGCGTCTCTATGGGGTTCAGGTCAGGAGAGTTGGCAGGCCAATTGAGCACAGCAAAATTTGCTTTCATCCGAAAAAAGTACTTTGGACCACTGAGCAACAGTCCAGTGCTGCTTCTCTGTAGCCCAGGTCAGGCGCTTCTGCCGCTGTTTGTGGTTCAAAAGTGGCTTGACCTGGGGAATGCGGCACCTGTAGCCCATTTCCTGCACACGCCTGTACACGGTGGCTCTGGATGTTTCTACTCCAGACTCAGTCCACTGCTTCCGCAGGTCCCCCAAGGTCTGGAATCGGTCCTTCTCCACAATCTTCCTCAGGGTCCGGTCACCTCTTCTCGTTGTGCAGCGTTTTCTGCCACACTTTTTCCTTCCCACAGACCTCTTGCTTGAGGGTGTCAATGATGGCCTTCTGGACAGCAGTCAGGTCGGCAGTCTTACCCATGATTGCGGTTTTGAGTAATGAACCAGGCTGGGAGTTTTTAAAAGCCTCAGGAATCTTTTGCAGGTGTTTAGAGTTAATTAGTTGATTCAGATGATTAGGTTAATAGCTCGTTTAGAGAACCTTTTCATGATATGCTAATTTTTTGAGATAGGAATTTTGGGTTTTCATGAGCTGTATGCCAAAATCATCAATATTAAAACAATAAAAGGCTTGAACTACTTCGAGTTGTGTGTAATGAATCTAAAATATATGAAAGTCTAATGTTTATCAGTACATTACAGAAAATAATGAACTTTATCACAATATGCTAATTTTTTGAGAAGGACCTGTATTTATTTATACCATGGAAGATGGCAGGAAGTGGCAGAAGGGGGCAAGGGTGAGAGGTAACTGGAAGTCCATAAGAGAGGGGTGATGGGAAATGGAGTTAGTGGTAAAGTTCATGTAATGTCCAGAAGGGTGATGGCTCCCTCATATGGTGAGAGGAGGGAGCCGCAGTAGTACAGTTCGTGACACTAATGATGTGTTTAACAGAAGAACCTGCTTCAATTACTCATACAACTCAGATCTTACAATAATAATAGATTATTTATTATAAAGTCAAACACAACAAACTATTTCATCACAAACACACCTTTAAGACTCAGTTTGATGAACATGATCAGATGATACTGAAGATACATTAAGTTTTATACAATACATTTATACAGTTATTTTTTTGTACATGTTTTTTTTTTTATCTCATGATTGTTTAATTCTAATTTAAACTTTTCAAAAATATCATGCTTCTCTTGATGAATCACACATTAAACACTGATAATAAAATGAGTGTGTAACTAATAACACTGACAGTGATCAGAGGAACATGTCTGATGTGTTTGATCAACAGGATGAGTGTCATAGTTCATAATAATCTGTGTTCAGTTCACTCTTGATCATTATGAACATCAGAATAAAAGCAGCTGTTGATTGTGTCTCATCAGCTCCTGTGATTCTGGATCCGAACACTGCAAATCCATTTCTCGTCCTGTCTGATGATCTGACCAGTGTGAGATACAGCGAATACAATCGACTGAATGGTATTGCTGTGTTCTGGGTTCAGAGGGTTTTAACTCAGGAACACACTGCTGGGATGTGGAGGTTAAAGAGAGTCAGTGGTGGACTCTTGGAGTAACTATAGCATCAAACCAAAGGAAGGGATTGGGTTGCTTTAATACTGATGACTGGAGTGTGCAATATAAGCATGGTCAATTTGTCTCTGTATTCCAACCCAGCAATAGCTTTCATGTTAAACAGGATCTTGATCGTGTGAGAGTGAATCTGGACTGTGACAGAGGAACAGTGTCATTCTCTGATCCTGTAACTAACACACATCTACACACATTCACAACCACCTTCACTGACACTGTCTTTCCTTTCTTCTGTTGTGGCTCTTCCTCTCTGAGGATCTTACCATTTAATAGTCAGTAATGGTTACCCTCGGTTCCCTCGGTCAGTTAGTGAGTGTTTTAATGATAAACCTGTAAATATGTTTTAAAGATAAAATCTAATAAAGATAACATTCTTCACTTCAATTTATTATTTATTAAGTTTTTCTTTATTTTAATTTATTTATTGTGATTTTCAAGTTAGCTAAGTTCGTTTAGTTCTAGTGGAAAAGGTTGCTTGTATATTACTTTAAATATGAATATGTGATCAGTGTTAGTTTACTATCATAGACATAGTAGTGTATATTATTAATATTTTGAAAATAATATTTCATTTAACTTTAGGTTTTAGTACATTTGTCTTGTTTTTGTCATTGTTGGTGTTTTTTTAAGTATGTCTATACAGCTTTTTTATTATTATTATTATTATTATTTTGCTGTTGTTCGAGTTATTTTAGTAAATCAAGTTAAACTAAAATAGGAAACATTACCCTGGCAACTAGCTAAAATAAAAATTTAATTTATATAAACTACATTTTTATTTTAGCTAGTTGCCAGGGTAATGTTTCCTATTTTAGTTTAACTTGATTATATATGCTATTTTATTTCAGTTAACATTTGCTTTGTTTTCAAATTGCAATTTTATTTATTTCAGTTGTAGTTTTGTTTAACTATAATAACTATGTCTTAAATTAGCACTGTTTTTAAACACTATAATTGAAGATATTTTTTAATTCCAAAAATTACAGTACATTTATTTCACATTTGTATTAACAACACTGATTTCTCCCCGCATCCCCAGTAAGTAACCTGTCTATTTTTGGTCTCCATTCACTTCCATATATATATATATATATATATATATATATATATATTTTTTTTTTTTTTTTTTTTCACTTTTTTTTTCCATACCACAGAAGTCAGTGGAGACAAACTATCTGTTGATTAACTACATTTCTGAAACTAAAAAGTTCGGAAACTCATAAAGATAGTAAGTAATGACAAATGTAACATTGTTCAGTGATCTGTTCTCTTAAATTGTTTGTGCACATATATAAATTATCCAAAACAAGCTATATTTATTTATTTATTTATGATGAACTAAATAAGCATCATGAAGTGTTCATCCCATGTTCCATCAACAGTGTTTATTAAAATTGATTAGAGTGTGAAAACATAAACAAAGAAGGAGCTTATATATCATTAATCTCACATTGAAGACTGACTGAAATAAGTGATAGACAGAGTCAGTCAGGTTGAGCTGGTGCATCTCCTCTTCTCTCTCTGGGAAAAGGCTGGATGTGAGGAACAGATAGAGGGAAGAACAGGATGTCTGATGGAGAGCAGGGTGACGGAGGCGTGGAATTTTCCAGAAGGAGCAGAGGAACATGCCCCGCCCCTTTACACAAAGACCCCGCCCATTTACCACGCCCACTTGAGTTGTTCCATTGTTGATTTCTTGTTAGTTTCCTCTTGCTGTCTGTTATTTCTCAACTCTGTATCCACAAGCTGAGGTCTGACACCTCATCTCGTCGCGTTTTCATTTTTACTTGTTTATTTTTGGCGCCTGTTCCTGCCACACTTCTTCACACAAATACTCTTCCCTTTCTGTCCTTATTCTCGTGTCTCTGCCGCGGGTTGGTTAACCGATCGGGACAGTTAACAGACTGACCTGAAGTGTTTAAGACTGAACGCAGGAGTCGGTGGGGCAGTAAACTGGCAGAAAGACCTGTCAGACCCACTGTACGGAAGAGTGGAGCGGGACGGAGGTTAACCAGATAATGCTTTCTGTTATTGCTATTAGTTTTAATAATTTCTTTGGTGATTGTGGTGATTTTTGTGGTTCCTGAATCCAGCTGAACTTTCTGCAGTTTCATCCATGTTGGAGTCTGGAGGAGGAACAGAAGAGACCAATGTCTTCAACTCCACAAAAGCCAAGCAGGTTAGATGTCATTCCTGTTTCGACAAATTGACACAGTACTATCACAGTAGGCTAAATATTTACCAAAAATATTTATACATATTATAATTAGGGCTGTCAGTTTAATGCTTTAACATAATTAATTAGTTATGAAACATAATGTGATTAAAATATTTTAACGCAGTTAAACGTCATCTTACATTATTGTTGACTGTTGACAAATACGATGCGGAATTTCATCGTCAAGCATTTCGTGCTTGGAATTTGATTTACAAACATAATAAAAAGCATATTTTTTTATTGAAAAATGGTTGCTCAATAACATTGTTTGGTAGAGCAGTTATTTAACTCAGATGGTCTTCTTTTTACGTATGAGGAATTCTTAACAAAATACAATTTCCCCATAACTGCAAAGGAATTTACAACTGTTTTTGGCGCAGTCTCTCCTAAAATACCCAGCAGGCACCTTGACATCAATTTGACATCAAATATTAATCAAGATTTGATCAGTTTGATATATAACATTATTTTGAATTCACCTTGGATGGCAATTTTTTCAAGTGGTTATTGGGACAAAATAGGAAGTTAATCCCACACTGAAAATAGATTATTGTATATGTAGGTCAATATGTTTGACGTTCAATTGACATTAAATCGATGTTATGTTTTAGGCGTCAAATTGATGTCATATTGACATCAGTGGTTTTGGTCATTTAGCATTTTTCAAACAGAAAAAAACATTTATATTTCTAGTCTGAAGGATAAAACAGATTCTACAGATTCATTCTACAAAATTATTCTGATTTCCTTTCAACATCTAGATCGCAGACTGCAAAAAGATGCAGTACATGCAGTAAGATAAAATAAAATAAAAATGCAATATTCAAAACGTTCGCTGCTGTTTAACGCCACACCTGTAGATGGTGCTATGCTAATAGTGATGGGGGACATCTTCTTTTGTCAATCAAGTCAAAGCCATGGCTGTCTTAAGATGAACAGCCTCCTTATCCACCTTTTTCCTGAATGCGGAAGTCTCGCCTCACTGGAATGCTTTACATTTCCGGTCTCCCGTTCTAGTCAAATCAACTTATTTTCCAAGCCCATAATATAACATTAAACATATTAAAATTAGTTTGAGAAGCATATGGCGCCATAGTTTCATCACTTTAAAGTGTTGCAATGCAGTAACTCACCTGTCATAGTTTAATGAGCGGGAAGAAGACGCGACGCGTTTGAAAAAAGGTTCAACAGTTTGAAAACAGATGAGTGCACATACAGCTCCCAAACGTTCCGAAGTTCGCTGGATTTTTGTCCACAAAACGTTAAGAGCACACATAATTTTATTATTTCACACAGTATTTTAACTAAAGCTCTGCAAGCCATGCTCGTTTTCTTTTGTAATCATTTAACGTATATAAGGCATACAGAGTCTGACTTTACATTAATTCCTCAAGCTTATTGCTGTTGCGGTGCGCAGCCAACAACAGCACAGCTTAAGCCGGCGCACATATTTATATTTAGTTATATTGAACACGTTTCTGTTTAATTAATTCCGTCATCTTTTATACCCCTTTTTTAACATGGAATTCTATGGAGACTGGAACAGGAGAGCATCAAAACGGAAGTTGAGAGTCCGTAATAGCACTTCATTGATTACTCAGGAAAAAGTTGGATATCAGGTGGGTAAATGTGCTGACATTAAATTAAATGTAAAACATATATATTGGGCAACATGTGGTCTTGTGTAATTTTGAACACATAGAGGGACACGTATTTTAATGAAATATTAATTCACGAGTTCGCACGAATATATAATGAGAATAAAATGAGAGGGCAATGGTAAGCGTATTTGGCGTGCTGTCCAGGGGGAGGGCTCCGAGCCCGGGGAGAAGCCCGAACCCAGAGAACTCCCCCCATCCCAAGATTGGGATGAGAGAGATGGAGAGTGAGGCATTGGGGTGGAGGCGGGATGCCAGAAAACTGTCATGGAGCGGAAGTGAGATAGCTGTATATATACACCTGTAAGAGCTTGATAAGGTGATTGGCTGATGAGCTTCACCTGGCCGTGCTGATTATCTGATCGTGCTCCTCCCGAACCTTGTTAATCAAACATCATTTAGTGCACTGTTTTTGGTACTTTATGTGTTTTAGAATTTCCCGCCAGAGAAAACTAAAGTGATTTGAAGCATGTTAACCTCGTTGAAGCTAGCTATTGCTATGTGACTAGTATTTTAGATGTCATTATAAGCATGTAACTCATGTGTTGTCAATGTTACTGTCAAATAGACAAGGTAATTTTACAGTTTGTGTTCGAATTGAGGTAGTTTATGCCATTTTAGATATCGTATACGTATATCTCTCCGCCATCTTGGATTATTATTATGTTTTGCACTCCCTTCAATGGATGGTCAGTATTGATCGTGTATTCTTGTTTTTCTGCAGCTTTCATCATCATTCATCACAGCAAAATGTTGATAAGTTATTGTATGCCCAGATCCAGTTACCTAAGCTTAAAGTATCTAAATCTTTCCTTGATATATTACGATCTATGGCCAGGAGCGTAATATAAACAACAGAATAGGTATTGAGTTAAACCTTTTGGTGGATAAACAGTTAATGAATGCTAACTGTCCAGTGTGAATTAAATTGATCACATGGTTCCGAATCCTTACGATTTGAATTTTAAACTGAATCAGTTAAAATTTGATCTAGTTCCTACATCTTGTTGCTTATACGTAGGTATTTATACGTAACGTTTAGAGACACAAAACATACATTTTGTACTTTTTTCGATTTATCGAACAATTTAGATGTATTTCAACAGTTGAAACGTACAAATAGCTTTTTAGCTAAAAAACGTTAAATATTTATGTATCTTTTATTCCACTGAGATATTCGTATCAATGCCTTTATATTGCTTAATAAATTATTTGGATTTTTAGCCCCTTAAACCTACCTCCAAACCTTAATCTACCCATTTTATAGCAAATATAAAAGGATATAAAATGTAACTGACCAAAATATGCAGAAAAATGAATAATTTAGTATTAATTTTTCCTATTTAGAAATAGGAAAGGAGTCGGAAAGAGGAAGAATCAAAAGCCTGCCGGTGTTCCTAACACAGACTTAAACCTATCCAAAACCACTGACAAAATAATAGTTTTCCAACCAACATCCTCCTGCTGTGTGCATAATGAACAATATAATCATTCAAATAAAAAAATAATTAAATAAATTGTTGCATCAAACTCACAAACACCTTTCATACAAAAATATAGACCTCTGTACCAGCAGATGCTTGTGGACTTCAGCATATTTTGAATAACTAACTAGTAACAATATTAATATATTATGAACAATATTTTATTATTCAACTGCACATAAGTTAACGTGCTTCCATACAATAGTTTCAAAGCAGCAGGTACAGGTCTGATTTCACACGCCGTGATCACACTACTGTTACGTACATGCCACAGTGTAGAATGTGCTCCCCTTTGCTTTCCCCATATGGACTCTTCCAGTTACCTCCGTCATCCAGCATAAAGTGGACTGTTCCAAAACTTTCCATCGGAGTTTGCAAAGTGACGAGGAAGAGAGCAGGTAATTTCTGGAAAGGTAAATCTATGTATAATTTAGGTTTGTTTGTAAACTAACGCTCATGTACCCTCTCTTTGTAAATTGTTGTTACGAATGTTTCTATTGTTGTTCTGTTGTTGAGGCATGTAAAATGCTTTTGTTATCGAATTGATTATGGTATTGTACATGCTATTTGGTGTTAATAATAAGAAGAAGAAAAAAAAAAGAAAAAAAAAAGCAGGTGGATGATTACGGGAAAAGGAGATCGGGGAAAGACTGTAGATAGTTTGTAGTTAAAGTAAAGTGTGATAATCCAAATAAAAGAGTTCTATCGTTTGTGCGTGTGCGTACATCAAAACGTAAGTTCTCATTATCAGTGGCGGCTCGTCAGGGGAGGCACAGCTTCCCCAAAATTTTGAAGTGAAAATGGGAGATTAATAGTATAAAATAATATATTAATATAAAATAAAATTCACAATTCATCAAGTTCATGTTTCAGAATGTGCATGTTTTTATTTGTAATTTCATATGACTGAAGTTGAAAAGCACCGCTTTTCTATCGCAAATGTGCCGAACCTGCTGATGTCATTACAACCATAGACATCATATAGGTATACGCCCTATTGGCCGCTGGGCGATGAGATTTGCGGCCGCCATCTTAGACCGGTCGTACTCCTAGTTTCGTTGCATAGCAACAGTTAAGATGCCAGAGCACTGTGCAGCATTTTCTTGTTGTAATCGGCGGACCATCGCAAGTAGGGCTCTGGGGATTACTTTTCACAAGTAAGATTTAACATTACTATCGTACTATTGGTTGTATTTTAAATCCAGAGAATTGAGAAGGAGCAAGGATCTTTGATAGTAACTTACTGTACTGAAATCGTAGCTAGCTAACGTTAGCTAGGCTATGTATTTCCCTCCCTCAACTCAAGTGTTTTTCACATAACTTACTATTCAGATCAGAAAGAAGTTCGAAAGCACTTGTTAGATGCACGAAACTTACTTTTAGCGTTAGGTAACGTTACTGAGATATCTTATCCCGTGCGAAAATCGGACATTAGTATTACAGACGTCTGTGTATAAATTACATTATCACTCCATCTACCCATGTAAAGTTAATCCCGCCCGAATAAGGCTTTAGATTACAGTTGACACAAGAATGCTATGTAGAAATAAAACAATTATTATTGGTATAACATTGGCCAGCGAACTTAGTATTTTGTTGTTAGCTTCACTATTTACTGAATCAAGTAAGTTTTCAGTTGTCCTATTTCAGAATAGGAGTTTTGTTGAAGAAAGGTTTTAAGAAATGTGAAGAAAGAAAATAAGATTGACCTCCTTTGTGAAATGTTTTTGTGTAGACTCTCCCAAATCGTTTTCATTGTCACAAATCATTATAAATTGTTTCTTCAGCTTATTAAAATATCTTATTTTACTGCAACTATCTGTTTCTGCTTCTTTATCATATTTATTGTTAGAATAAAAAGTGTATTCTATATTTTATCGCCGAGATTCGAGCTAGGATGAAACGATACAGCACAAGAGACAGGATCCTGGACCAATGAATGAGCCACACAGCAGCAGTGCAATTCACTCAAAGGCAGTTTATTTAGAGCAAGTGATGTATTATATATACTTATTTAGGGAAGTGAAATATTGTACTGTCAGCAGACATGACCTTTACATTACATCATTGTCTAGATTCCAAATATTAGAGATAACATGAAAACATTTTAAAAGACACATTACAAGGGACACAGGATGTTATAGAATCTTACATTTATAGTGTGTGATTTATAAATTACCTTATATCCTACATCACATATTTTGATTTTGGACGTCTGATCACGTTATATATTATATCAGAATATTATATAACTGTTAAGCCTACTATGAATATTAAAATACGCTGAGCCATGTGTCCTATATAGCTACATGAATGACCTTTGCAGAAAAAAAAAAAACCCGCGTCAAAATCAGTTAGGTATTCAGTGAGATATGATTAATTAAATGCGCTGACAGCTCATTGCACCTGGCAAACAAATTACACTGAGTGGAGCTGGCGACCGGTCCAAGATGGCGGCTCCACGGCTCGACCGTGCCAATAGGCAGTAGCGTTCGATAGGGCGTCTACCTATATGATGTCTATGATTACAACCACTAAGTGATAGAGAAAGGGAGGGGGAGGCCGGGAGAGAGCTGCGCTCTTGTGCCTCCGTTTGGTAACAAAAATTAGCCAATCACCTTCGAGTGTTTACTTTCAGCGCTGAGGAGTGTTGAGAAAGGAAACCTCGCAGGGGAGGCTAGCCTGCCTTCTGGAATATCAGTCATCATAGAGACGTAAATGACGTGATATTAATCTCCCGCTGCGCTAAAAAAAGTACCAAGTAGTTATGATGAGTAGCAGTATTGAATATTTGATCACCAAAATATTACCAAGCTGTCATTAAAACAGTGTATACGTATGTATATACTGAATAGAACATGTCTAAGCTGGATATAGGTTACAGCAGTCGCGGCACAGGCAGCTCTCTTTTAACACAGATTTTTTTGGATGTTTGCTTTAAGTGATAGGCCAGGTGAGTGAAATTATATTATCCTTCTGTATGTGTGTCTTTTCTTTACATTTTGTGACTCAAAGCAACCAAAAAGCGATTTTAATGCGGTTAAGCAAATACTAATAGTAACAATCAATAGGGATCGCCAGATCAATAGAATTAGTGTGCCTCCTCTATTTTAAAACCCACGAGCCGCCACTGCTCATTATAACTTGTGAGCATCTTGGCAACTGTATAGATAAATGCTAATCCGCCTACACAAGTGTTTACAGTTAATATTGTTTACATGATTGTACAGCGCGCATGCAAAATAAGTATTTGACACATCAGCATTTTTTATCAGTAAGGGGATTTCTAAGTGGGCTATTGACACAAAATTTCCACCAGATGTAGCCAACAAGCCAAATATTGAATTCATACAAAGAAATCAGAACATTTAAGTATACAAGTTGAGTCATAATAAATACAGTGAAATGACACAGGGAATAAGTATTGAACACATGAAGATAACAAGGTGCAAAATGGCATAGAAAGCCAGGAGATCACCTAAAATCTGTCAGTATTGAGAGAGAAACCCTGCCCCTTATCAGTAATAATTGATATCAGCTGCTTTAGTCCTAATTGATGGCTTATAAAGGCTTCTCATTACCCAGGAGGCAGACAGGAGGGACTTCATGATGGGTAAAAGCAAAGAACTCTCTCAAGATCTTCGTAATCTTATCGTTGAAAAGCATTTTGATGGGAATGGTTATAGGCGCATTTCCAGAATGCTGAATGTTCCTGTGAGCACTGTGGGGGGGCAGTATCGTCTCAAGGTTCCTTTACTCCAGTGGGGAGGCTCAAGACCCCACAAAGTTCCTGTCCGACTCCAGCACCACGGACAAAGCCAACAACACTGTCTGCTGCCACGAGAGAACAGCGCACAGCTGCAGTGGATAAGTACTCTGGAATAGCTGAGGATTTTAGGAACATGGACATTTCTTCCTCAGTGCCAGAGAAAGTACCACCACAAGCACATTACAGCGACCCACCTCAGTACAGGTACCCTGGTTTATCGCATTTTTTGAAGGTTTTTCCGATGTTCGGCCTACAAGTGCACTCTCTGGTTAGTATGTTGGAACAGCTAGGCCAGAAAGGCAGTGTTGAGCTGGAGTGTGGGTCACATGTCTCCAGATTAAAGGGCAAACTGTTCTACAAACCCAAACCAGTTGCTGCTAAGAGAGAAGGGATGAATGCGTACTGTACATACTGTGACCACAACAGACATTTCTTGAATGGCTGTGAAAACTTCAAGCTGCTCAGTAAGGAACAGAAAGTGACCTGGATAAAAAATCAAAATAGATTCTGGCGTTGTGGGCGTGGTCATCATGCCGCCAATTGCACACTCAAAGCCCTCTGTCCAACTTGCAACAGGAAACATCTGCAGGCACTTCACAATGTAAATGAACAAAGTACAACAGCACTAGGCAGATCCACATTTTCTGTGATGCTTCTGAGCAAGCCTATGGCTCTGTGGCCTACTTACGAAACGTAAACTCTGAAGGTAAAGTGGAAGTAGCATTTGTGGCTGCTAGATCTCGTGTAGCCCAAAAAAACAGCAAACCATTCCACGGTTGGAGTTATGTGCAGCAGTGACTGGTGCCCAGCTCGCAAGGACAGAGCTGACTTTGCCCATCCAAAGTGTCACTCTGTGGTCTGATTCCACAACTGTCCTTAAGTGGTTGCTATCACCTTCCTGTCTATTTAAAGTGTTTGTAGGCACCAGAGTCTGATAAGTGGAAGTATGTGCCATCAATGGAGAATCCTGCAGATGACATCACCAAGGGAAAATCTCTCTGTGACCTAGGCCAGGAAAGCAGATGGAACAAAGGGCCCAAATTTCTCAGGCAAACGACTGACCACTGGCCAGAGATGCAGCCATTAACATCCCTTCTTCAAGATGGAGAACTCAGAAAAGCAGTCTTCTGTGGTCTGTTAGTTTCTATCCCACCCACTCCAGATCCATTGCAATACCAGACCCTTCCCGAGTTACTGAAGGTTTACATCCAACATGTCAAAGGGGCAGCCACCGACATCCCAACATCAGATGACTACAAAGAGGCAGAACTCGCTGTCATTTGTCAAAGCCAAAACGAGTCATTTCCAGAGGAACTGGCATGCCTCAGAGCAGGTAAACCCTTGCCAAGAAATTGCCGCTTACTGTGCTTAGCTTAGCTTTGATGAGGATACCAAATTCATACGAGTCGGGGGCCGACTCCGTCAAAACAACCAACTGGAGGAAGATACCATACATCCTGTTGTCCTTGAATCACGTCATCCGATCACCAAACTGATAATCAAGGACTATGAGAATCACTTCACATCACCCAGGGCCAGATAGGGTGTTTGCTGAACTTCGGAGAAAATACTGGGTGATACGAGGACAAGCCACAGTCCGAAACTTCCAAAGGCAGTGTCCAGAGTGTCAGAGATGGCGGGGACAACCACATCCCCCCAGAATGGCAAACCTCCCACCCGCTAGACTAAGGATCAATCAGCCTGCCTTCTACTCGACAGGTGTGGATTGCTTTGGACCATACACAATAAAGATTGGACGTAGAACTGAGAAAAGATGGGGAATCATCTTTAAATGCATGACTTCACATGCAGTTCACATTGACATCCTCAGCAGTATTGACACAGATTCCTTCTTGATGACTTTATGTCGATTCATTTCAAAGACAAGACTTACACCTGCCCTGTAACCAAGATTATTTGTCTGCCCCCTCTCCCTGACTAGTGAAGACAATTTAAGTTGGCAAATTCACACTGTGAATTTGGAGGTGGCTGAAGAATGTGTTCCCCTTTAACATAGGGACTCTTCCAGTCACCCCCGTCATCCAGCGTAAAGTGGACTGTTCCAAAACTTTCCATCGGAGTTCGCAAAGTGACGAAGAAGAGAGCAGGTGGATGATAACGGGAAAAGGAGATCGGGGTAAGATTGTAGATAGTTCATAGTTAAAGTAAAGTGTGATAATCCGAAACGGAGGAGTTCTATCTTTGTGCATGTGTGTACATCAAAACGTAAGTCCTCATTATAACTTGTGAGCATCTCGGCAACTGTATAGATAAATGCTAATCCGCCTACACAAGTGTTTACAGTTAATATTGTTTACGTGATTGTACTCTATTATATTGTACCGCTATTATTCAATGTTATTCATGTCATTTATTCTCAGTACACGGATATTTAGCCCATATAACCAAGGATGCACGGGCTCCTCTCAGGCAGCGCGCATGCGCTCTAGAGTTGTTTACAACTCTGACTACGTGCACCGCAGGGATGCTCACGTGAACAGTTCACGCATAGTTTAACGCACACACATACTTCCTATACGTGTATATTGGACACTCATTTCTGTTTAGCATTTAATACTGCATTGTGATATTACCTGTTAGATCTCCATTCAACAGTCATTTTAATTCAGGTTTATTATCATTGTATTGTGTTTGTATATATCTATTTTCACACTTATGTTTGTATTGTATGTTTTCAGAACCACACATCTATGCACACTCAATAAAGACAGTTTGGATTATCACAGTGAGACATCATTGTTCTGCCCGGACAAACCTAGCCTTCACTCCAACCCAGACTAGCAATAGAGTTTAGATAGATTTTTCAGACAGTCCAGGCAGTTCCGCGCTTTATGGCCCTTTTACGCACTATGCGGAATGCGCTGTAACCCATTCATTTCAATGACTTGCACTGCGCAAGGATGGTTTGTTCTTATCACTTTTTAAGTTCACTATTTTGTTTAAATATTTAAACAAATTAATGACTGCTGCACTTTTATTTCATCCTGTTTCAACGAAACTCTGACAATAAGAAATTAATAATTACAATTTACACAATTATAATAAATTATACAAATACACAATTAGAATCAATAACTTTAGTTAATAGTGTTTGCAACTTATAGTATTTAATGTATTAATAAGCTGTTGATTATTTATTTACACAGTAATAATAATAACAATACAAGAATGGTTAAAACAACATTTTGGCCAAATAAACCAAGGAAATAGCTTTTTTTTCCCCATTTTTTCTTGTTTTATATTATTGAGTTTCACTGTAACTTAATGTTACTGAACTTGAAGAAATCCTTTCATCTGTTTTAAAACACCCACATGATCAGAAACCCCTCCCTCTACAACACAAGCCAGGAAGAGATTGAGCTCCTGTTTCTCCTTTCTGTCAAACATACTCTCTTCTCTCGAAGAAAAAAAATCTATTATTGATGAAGAATGAAGAGAAATATTTTGAAGAAGGATTTTTGAGATGATTGTTTCTGAACGGACAGCGACGTCCTGGATGTGTCATTGTTGCAGTCTTGGAGTAATTTTGGTAGACCAGCCACTCCTGGGAGGGTTCACCACTTCCAAGTTTTCTCCATTTGTGGATAATGGCTCTGACCGTGGTTCGCTGGAGTTCCAAAGACTTAGAAATGGCGTTATAACCCTTCCAGACTAATACATGTCAACTATTTTGTTTCTCATCTGTTCATGATTTATTTTTTATTTTTTTTAGGTTGCATTATGATGTTTTTTAAGTGATTTCTTAATTCAACAGGTCTGCCAGTAATCAGGCAGAGTCTGTTACACAGTGACTTGTACACTTAAGTACAATCTTGATACATTATTTTAAGTAGCTCATGCCTGTGTAATATTCTTAAATTTTAATGTAATTATAAAGGTATTGTATATATTTAAGCTGTAAACTTGTCAGGAAAATCAAACTAAGGTGCAGCAGGAGAAGGTGTACACTACAGATACACACACAATCTTGGTAAACATTTTTTTTTTAACCATAAAATGTCTTCACTGATCTTATTTTATCTCATTTAATGTCTATTTTGTCATTCTAATTTAATGCTTTCTTAGCTCATTTGTCGGCTATTTCATTACCTTGAATGTGTGCTGGTATCCAGAATTGTACACTGTAAAAATTACTGTGATTTCAACGGTAAAAGACAGTAAAATGCTACAGTAAAAATCTATTAACTGGTTAATGGTAAGTTCCTCTATCCTATATATGGTGAAAAACTGTATTGGACATTATATAGCTAGTCCACTAAAGGTGAGATTGTTAACCCAAGTGTAGTTTATTGAAACAAACGTGAATATCCAAAGTGTAATCCAAACAATGAACAAAGACTTGACTTGAAACAGATGAAACAGACTTGACTAAACAGGCATGGCATGGAAACAGGCATGAATAGACACTCCCCAATAGCGGGTTACAAGTATAATACATGACAAGGAACGACAACGGGAACATGATGGCAACTTATAGCAAACAAAGGGGGTCACTTGACATAAGTAAAACAATGAGATAACAACGAACATGACATGGCAACCAATGAGAACATGACACATACACAGGCAGGATAACATGAGGAACAGGGAAGCAAGATTTCAAAATAAAAGACATGAAAACATAACCATGAAAAGAAACAAAAAAAAAAGTTAGTTTGTTTGTGTTTTTTTTTTTTTTTTACATCAACTATGCATTCTGTTATAGTTTTGCAAATTGGTATGCTTATAGAACTAGAACTTATAGAAATTATAGAACTGCTTATAGAAGTACCATCAGCATAACAGTGAAATCTGACACCATCTTTTATAGTATTATCTTCCAATAGTAACATGTAAAGCATGAAAAAGTAACAGTCCTAGTACTGAGCCTTGAGGTATTTTATACTGCACTTACTGATACTCCATACCGATTGATATGATATCTCTTCATTCATACGAATTGATGATGGTCAGATATATGATTTGAACACACACACACACCTCACATAGACTGATTTCCAAATCACTAACAAATAGCTGCAGAAAAGTGTGGTGAACAATAAAGATACATGATGCATGTGATGGCTCTAATACAGCTCATTAATTGCTATAAGACATCTACAACTCTGAAAATAACCACATAATAGTCACAACACTGGACGGAAAAGATCAGAAAGTGTCAGGAAGTTACAGTCTACCAAAGCTATTTATATAAAAAAAAAAAAAGTACACCCAATCCTGTACTCCATCCTTATATTGCACAAGGCCAATGTCACATTTACATTATACATTATATTATATGTCTATATATATTATTTTAATATTGATTGTGAAATGTGATATGATTGTGCTCAGTTTCAGAGTTGTTCTTGAATATGTCGCAAAGAAAGCACAACGAAAAGCTTCCTAATTCAACATTTTTCTTCCAACTTGGCATGATTATCAACTGGAAATCTCCCCAACCGGAAAGGCGCAGTTCACTTATTACTGAATGACTCTGAATGACAGGAAAAGACTGCACAGGAAAAGTGACAGTGATGTAATTTCCTGCAAAATCCAACCCAACCACTCAAAACAGTTAACAGTGTTTTTTTTTTTTTAAATTACATTAAATTGTATGTTTTGTAGTGCAACAGAAAGATTAATGTGGTGTATTTTCAAATACTAATATAAATAATAGTAGTATTGTGGAACACAGAACAGATCTTATACATACAGTGGGTGGCCAAAATCATCAGAACGCTAATATTTTCACCAGCTAAAAACAGTTTTAAGTCAGTTATTTCTATCATTTACTGTAGTGTGTGTGTAGGAAATATCAGTTTACATATCGGGAAAATTGCATACTGACGCATATTTTGAAGTAATAATTTTGCGTACTCACACAGCCTGTTATAGGAGCTATAAATACTCTCAAGTGTGAGAATTAACTTGCGCTAGTCCACAGATGCACCCGTGACCGCTGCGCATACGAAAGCGCTTCAGATCAATGCCAATCAAATCAAACCATGTTGCTGCATACAGATCATCTCCTCTCCTCTCAGTCCAGCTTCCATTATGCTTACCTATAATTTCCCTGTAGTCAATTGACCATATGCACGGATTACTTCCTTGTTTAGCTCAGTTATTTCCGTCAACTGTACTGAGTCTTAATAGGAGTGTCCTTTGCTCATTTTCTCTACATAATCCATTAACAATCAAAGAAAAGTTTTGTTTGTCTAAGAGGACCAAACGTCCATTAATACCATTTCAAGAATGACACACACAAGTTTAAAAAATTACACAAGTAAATCAGCTAAATATGCGCGAGTCATTGCTGTGATTGACAGTAATAACCGAACAAATCATCTGACAAGCTGCGATATATTGACGAGTCGAACAACCAATGCCAATAGCAAACTTTACTCAGGGTCACACAATACATACCTCACATGTCACCTGCATACCACATCATGTGACTTAAATACAAAGAATCAACCAATGACTGACATACATCCTGACACATGACAATCAGATACAACTGCACATTCCCATTGCTTTTACAATTCAGGAAAAAACGGTGTAGATAAAAGATAGTTGCATTATTGCATTATATGCATTATTTAATTATTATACAATTAATGGTTAACTTATTTAATTTGTAGTCTGGTATAAGTTTGTTAAACCAATAATTTTATAATGAATCGAAAAGCAAGACAATGGCGTTTAAATGGCAGCTGCAGCCAATAGCTAATCCTCTTCTGCCATCTTTTGGTTATAAGGGTAATTTCATGCCATCTTAAAAAATCGTTGTTAAAACCTTTTTTCCATGTCGTGTTTTTGAATGAAAAGTAAATCTTTGAAATGAATTGTGTTGTACAGATGTATAGTTGAAAAATAATAAAGCCTTTAGAGGCTTTTAAAAATGTGTTCATGACTATAAAGGTAAGTTATTAATTAAGAATACTATTAAAGAAGAGAAGAGAAGCATCGGTATCGTAAGCCTAAACACGTTATGATAGTGTTAAGCTGTCAGAATTTAAATGTAGGTCTAGGTACTCTCCTGGGATTACCAGGCTCCACATTTTAATTATATGTTGTTAATATGAAAACGAATGTTCATGCTCATATCATTATTTACGATGTTGCAATTCTTCTTCTTCTCAGTTTCTGATAGGAACGAGGCAGGAGAGGAGTCTCAAGGGTCTTTATCTGTATGTAGCACATATAAAATTAGCTTAATCGGAAGTTTACCAGCTGGCTTATCATTTTGAGGAAGTTCAAAAAAAAGCTCCGCGTATAAGGTCAATACAGCTCAAATTAGTACCAGTATAGGCTACTTCTCTGCTCTTCAGGCATCTTTTCACTCATCTCTCTCATTTTGATTATTATGTAATATAATATAAATGCATAATATCATCTAAATAAATATAATCTAATAATAAATATAAATAAAGTGGCATTACACTGACTAGCCCGATATGATACTGTTAAATCTGTTCTGTTCTGTTCTTAAGCGCTCTTTCACACAGCAAGCAGTGGACGCTGTGCGGCTGGCGCTTTCTCTCGTAGCGTACGCGACTTGTGCTGTTAAAACTCATGCACGCATGCTCTGTATTTTTTATTCTCTATTTATATCTATGTAAATGATTTTTGATGGATCATACAACTCTGGGAATTCCATTATATTTTAAGTGCTCTCATGATTTGAACACTCCGACTTAAGCTCAGAAATGAAATGTTCTTTTGATTGTTAATAATATGCCCCGCTTACAAAAAAAAAAAATATATATATATATATATATATATATATATATATATATATATATATATATATATATATACAGGGACGGATTACGAACCGGGCCAGCGGGGCCGCTGCCCAGGGGCCCTAGGGGTGCAGGGGGCCTTACAGAAGGCCCTCTGACTAGGGAGCGGTAGCATGGTGGGATGGAGGCGGTTAACCTGCCCGCTGAGTGGCCCCCAGACCAGTGTAGCAGTGTAAGAGTTTGACCAGTGTAATCACTCCCAGGGCTGTAGTGGAGGCTAAACGCAAGTAAACACGGTTTACCCACCTCTGACATTTCAGAATTAGAGTTTATCCACTTCTCAATTGATCTAAATGCACATCATAGTATAGTTTATGCACAGAATGTGATCACAGAATTCGTAGTTCACCCACCTCTTATTTTACCACTACACCCCTGATCACTCTGTTCTGTACGGGGATATGGTACACAGGTGGATTCTGGCATGGTTCAGCTGGACACGGTACACATGTAGTGTGATCACTAACCATGCCCCAACATGGCTCTCACTGTACGTTCACACCAGGAGAGACCAAAGCGAACACGTCGCCAAGGTCGTTGAAGAAGCTTCGTTGTTGAATTTGCTTTATTCACTTTGTTCGCTCATTGGAATGTTTGATTTAGCCTGTTACCGTGGGGCGTTGGTAAATCTATATATTAGAATTGGTTTTCACCGAACCGCGTCATAACTCATTACATAAGGTTAACTGACTTTTAACTTCTCTTTTTCGCTCTGGTCGCCCAATTCGCTTCGCTGCCAGTGAATTTGCTTTGTTCGGCCAATTCGCCGACTCTCCATAGAGAAATAATGACTTTCGTCGCTCTGGTCTCTTCTGATGTGAATGTACGTGACATCAATAATGACACTACAAATAATAAATATTTGAATTAATTTGAGAAAGTTGGTGTTAATAACAGTTTTTTTCACATTGGACTCCTTGCAATGCGTAAATCGTGGGGAGAGACCTATCTTTTCCCATGGTAATAACCAGGCTGCTGAATAGAAATGGGATGATTAGCAAAAGTGCTTTGATTTAGAGCATGAATTGTATGACATTCAAACTGAATGATCAGTTTGCATTGTTGATTAAAACTGGACAAGTTCTAATATTTTCTGACTTCTGTCTGATGGTTATTTCACTCAATGCTAGAACAGCAGACAGCATGCTGTAGTAGACAGTTGCTACCCCTCCCCCACTCTCTCACTCAGAGTGTTGCAAAATTGTTACATTTCCTCCAGTCAGCCAATCAGGTGTTGTGAGCACTTTTTTAAAATCCAACTGAAAATTCACTGCAGATATTAAACCCCCTGCCAGTATCAATACTCCTCATTCAGACAGTTCAACTTGAGAACTTGCTTTGTACTCTCTATACAGTCTTCTATACTTCTTTGTTATCACAAGATTAACAACCAAAAGCCTTTTTAAAGGCTCATTACCTTTTATATTGCATCTCTCTCCCTCTATCTCCTTGACTTTCTCTCACTCTCTCTTTCCACCTCTCTCTCTCTCTCTCTCTAAACCTCTCTCTCTTATTCTATATAATTGTATAATATATTATTTGTAATTATATTATACTATATTATATATTGCATATTATATTCTGTACTATTCATTACCAGAAGTATATGATTTTCTAGTCTTATAACAGGCTGAAAGTCTTAGCATGTTATTTTATACTGTATTATATTTCATAGTTGTAATAACAGTACACCAAAGATCCAGGCCTTTTTAAAGGCTAGTCTAAGTAGCAGTTGCTACCTAGCAACTCACAACCTTTTTAAAAGGTTGTTGTTCTTTTATATTTTAGCTATAGTATTGCAAGAGTAATTCTAGATCACCTTATAAAGACACAATTTCCATAAATAACATGGATCCCAAACAAAAAAGTGGTGCTTCAAACAGAAAAGCAAAAAAAATGAAGGAGGCAAAGCAGGCAGTTTTCCTAAAAGACGTTCCTTTAATATCAAACTTTTTTGATAAGCCGCTGGATAAAAGTGAGATGAGTATTGCTAATGTTAGCAGTCACCAGAGTTCTAGCAATGAAGATGAGCTCACCACTGGATTATTGTTATCTGACAGTGTCTATGAACCCTTGCAGACCCAGTCAGGTACAGGACACGGATGCCAGCCCTGCCAGGCTACCATAGACCACCAGCAACAGAAAGATAATCAAATGAAAGTTGCAGGTGTGTCAGAGCCACAATTAGACCAGTCAGCTGCATTGCCTGAGGTACAGTTTTCAAATGAGGAGGGCACAGACCCCAACTCCTGGTGTGAAACTGTCAATGAAACTGTTCCAAGCCACCAGCCTGCAGTTGCAGAAGCCAGACATTAACATATGTACAGCTAAATGTCTACTGTCATCTTTACGAGACTTTGTGGCAGCACAAAGAGACAATTTTGAGGTATTTGAAGCGGCCGCTTTAAATATCACCACTACTGTCTCCCAGGACTATAGGCATGACCTCCAGCACACAAAGAAGCGCCCACGAATGTTTGATGAAAGCGCAGAGCCAGGTGTTACACTTAATGGTAGGGACCACTTTCGGATTGAAACATTCAACGTTGTTATCGACAAACTTGTGTCTTGTCTTAACCATCGTTTGAGTGCATACACACACGTAACTGAGCTATTTGGTGCTCTTTACCTATCTGAAAATATGTCCAACAGTGAGCTCACTTTAAAGGCTAACTCACTTGTTGCAGCATATCCTTCAGATCTGAACATGAGCCTGGCAGATGAACTGATGCATTACAAGTCATTCATTGCACTTCGACTTTTTTTGACCCTGCCTATTACAAACTGTGAAGGGGAGCGCTCATTTTCCAAACTCACTCGCATTAAAAATGAACTCAGGATTAGGATGTGCCAAAACCGCCTGAATTCACTGTCACTTCTGGCCATCGAATCAGAGTTGGTTAGACAGCTTAACTTTGATGAATTAGTGGATGACTTTGCAAGAAGGAAGAGTAGAAAGAAAGTTATGTAAGGTAGGCTATTGACAGATGGGTTAGGGTTAGTATTTGACAGGTGGTTTAACATTTTCATTTTTTTTTTTTACTTTTTCACAAAATATCTATAATTAGACCTAAATGTTATCCATATTATACAAAATGGTGACTTGGAGTAGGAGCAGTAAAATTAAAGGTTATTTCTCCCTTTAGCTGCATAAAAAGTCCCCAAAGTTTCACAACTGGTTCATGGTGAATTAGTTTCCAAATGTATCAAAATCTCCCTCCCTCCCCCTTAAGAACGTGACACATGCTGGCTGCCAGACAGTGTAGAGCCCAGCCCACCGGCTGCTGCCAATACACAGTCTATGGCTGCTTCGCACAGGTTATGGAATGTTGCTAATATTCGGATCAAAGATTCTAGGGTGTTATTCTACTCTAGGAAGTTCTGCATACAATACATTGTTTTAATGCTATTTTAATCCACGTTATTGTACCAAATACATTGCCGATTTTATCAGCAAAATAAGCTAGATCATATTGCTTAGTTGATTTTGTTTACCCATGCCAACGGTTGCTAAGGGAAGAAAAGCCATGCTTTTAAACAAGGGTATCGTTAATTTCAGCCCAATTGGTCAGTAATAGCAAATGCACATGGATTTGACAGAAAATTAAGCAATTTAAATGAAGAAAAGAAAAGAATTATATGGGCGTGCCGTAGACGTTTCTAGTGGGCATTCCCAAGTTGAAATCATGGATATTTTTTTCTTGTCGTGGCGCAACGTGTTTTTTTTTTTTTTGTTTCAATCTGTATTATAGTATGCTTGCCCTCCTAAATCTATATGGCATAAAGTAAAAGAACGAAAAGTAATGTAATAAAAGTAGATCTACAATCGCAAATTTAAACTGATAAAGACTTCCATGAGCCGGCAAGAAGACAAAAGGATCACACAGCTAACGACAACATTAACTGTAGCTACGAAGTTTTAAGGTAGGACAATAGGTTTCATTTATCATTTGCCAGCCGTGGCTCTAGTTGGCAAGAAATTCACAGCACATATTATTTTAAGCGCATCATATTTCTTGTTGGGTCTATTTGTTGCACCTTATACCATCGTCAGATTTATTATTGGTTTATTAAATATGACACGGGTGGGTAGTATTTGTGATTTCGCTTACTTTACCATTTCATTCTGTTGGTGTCCTTGAATTTATTTGTTCCTGGCCCTGCGCATGATATGATTGCCCCCTAGCTACGAGGGTGTAATTGTCTTCTTTGGGAAAGCTGCAAAGCAACAATTGCAGATTATAACAGGTACATGGCATTTTGGTTCACTTTTATAGACATTTCCATTTCTATTTCGAACTAGCACATTCTGGATAATTCAAACAAATAATGTTTGTTATGGTACGATCTGGTTGTGCTACGTTGCTACCTGTCTCTATAAACAGAGATGATGGGTAACCTGGTGCTAACATTAACGTGAGGTAATGGCATTAGGCTGTACTGATTATAATTTGAGATCCAACTTACTGTATCAACTTAAGCCACCTTCTTTTCACTTTTTCCGAGGTAAAAAGCGGCAAAAGATAGTTTTGTCAACATCATTCTGCTTTTACAACACGGTACGCGTACGCCGCACTAGTTTGGACCCACAAGTGGCATGATGACGTAACAACGCTCGCGAACGTTTTGCCCAGGGGTCCACACAACCCATAATCCGTCCCTGTATATATATATATATATATATATATATATATATATATCTTTGGTGGCACCTGCTGCAAAGAGCCGTAAAAGTTTTAATACAGTGTCTATACCTTGTGTAGGAGTTTTAATGCCGGTGCGGTTCGGGGCGCGGTTTTAATGTCAAACGGGTCGGATTGGTTACGGAATTAAATTAGTGCTGCTGTCGGATAACAGTCGTGGCCCAATAGAGTCCGACTTGTAACCCATAGGTTGTGGGTTTCGAGTCTCATGTCCGGCAGGGATTGTATGGTGGGAGTGAATGATCAGCGCTGTCTCCACCCTCAGTACCACGACTGAGGTGAGTCCCCCAAACACTCCACTGGGCACCATTATGGCTGCCCTCTGCTCTGGGTGTGTGTGAATTACACTTTTACTACACTTGGATGGGTTAAATGCAGAGCACAAATTCCAGGTGTGTGTCACCATACTTGGCCACATATCACATCCTTTCCCTTCCTTTCTTTAGAGCCCTGGACTGCACGTGCTGCATTTTGGGGTGTAAGATATGTGCTAAAGCACATCAGAGATTCCGTTCTCTTCTATGTGTGTGACAGCTGAGATGACAAAGATTCATTAGAGTTGTGTCTAAATTCATATGAGTAATGTAGGCATGTGCTTGCTGTATACTATCTCATGTATTCCTTTCTGATGATGAAGAACAGATGGAGAGAGACAGCAACTGCTTTTACATCTATGTGAATGAATTTGATCATGACACCCACCTGAAAAATACAGTATTAATCACCATGTAAAGTATGCTTCTGGTGTGCTGGTGGACCAGCATAGCCTGCTATTGTTTGGGTGCTATCTTGATACCATCAGCTCATTTGTAGACTGCAAGACCTGAATTGGGTGTGTCTGATAGGAGAACTATACCAGAACAAACCAGCATAAACAAGCTTGGACTAGTGTGGAATTCATGCAGGTTTATGCTGGATTTTTCAACAGGCCAGACCCTGGAGAAACTTTTTTTTTTATATATATTTTTTTTAATATTTATTTGTGACAAATAAATATTATTGTTAATTAAATTTTGTTTAAATGTGACCCTGGCTGTAACTTACTGTTTTCTACATAAAATCATTATAAGGTAAATTATGATTGTTAAAAAACCTGACTTCTAATCACGAAAGTGATTGCAAACTCCACCCTCTTTCAACACTGCCCAGGAAAAGATTTTTTTCCCTATTCTGTCAAACTGATTTTCAGTGTCTCAGCAAAGCAAAATCAAATTACTGAAAAGTGGAGAAGGAAGAAAAACACTTTCAAGACGATTTTTAAGGCATTTTTGAAACCATTGTTTAGAACGTAAAAGTAAAGTTTTCTGAAACTGGAACAGTGAAAATGGCTTCACTAAATGTGTCTGTGGAAGAACTTTCTTGTCCCGTGTGCTGTGAAATGTTCAAGGATCCTGTTCTTTTATCATGTAGTCATAGTTTCTGTAAAGAGTGTCTTCAAAAGTTCTGGAGAACCAAGGAAACTCAGGAGTGTCCTGTCTGCAGGAGATTGTCCAGTCATGATCCGCCAGTTAATCTTGTGTTAAAGAACTTGTGTGAGTTGTTCCTAAAGGAGAGAAGTGAGAGGCGTTCATCAGGATCTGAGGAGATCTGCAGTTTACACAGTGAGAAACTCAAACTCTTCTGTCTGGAGGACAAACAGCCGGTGTGTTTAGTGTGCAGAGATTCACAACAACATGACAATCACAAATTCAGACCCATCAGTGAAGTTGTTCATCCGTATAAGGCAAGTGAATTTGTTTTTGTTAAATTTGTAAAGAATAGTAAGTAGTTCAAGTTCAAGTAGTAACACAGATATCATGTTTATCAGTACTGATTTATTCTGTTTTGTGTGCATCTCATTTAAGTAGTTTGGGATATTCAAATGAAATACAACATTCAGCTATTTATATGAAGGTTCACTGCTGTGCTGACTTTTACCCATTTAAAGATAATGGTTCTTGCTGTAGTTCTTTAAGTTCAAGAGCTTTTGAAATAGCTTTGTAACTATACACAAAGAGATGTATTTTAAACTTCTTTCTCATCATTTCTTGGGTTGCTTTAACCTGTGGCATTGTGTTACTGTTTAAGGTGTATTATAATTTGCTATCATGTTCAATTCTAGGAGGAGCTCAATACAGCACTAAAGTCTTTACAAGAGAAACTTAAACACAATGAAAACATTAAAGAAGAGTTTGAGAAAACAAGTCAACACATGAAGGTGAAGAAACAATCAGGACTTTACAGTTGTAGGATTGCTACAAACAATATTTCATGTAATATTTAATATAATCTGTGTCAGTTTATTATTTTTGTAAATAATCTGCTACTGGATCTGTTATATAATGTGTATCTGAGTTTATCACATATGTGACCCTGGACCACAAAACCAGTCTTAAGTCGCTGGGGTGTATTAGTCAAGGGTCAAAATTATAACAATTTTTAATGCCTTTAATCATTAGGCTATTAAGTAAAAATCATGTTCCATTAAGATATATTGTAAATTTATACCGTAAATGTATCAAAACTTAATTTTTGGTAAGTAATATGCATTGCTAAGAACTTCATTTGGACAACTTTAAATGCAGTTTTCTCAATATTTTTATTTTTTTGCATCCTCAGATTCTAAATATCAAATATTTGTTCTCGGCCAAATATTGTCCAATCCTAACAAACCATACATCAACGGAAAGCTTATTTATTTAACTTGCAGATGATATATAAATCTCAATTTTGAAAAATTGACACTTATGACTGGTTTTGTGGTCCAGAAGTGTTGATGTGTGCTGGTTGAGATGACTGAAGTGAATGTGATTTGATTTCAGTCTCAAGCTGAGCACACAGAGCATCAGATTAAACAGCAGTTTGAGAAGTTTCATCAGTTTCTCAGAGATGAAGAAGAAGCTACAATCACTGCACTGAGGGAGGAAGAGGAGCAGAAGAAGCAGATGATGAAGGAGAAGCTGGAGGAGATCAACAGACACATCTCAGCTCTTTCACTTACAATCAAAGACACAGAGGAGATGATGAAAGACAATGATGTCTGCTTTCTAAAGGTCTGATTTCAGATCATTGATTGATTGATTGATTGATTAATTGATTGATCGAGTTGTTGGTGATACATTGTGTGTTTGTTCTGCAGAAGTTTCCAGTCTCAATGGAAAGGTGAGTGATCTGCTGGTGTCTCTGGTTTCTCTGTTTCTGATCCAGTCACTGCAGTTCTGACTCCTGAATGTTCTTCCAGAGTCCAGATCTCACAGCTGGATCCACAGATGCCTTCTGGAGCTTTGATTCATGTGCCACGGTACTTGGGCAACCTGCCATTCAGAGTCTGGAAGAAGATGAAGGACATTGTCTCTCAAAACAGTGAGTCTGGAGAACATCTGTGCTCTTACTCATACAGTTTTCATCACACTAAAGTCCAGTCCTCGAGGCCCACGTTTTGTAAGTTTCTGAATCTGACACACTCAGTTCAGTTCATGGATCTTTCTCCTAATGAGCTGATGATTTGAATCAGGTGTGTTAAATGAGAGAGACATACAAAATGTCCAGAGCAGTGGGGCCGAAGGACTGAAAAACACAGAGCTGAAAAACACTTTACTAAAGCAGAATATTCCAGTTGAAATAGCCAAAAAAAAAAAAAAAAGAACATTTTCCAAAACCCTAAATTTACGTAAAAAGAATGCAATAATCTCTCAATTATGTAACTAGGGAAAACACACTTTTTATCCCCGTAAATAAAATTGGTCCAAAATTATGTATTTATTGATATGAAGTACCACATGATTTTGTATTTTCTGTGCCAGTAAATAAAACTTATTCCAACAAACAAAAACTCATCTTTACAATCCCTATTAACAAATACAGCCTCTAAGAAATAAATAACATCTTCACCATCTTTTTAATTCTTGATGAGTTCTTGATTGTGAAAAGTCTATAGAATCCACATCCGTTCACTCATATTTGAACACTTGCTTTGTAGAAGGAGCATTTCATTTTATCAGGCTGCTGCCACTAAAAAGCAAAGAAAAGGAAAACTGCCTAAACTATAACACAAAACACAGCAACTCTAATAAATGAATCTGAAAAACATAAAAGCAATAAAAAAAGAAAAAGCAATGGCCCCAAATTTGCATCCACTCACTCAGGTACCAGGTATTCCATACAAATTAGAGAAAAAAAAAAAAAACTTTCACAACTCCTAAAATCATATTGTTATATTATAAAACAATAAAACTGTTTTTCTCATACTAATTAAGCAAACCTCATAAGTAGGGTATTTATATGTCAAATTCTGTAATAATATTTTATAAAAATATTTCTTAACATGTTCTGAGGAAAATGTATTAGAACTTTTTAAAAAATATTTAAGGAATTACACTTCATTAATGTGTTGAAATTTATTGTAATGTTTTCCATGAATCCTGACATTTTTAAAGGCTGTCTAGAAGTGCTGATGTGAAATGTCAAAATCTGTTTGATCAATGAGACGAGTCTCATAATGTATAATAATCTGTGTTTGGTTCACTCATATGAGCATCAGAATAAATGCATCTGTTGATTGTGTCTCATCAGCTCCTGTGATTCTGGATCCAAACACGGCTCATCCACATCTCGTTGTGTCTGATGATCTGACCAGTGTGAGAGAGAGTGAGATCAAACAACTGCTTCCTGATAATCCAGAGAGATTTGACATCTATGCGTGTGTTCTGGGTTCAGAGGGTTTTAACTCAGGAACACACTGCTGGGATGTGGAGGTTAAAGAGAGTCGTTGTTGGACTCTTGGAGTAACTACAGCATCAAACCAGAGGAAGGGACGTGATTTCTTTAACACTGATGTCTGGAGTGTGCAGTGTGACCCGTATGGTCTAATTGATTGTTCTTTTAATGAATTTCCTGTTGAACAGGATCTTGAGTGTGTGAGAGTGAATCTGGACTATGACAGAGGAACGGTGTCATTCTCTGATCCTGTTACTAACACACATCTACACACATTCACAACCACCTTCACTGACACTGTCTTTCCTTTCTTCTGGTGTGATTTGTTTTCCTCTCTGAGGATCTTACCGTTCAGTAGTCAGTAATGGTTACAGCTGTAGGTCTGCATCTTCCTGCTTTCAATATTTATTCCATATCACATGAATAAGAGTGATTTGTTGATCTGAATATCAGCCACAGCTGATCACATTCTGTGCTGAATATTACTGATATCCAACTTTATTGTGTGTTCTGCTCCATCTTGTGCACAGCTTTCAAAGTATACTGATCTACAGAAAAGAGCATGTATATACAGGTCCTTCTCAAAAAATTAGCATGTTGTGATAAAGTTAATTATTTTCTGTAATGTACTGATAAACATTAGACTTTCATATATTTTAGATTCATTACACACAACTGAAGTAGTTCAAGCCTTTTTTTTTGTTTTAATATTGATGATTTTGGCATACAGCTCATGAAAACCCAAAATTCCTATCTCAAAAAATTAGCATATTTCATCCGACCAATAAAAGAAAAGTGTTTTTAATACAAAAAAAGTCAACCTTCAAATAATTATGTTCAGTTATGCACTCAAATAAGACATCAAGAATACCAGACAAAAATTGAACTCAAACTGGCTGGGGACCATTGCTGTGACTGACATTTCATAGGAGGGCCATTTTAACATTTGTGCACAACAAGAAAGCGCAAAATGTCTGGAAATTTACTTTAACAGCTGAAATGTTATTTCACATTTTTTTATTACTATAAGATTTTTTGTTTGTGTTATACTTAACAAAAATGTAAACAGTGTCTGTGTATTGTGTTTTATATATATTTCAATTTTCAGCAGATACCTACTTTATTTTTACTTGTCAAAACTGAAAAAAGCTGCTTTTGCATCTTGTCTGGTGCTGAGGCAGATAGGTATGCTCAGTGCTTTTATCCTATATTCAGTGGTTTCAACCAAATAAAAATATGTTTCAGTCATTTAAATTAATTAATAACAAAAAAGACATTTGTTAAATACAAAATGATGTTTGTTTGTTAAATGCGTAAATGCACTGGTAAAGAAAGCAACAATCCTTTCAATAAAAATCAATGAAAAATAACAATGTATTTTATTCATATTAATTTTTTTTTCCCGCTCGTCTTCCAGAGCTGCCATTCTCATCCGTCTTCTCTGACACACAGACATTTGGCAGGCAATGACATTGAGGTCTTCATGTATTGTTAAAGCATTTATATATTTCTGTATAAGGTAATTTTTCTCCAAATTGTACAAATTAACCAGTTAATTTAGGGTGTATTTACACCAGGTAAGCCCGTTAGTTCACTTGCTTTGGTCTGGACCAAATACAATGTTTATTTTTTTCTTGGTTTGGTGCGGTTCGCTTTCACACTTTATGCAAGTGAACCAGAAATTGTAAACAAAACCACACGTGTGCTAAGGTCATCCATTTATTGGACAGAAATTCTGGGAAATTCTAAAACGCTTAATGTGAAAAATGCTTAACGTGGCTTAAAGTACCTAAACAATGACCAGGGAAACTCACATTTCTGTCAACCCTTACTTGTAATAAACTCTAACTACTGAACAAGAATGAGCCCTTATTTCACAGATAAAGTGAATAATGCCACAATTTTAATATCACAATATCACAAACATCAAGTCAGCTGTCTAGGCTTTCGGGAGCAGCCATCTCGGATGCAGTATCTCGATTCGGTGTGAACGCGAGTAGAAAAAATGAACGCGTCACTTCCATTATGAATGTGCATTTCGAGCATATACTGTACATTTGAAACAACGAACTTGTGTGTGCAAAAGATGCGCCATGTGAACGAGCCTTAATGACGGACTTTGTTGTATTTTCGACGTCAGTTGTGGGCCGGAGAGAGGGGAAGGGAGGGCCGTAAATGGCCCACGGGCCTGCAGTTTGAGACTCCATGTGCTATAGGAAGCACAAAAAGCAATAACAATGTACAGATTGTACAGTTTTTAGAATCAGTGGCTGACACTTTCTCAAATTACTTTCAATTTTCAACTTTCTTTAACAAGAGCTCTTAGCACTTCTCATATCTTCTCACTTCTCATTAGCACTTATATCACCCATTTATTTTTTTCATATTGCTAAATATTTTTATTTCGTAATGTAGGCCTACACAAGCTCTTTTAGTAGAGACTGCAAGACCTGAATTGGGTGTGTCTGATAAGAGAGACATACAAAATGTGCAGTGCTGGGGTTCCTCAAGGACAGGTTTGAAAACACTTCAGCTAGACAACACTATACCAGAACATGGACTAGTCTGGAATTCATGTTGGTTTATGCTGTATCATTCAGCAAGGCAGAGCCTGGAGTAATTCAAAATAACAAATAAAAAGCAATAAATGCATTCTGTTTAAATGTAACCTGAAAATGTGGTGTTGTCTTCTTCTAACACACAAAAATGATTACAAACTCCACCCTCTTATAACACTGCCCAGGAAAAGATTGACCTGTTTCTCCTTTCCGTCGAACTGATTTTCAGTGTATCGATAAAGCAAAGTCTAACTACTGATCAGTTGGAGAAAGAACAAAAACATATTCAAGAAAGATTTTTGCAGAGTTTGTTTCTGAACAGACAGAAGATCTTGGTGATTATCACAGTTTCTCATTTCTGAAACCATCATTGAGAAAGTGAAAGTAAAGTTTAGATTGCTGAAGCTGAAACAGTGAAAATGGCTTTACTAAATGTATCTGCAGAACAACTTTCTTGTCCCGTCTGTCATGAAATCTTCAAGAATCCTCTTCTCTTATCATGTAGTCACAGTTTCTGTAAAGAGTGTCTTCAGCAGTTCTGGAGAACCAAGGGAACTGAGGGGTGTCCTGTTTGTAAGAGATTGCCCAGTCATGATTCTCCAATTAATCTTGTGTTAAAGAACTTGTGTGAGTTGTTCCTGAAGGAGAAAAATGAGAGGCGTTCATCAGGATCTGAGGAGATCTGCAGTTTACACAGTGAGAAACTCAAACTCTTCTGTCTGGAGGACAAACAGCCTGTGTGTTTAGTGTGCAGAGATTCACAGCAACACGACAATCACACATTCAGAACCATCAGTGAAGAGGTTTCATCATATAAGGTAAGAAAATGTCAGTAATAGTCATAAATATAGTCATACACTCAGTATTTCTCTCTTTTTTAGTCAACTTTATATGACATTTTACTGTGCTAGAAAAAGTATACTTCTGTTTTTGTCTGTTTAAATGTTTTTTGAACTTCAAATGCAAAACAGCATAAAACAAAGATTAATTGAGTAAACACATAATACAGTCAAGTACACAATACATAAGTGCAAATTTCTTGAATGTTGTCCTTGGCTGTTCTGTTACGTCTTGGATGAGCCACTTCTTTAAAGGTTTGCATTGTGCATTTCTTTAGAATTAAGTAGAATAAGAATTACAATTTAGAATTAATAACAACTATTGTTTTAGATCTTTGAGTTCAGGAGCTTTTGAAACAGCTTTGTAAACCTTCACAGACTGATGTATTTTAATCATTTCCTTCCTCAGTTCTTGAGTTTCTTTCATGTTTGTATGTTACCACTGTGCATTACTGTTTAATACTTTTTAAGTCCAACCTCATTCTGTTGGGAAAAGTTAAGTTTAAGTGTTAAGTTAATAGAAGAGGTCTCAATGGAGACTGTCCTCAAAGAAAATACGACCCAGTTGTACGTTTTTGAATCGACCAAATACGACCCATGTTTACGTTTTAAAGTTAAGCGCCCTCTAGCGGTCGTAAAAATAATGACAGTGTCGCGTTGGATCTGACGTCATGGAATGGTATTTCATGGTAATTTAAACGTTTTACTAGATGTAATTCGTATAAATGACCACACCTAACCCCACCCTAAACCTACCCCTTACAGAAATAGTGCAAAATCATGATTTATAGTGCATATTCCAAAAAAAAAACATACAATGAAAACATATGCGTTCTCTGGTATAGAACCTGTGTTCATATGATTATACTACTTTGCAGTGCAACGCGCTACTAATTTGTACTACACATAATGCCAAGGTTGAATTAGATACCTGTTACTGATAAGGGAGCAAATGTTGAATACGCTCTATAGAGATGTATTTGATGTTCAATACGCTCTATAGAGACGTATTTGAGGATTTGTGAAAACAACTTACGTCGGTCGTATAAATTGGAGGACATGTTATCTCAATGTGTCTAGCTGAACCCTATTATGAATTCTGTTTCAAAGACTTATGGAATTACTTACTATTTGGGGGGCAAATTTTTATTTCAGAAGTCCAGTTGGTATTGGATAAAAAAATTTTCTACAATAATTAACATTGTCTTTAACATTGAGGTTACTAAAGTTGTTTTATGTTAGATTTTAATTTCTGAATCTATTTAGTATGCAATATACACAATACAATAGAAAACTAAATGGGGCAAATACTTTTTCTCATAATTGCATGATCGTATCACTGTATTTTGGAGAGTTTGAGAAAATAGTTCAACACATTAAGGTAAGGAAACACATTCAAGAATCATTTTCAGTAAAACTGTAGGATCACAATATATACAATTAGCATTTGTTTTGCTGTAAAAAATATATAAAAATTTACGGTAAAAAACTAGCAGCTGCAGTTGCCAGAATTTTACCGTAAAAAATACAGTAGCAATGTTTTACAGGTTACAGTTGTTGCTTAAATTTACAGATAAATACCATAATTTCATTAACTGATATAATGGTAATGTACCAACCTCTTAAAGTACTGAAATCTGTTTTATAACTTTGTAATGCAATGTAAGTCACATGATGAACTAAGTGTGAACCTGTGCCTTGTTTCTTTTGATTGGTTCACTAGTATATTTAAAACCGTAGTTCTTTCTGTTCTTTTTTCCATATCATAGGTGTTAAATTCAAGCAGGCTGTTTGTCTGTTTCCTGTATGGGCTAAAGCACCTTTTAGTTTTTTTGTTTTTTGTTTTTTGTTTTTCATTGTCATTGTGGGCTTTGTTAGATTAATAAAATATATCATTGAAGTCTCATTTACTATCTATAAATAATAATAATAATAAACTATTTTAATGTTTCTAACAGTAGGCTATTTAACACAATTTTCACAAACTATGTGTATAGAGTAATTCAAAGTTTTCAAATGTTATTTTATTTTTATGTTCAAAGTAGGCTTATTGTTTTGCATTTTAGGCTCATTTTGAGCACAAACTATGTGCATTGTGCAAATGTCCTTGAGTTGTCCTTCATATCTGTTATGCTGGAAAAAAGGAATCATGAGGCAGATGCAAAATGCAGCAGATTATTAACAAAAGAGAAGCAAACACAGGAAGCAAAGACCAGGAAACCAAGATTGGAGCAACAACAGATAAAATATCCAACCAATGAAGAGTTGGACACAATAGCTAACAAGTGGGTGGAGCTAATGAATTACTATGACAACTGACTATGGCAACAAGCTAGAAAGAAACAAAGGCAAACAGGAAGGAACACAAGAACAATGGAAACAGAAACACTGGGGAGATGCATTCCAAAAAAGGGCCCATAAACACAAAACCAAGATGCAGGAGAACACAGGCCAGGATCATAACAGGGGCAGCTCCAGCCAGGGACAGATCAACAGAAACAGAGACTGTCCCTGAAAACAGAGATATCTGGTAACCTTACAACAGCATATTGTGACTATATTAGGATTGTAAATGTTTTTTTTTATGCATTTTATGATCTGGGAGCAAAACATGCCAAGTGTGTGCCATAGCCAAAGTTTGTGAATGTGTCACAATGGAAATTAATTTGGGTTTGCATCTTTGTAACCTTATTTACCCCTGATGCGTTTGCATCCCTGGTATAGGGTGAATTCAGGTAAAGTGGGCTGTTTAAACTTGATTGTACTGAACACTTTCAGAGTGATGAAGCACTCAAAACTTTCAGTGCATAATAATGGTCTTAAATTAGAAGCATGCTGTTTCTCTAAATAATAAAATCATTTTGACTGAAAATAGTTTTGGCATTATGACACACTTTATAAAATAAACACTTATTTATTATTGCAGTTAAGATGGATTTAAAAGGCAATGGTATTTTCATGAAAAATAGTTTTTAAGCTGGTTAAATATGGTTGGCCCACATTGATTGAATGTGTTAGATAAAGTGGGCTGGTGGTTTCAGGTAAACTGGACCAACTTGAACTCATATGCATTCATAAATTGACATTCACAAATTATTTTATGATTGACATGCATCATGTTGTTGCATGTTTTATAGTCATCTTTTCACTATTGTTACACTATGTAGTAGGAGTTCACTAAGCAGATAAGCAACTTTTATTTTACATTTTTTATGAGATAGGGAGTGACAGAGTCAGAGATTTGATCATTCAATTTCTGTGTTTTGCCCAAGCAATGCCATTACACTTGATATTTTCCTTTGGTTTCTCATTTGTGTCTGAAACAATTTATTTGGAGCTGAAGAGAGAAAAGTAAGTTTTCCCTTTGGATTGTGCTTATGAAGCCCCATCCTGTTGAGAAGTAAGTAAGTAAGTAAGTAAATAAATAAATATTTTACAAATATAAATTAATCAGTGGGTCTCAGTTGGTAGGTTGTAACATAAAACTGATGGCTGATTATTTAAAAAAAAAAAAGGCAATTTTATTGATTTCCATTTTCTCTTTATTTTAGCAGCAGAAAAGCTGAAATGACTTTAAGTTAAGTTTGCAATAGTGCCAATGCTATCTCACAGGAAATCTTATTTATTAGGAATTTGTATATGCATTTGGTAGAATATGATATGAGGTATTGATCAGATTAGTTCAGATCAGTTATGACTGGTGTCAGGTCTTCTGTGTGATTCTTGAAGAGGTATATCATCAGGGACTCTTGCTTTCCGTGTATCTAATCTTAGAAGGGCTTGTTTCATCTGTCCTATGCTACACACTTCATGCATTTTTGTTGATTTGGCCAAAGGAAAAATCACACACTTATCACTAGTCCAAGCCTCTGCAAAAAATATATATTTAAGACCTCTGCCGCAGGATCTCCATTCACATTATAGAGTTTTATCTCAATTCTATTAGTTTTAGATTGTCAAAGTTCATTGTTGATGTAATTCCAACACTGTTTGGATTTTTACTCCTTAGATTTTGGATTTCATTTGCATAATATTACTTTTTTGCTTGCTTGATCTGCCCTTGGACAGTATTCCTCACAGTTCTTCAGTTTTTTTAATTTTCCCATGTATGTGGAACATTTTCTTCTGACTTTTTATAGCAAGTTTAATTTCTCCAGTCATCCAAGGTGTCATCATCATATTTATCATATTTTCTTTTGCAGTGGCATGCATCTTTGCACAAATCTCCACTTTTTCCTCCATATCCTCAGCTTCATACACAGGGGATCAATCTGTAATGGCCACACACTGTTCAAGGGTGTCTCTTCTTCTTTGGTTTCATGTCTTACTCTATATTCCCTTTTCTTAACACTGTTTTGTTTTTGTTTTTTTACCAGTGCGATCATCAAAACTGCAGTGGCCACTTGAACCAACTGGAGCAAGAACACTTGGAGCAATAGAAGGCATCAAGATTTGTTATGATCAAGTCTAAGTAGCTGCTGCAGTTAAATCTTGCACTTTTATTTCATCCACCAAACTGTGACAATAAGAATGTTATAACATAATAATGTTTGCAACTTTAAATATAATAGAGCATTTTCAATGTATTTCTAAGCTGTACATTATTTATTTACACAGTCAATAATAATAAAAATACTTAAACGGTTAGAAAACAAGAAAATATCTAATTTTAGCTTTTTCTAGTTTTACTTTATTTTGTTTCACCGTAAATTAATGTTGAATGCATTTTGATAACATTGAACCTGAAAAAATCCTTTCACCTGTAAAACAGCCACATGATCAGAAACTCCTCCCTCTACAACACAAACCAGGAAGAGACTGAGCTGTCATTTGTCCTTTCTGTCAAGCACACATTCTTCTCTCGAAGAAAAAAAAGGCAAATATCTATAATACAGTACAGTACTACTATTTCAGAAAGTTAAAGTTTTAGTTACTAACCCACATTTACTCACTCACTCTTCATGCTGCTCCAGAAAATGTTACGTCTTTGAGATGACTGAAGTGAATGTGATTTGATTTCAGTCTCAAGCTGAGCACACAGAGAGTCAGATTAAACAGCAGTTTGAGAAGCTTCATCAGTTTCTCAGAGATGAAGAAGAAGCTACAATCACTGCACTGAGGGAGGAAGAGGAGCAGAAGAAGCAGATGATGAAGGAGAAGCTGGAGGAGATCAACAGACACATCTCAGCTCTTTCACACACAATCAAAGACACAGAGGAGATGATGAAAGACAATGACGTCTGCTTTCTAAAGGTCTGATTTCAGATCATTGATTGATTGATTGATTGAGTTGTTGATGATAAATTGTGTTTGTTCTGCAGGAGTTTCTAGTCTCAATGGAAAGGTGAGTGATCTGCTGGTGTCTCTGGTCTCTCTTTTTCTGATCCAAAGTCACTGCAGTTCTGACTCCTGAATGTTCTTCCAGAGCCCAGATCTCACAGCCGGATCCACAGATGCCTTCTGGAGCTTTGATTCATGTGCCATGATACTTGGGCAACCTCAAGTTCAGAGTCTGGAGGAAGATGCAGGACATTGTCCAAAACAGTGAGTCTGGAGAACATCTGTGCTCTTACACATACAGTTTATCATCACACAAAAGCACTAGATTATTTCAGTTGGTAGTAAGTGTAGATCATGCTAACTCTATTTGTAATAAACTATTTTTTTTGATTTCTTGATCTACTTAAGTCACAGACTCAACAGTGTAAACATGAAAAAAACTTGAGGCTCCATTTGTGGTTCTTCTGAATGAAACAAATATATCAAATACAATTTTGTGGTAAATGAACTTTCAAGTTCCTCGAAGACTTTCCATAATGATGGTGTTACTAGAGGAACTATTGACAGTCTCTAGAGTTTGTTAAGAAAATAATTAATTCATCAAAGAACTGCAGCCAGATTCACAATACTTAGAATAAAATTGTTCTTTTTCTTCTTAATTAGTAACTTAAAATAAGATTTTCTTTTGTATTTTTTAGTACAACATTAAGAAGACTTCAACATTTTGAAAAGAATATTCTTAAAAAAATGTATTGTTTTATTACAATAAAATGTCTACTTAATAATTCAAGTATTTGTTGTATTAAATAAGCAAACCTCGTGAGTAGGATACGATCAGATAACTTAAAAAACTTTTATTTCTTAATTTCTTAAACTGTTCTGTTCTGCTCTGATTAACTTTCTGGTGCTGTTCATTCATTTTTGTCCAACTTTTTTTTATTATTTTATTTATGTGTGACCATTTTAACATTTTTTTTTAACTCATATCCATTGACATCCAAATTATTACCAACCTAAAACTAAAACACAGCTAGATCAGATTTTCTTACTGTTTCAGAGTAAACCACGTTAAATATAAATTTCAAAACATTATATTTGTGCATTTTTCATAATAATAATTTTTTTTTTACTTGAGCAAACTTCTGGCAAATCTGGCAAAAGTCTTAAAAAAGACAACCAAGCATTCAAGGTAATAAATGAATCCTAAATATTCAAAAACTATAATTTAGTACCATAAATCCTCTAATAATACACAGTATATATCAAAATATAACCAATACATGAAAATAAATAAAAACACAAGCAGCAATAATTGCATTCATGATCATATTGAAATTTACTGTAGGGATGTTTTTCTTAAAGATTTTCAAGTATCTTCTCATTTTAACGTGTTTCTAGAAAAAGTGCTGTTTCATGCTAATTGTCACGCTAGCTCCGAGGAAGAGACGAGAGGCGTGCGGATCCATATGCACTTTATTATAACAGTAATCGTAACAGACAGGCAGGGGTCAAACGGGGCAATCGGGAATGGCACAGGTAATCCAAAAACGCAAACAGTTCGAGCAAAAAGGTAACAAGCGTAACAGGCAAACGTTCCTAATCCAGAGGGCAGGCGTAGGTCAAAAAGGCGGACGGCGAGACAATCAAGAAACCAGGGAACTAGGGGGATCGACACGGGAAAGGAAACACGGGAATGAAAAACGCTCAGAAATTAACAGACTAGCTGATAATACTTTGCAACGATGAATGGAAGTGACGTCTATTTATACCATGGAAGATGGCAGGAAGTGGCAGAAGGGGGCAAGGGTGAGAGGTAACCGGAGGTCCATAAGAGAGGGGTGATGGGAAATGGAGTTAGTGGTAAGGTTCATGTAATGTCCAGAAGGGTGATGGCTCCCTCATATGGTGAGAGGAGGGAGCCGCAGTAGTACAGTTCGTGACACTAATGATGTGTTTAACAGAAGAACCTGCTTCAATTACTCATACAACTCAGATCTTACAATAATAATAGATTATTTATTATAAAGTCAAACACAACAAACTCTTTCATCACAAACACACCTTTAAGACTCAGTTTGATGAACATGATCAGATAATACTGAAGATACATTAAGTTTTATACAATACATTTATACAGTTAATTTTTTTACGTTTTTTTTTTTTATCTCAACGGCTCTGATTGTTTAATTCTAATTTAAACTTTTCAAAAATATCATGCTTCTCTTGATGAATCACACATTAAACACTGATAATAAAATGAGTGTGTAACTAATAACACTGACAGTGATCAGAGGAACATGTCTGATTCGTTTGATCAACAGGACGAGTGTCATAATTCATAATCATCTGTGTTCAGTTCACTCTTGATCATTATATGAACATCAGAATGAAAGCAGCTGTTGATTGTGTCTCATCAGCTCCTGTGATTCTGGATCCAAACACTGCAAATCCACTCCTCGTCGTGTCTGATGATCTGACCAGTGTGAGATATACCGTCAGCAGACACCTTCAACTGCTTCCTGATAATCCAGAGAGATTTGACTTGTATCACTGTGTTCTGGGTTCAGAGGGTTTTAACTCAGGAACACACTGCTGGGATGTGGAGGTTAAAGAGAGTCGAAGGTGGACTCTTGGAGTAACTACAGCATCAAACCAGAGGAAGGGACGTGATTGCTTTAAACGTAATATCTGGAGTGTGTGGTATATTAATAGAAATTCTCTATTTGCCTCTCCATTCCAGCCCTGCCCTGGTTTTCGTGTTAAACAGGATCTTGATCGTGTGAGAGTGAATCTGGACTATGACAGAGGAAAGGTGTCATTCTCTGATCCTGTAACTAACACACATCTACACACATTCACAACCACCTTCACTGACACTGTGTTTCCTTTCTTCTGGTGTAGTCACTCGTCCTCTGTGAGGATCTTACCATTCAATAGTCAGTAATGGTTACAGCTATAGGTCTGGATCTTCCCGCTTTCATCATGTTTCAGTATTTAATTCATATCACATTAGTAATAGTTGATCACATGATCACACAACCCGGTATCATGGCCAAGCGTGTAATACACACGTCGGTCCACTAGAGGATGCGTGTCATTGTCACGCTTTGCCTCCTCTAGGCGTGAAAATGACACGCAAGATTGAAAGTCGAGTGCCAGCAGGGGGCGGTAATATTTTTTCAATGCCAGAAAATCACACGGCGCAAAAAGAAGCGATTTAGTGCATTCTTCGGAAATCCTCGTGTAAGGTAAGCTGACCAAACCAGTGTTTAACGTTACTAAAGTTGAGAAAAGCCTGTGTTGATTTTAGATCTCGGTTGTAACATTAACAATATAGCATGATATCAGACTACGGACAGGTCAGTGCCTGGTCGCAACTTCAGAACTAGCCGGACTCGGTCCGATCGGGTCATTCAATCTAACGTTAGGCCGCATTTTTCTTCAGTTGGTCAGTGACATTAGTGCAGGAATGTTTTTTATTATTATTTAACCACAGAAAGCTGCAGTTGACCGCATATTATGTTATATTATGTTGATAAACAGTTGTTCTAGTAACTTAAATGAGAAGTAACGTTATATAAACCCCGCTGCTTGATGATGGATAAACAATAAATTTCATTCATTTCTATAAATTTAGATCAGCTGTTCATTCATGCAGTTTACATGCTGAATTTGCATTGTGCAATGACAGCATCATAGTTGTTTGTTTTGTGTTTACAGTTCTGCATATATAGGCCTAATGACACGCCTCGCTGCAAGAGAATTAAATATGTTTTTGTGATAATGCTTTAGGTTCATTAGTTAACACTACTTGAGTTATCAGGAATTAAGAATGAACAATACCTCAACAGCATTTATTAATCTTAGATAATGTTATTTCAACATTTACTAATGCATTATTAAAAATCAAAAGTTGTGCTCGAGTTAATTCACTGTGAACTAACATGAACAAACAATGACTGTTTTCATTAACTAAGGTCAATAAATACTGCAAAAAACGTATTGATCATTGTTCGTTCATGTTAGTTAATACATTAACTAATGTTAACTAGTGGAACCTCATTGTAAACTGTTACTGTTTTTGTTTTTCCTTGTCCAGCAACTCCTGTCGATACCCACCACTCTTCCCTATATATACCTCCAGCAAGAATCCCAAAGGCTCTTTTAAGAGCCACCTCCTGTACTCTCTCTCTCTCTCTCTCTCTCTCTCTCTCTCTCTCTCTCTCTCTCTCTCTCTCTCTCTCTCACATTCACTCACTTTCTCTCCCTTTCTTCCCGGAAGCCACAGTGTCACCAAGTAAGCATTGCTTTTTTTTAGTTTTTCATCTCATCCAGGTGTGTAAGTGAAAGAAGTACTTCTCAAAATCTTATTGTGTCTCTCTCATTCTCACCAGCTTGCTCTATCTCTGATAGAAATGCCAGGCCAGGGGTCAACAAATCGAAAATGTGTTACCTGCAACACAAAATTAAATGTAGCCTGCAAAACCTGCAATGAATGCAAAGTAGAGCAGCCACATAAACTGAGGCTAAAAAACAAAATTGAAAAATTTGATCAGAAGCGGGAGAGGTGGGTGCATATCCAGAAAAAAAATCGGACCACCTCTCATGTCCAGGATGAAGCTTATATAATGGTATGTGACTTCTTTTATTGTTTTTATGCAGGTTATTTTCCAGATGTTTCTATATTCCAGATGTTTCATATTAATATCTGTTATTTTTGTATGTTTGTGTTGTATTTTTAGCTCGAAAAATTGCAGGCCCTGGGAGTAAGGGCTGTTTTACTTTTATCAAGGCCTGGAAAAAAGCCAAATTCTTGGTTATCTGAACTTTTGACACCCCGATGTCAGCTGACTGAGACCTCAAACAAATGCCTTGATAGAATGAAGGACCTGTTTGATATCGTTATTCAAGGTAAGAATTCTGTTATTTAAAAAAAATAAAAAGTCCTGTTTATGATACCTTGCATTGTGTCCACAGGTAAGGATGTGGTCGTCTCCCTTAATTTAGCTTACGGCTAAAAGTAAAATAATTGCGAGAGCTTAAAGGGTTAGTTCACCCAAAAATAAAATTTCAGCCATTAATTATTCACCCTTATGTCATTTCCAAGTCTTTTGTTCATCTTCAGAAAAAAAAGGGTCCAGAATAATGCATCAATTAATGACTAACTTATTCACAAACATAACATAAACATGAACACATTAGTAATTAATGTTTAATTTGGAATTTTAAGTCTGAATCATGCATTAATTAAGCGTTAATAAACTAGCAATTAATGATTAACTTAACATATAGTAAGGGTGTATTAGCCATTATTTTCAATTTATGAAACGTTTGACAGATACACATTTATGCTATAAATTAGGGGTTCTCAACCCTGGTCCTCGAGGGCCACTGTCCTGTGGAGTTTTGCTCCAACCTTGATCAAACTTAGCCTCCTGTAGCTTTCTAGTAATCCTGAAGAGTTCAGGTGTGTTTGGTTATGGTTGGAGTGTATATTAGTGTATTAGTGGCAGTTTAGCCTTAATTATTGGCTTATACTGGTCAATAAACATAATTATTACACGGCTTCGTGGAATGCTCTATTCTGATTGGTCAGTCGCCACATTCAAAGGTTTGTTATTCCCAGGTAACAACCGCTAAAACTAATAACACAGGCTCATCCGGGTTCTTCGAATCATATTGACCGTTAGTAATTATACGCATCACTCCGCTGCTGTCTGCCGCATATCAATCATTGACAGTTTGGCTCCATCTTGTGGCTTAAACGCTTAACTACTCATGTAAGTTACAAAGTAGCCAGTAAAAATGGTGTGCGCTGCGTGCAGCCAGGAACTATTGTTTTCGCGGAAGCTTTGCTTTCATTTAAAGACCTTGTAAATAAATGAAACATTACTCAGATCAATGTTTCTTGTCTATTTTTTTTTGCTTTTGTAGCAAGAAGCCGTGTAATAAGCAGGATAATGTAGATCCAGCAGGTTGTTATCGCAGAATAAAGCCCTTCAGTCTTACAACATTCGGTAAGCCTGTCGGGCTTTATTCTGCGATAACAACCTGCTGGATCTACATTATCCCTTACATATCACTATATATATCACAATAAGTGCCATAATTAATGTGGAAATAACTTTCACTTTAGAACAAGGGGTCAAATTGCCTTGATTACACTATCTTAGCAATTTATAACTGTAAACTCAGCACTAAGTAATTAGTTAAAATTACTATTACATATTGTTCACTTAACTTAATAAATGGTGAATCAATGAAATATAACTAGTACATTACTACACAAAAGTAATATATGGTTTGCTAAGTTGAAAATAGTGGGTAAAAGGTGTTTACTGTACATTCAATGGCTAATATGCCCTTAATAATGTTTAGTTAATCATAGTGTGTTAGTGATTAAGTAATGCTTAATCGTGAACAAGTTAATCATTAATTGCTAGTTTATTTATGCTTATCTAAAGCATAATTCAGAACCTTAAAATGACAGGTTGATCATTAATTACTAGTGTGTTCGTGCTTAAAGGGACAGTTCACCCAAAAATGAAAATTCTGTCACCATTTACTCAGCCTCATGTTGTTCCAAACCTGTATGAGTTTCTTTGTTCTGCTAAACACAAAAGATGATATTTTAAGGAATGTTGCTAACCAGAGAGTTGACGGCACCCACCAACTTCCATTGTATTTTTTTTCCTACTATGGAAGTCAGTGGGTGCCGTCAGCTGTTGGATTACCAGTTTTTTCAAAATGTCTTTTTCCGTGTTCAGCAGAACAAAGAAACTCATACGGGTTTGAAACAACTTGAGGGTAAATGGTGACAGAATTGTCATTTTTGAGTGAACTACTCCTTTAACTAATGCTTAATTGTGAACAAGTTAATCGTTAATTAATGCTTAACTAATGCATTATTCTGGACCCTTAAAATAAAATGTTACCAAGGTAATGAAAATATCATTAAAATTGTCCATCCGACTCCAGTGGTTCAACCTCCCCAAAAGACTGATTTTCTCAGATTTCATCAAAAATATCTTCATTTTGATCCAAACATAAACACAGGTATTACGAGTTTGGCACAACACTAGTGATTATTGACTGAAATTTCATTTTTGGGTAAACTAACACTTTAAAAGCTAACCAGCTAGCAATTTAGCTGTTCACTTTTAAATATCAATAAAATAACATTGTAATAATTGTGTCTTACTTGATTTTCATTTTAATCATAAATGGAATAGAATGCACACACCAGAAGATCCAGTCCAGATGCAGGACCACACGCTTGGCGTTTATACTAAACCAAACTTGAACTCTGATATGGATTAAAGAGGTGACATTTTTTTTTACAATTGCATGCAGATACGCTGCCTTTTTTACTCAACGCTTGGCCATTGTCCCCATACCCAGTGCTTATAGATGATGCAGATTAGGGCTGCATTTTCCAAAAGCATTGTTAGCCTAAGTTGATCATGGAACCATTGCCACCCATGGAGCTACAATCAACTTAGGCTTATGATGCTTTTAGGAAACGCAGACCAGGGCTGTACACTTACCTTTTTAGGTGGTAACACTGGTCTTAGCAGAGTAACTTTACGATAGCCTATATTTTATTATTTGTTTAATAACAACATAAACTGTGACATTGAATTGGGAGACAAGGTAATTAGCTATGCTATAATTTAAATTATACATTTCCACTAGAAAAAGTGGCACAGTTGGTCAACCAATTGACCGTTCACAGGAGTTTGATTGACAGGCAGTCTGACCAATCATAATCTGACATTTTTGTCTGACAAACCTGACATACAGAAGAGCCAGTAGATTATCATCAGTGAACTTGTAAAATGGTATGTATTATTAGCGTCTTGGTTCAAATGTTCATTCATGTTAGCCGTGCTACACATTAAGAGCCACAAAACGGTATTTATTGCTTGAATTTCTTAAAAATGACAAGATTTGAAAGCTGAGATTTTTTTCCTACCAAAAAGTAACCTGCTTGTCAGTGTCCTCTTTGCCCCACAATGTATTTTTCACTCTGTGAGAACAAGCATGGAGTGAGAGAAGCATGGCTTGTCAGACATAATAACAATAACTAAGAAGGGACGGGTTTTTGCGAACAGTCAAATGCAATCCATAAAATGTCTTGTGAGTGTTCCCCTGTTAAATCAATACTGCTTAATAGAAGTAGTTTGGTAGAACAATCAGCACTTGTTAAGTTTATACCATCTGCAACTAATGGTTATATTTATTGTTGATTTTTTTTTCTTGATTTAATCAATCAGAAGTTTGGTCTATAAAATAAATAATTATCTACTTCTACAATGTAGGCTGGACCCCACAGGGTGCTGCAGGACAAGTCAACGAAGCCTCATCAGCACCAGTTGAACTCCCAGCTGTACCACCAGTGGTCACATCAGATCCACAAGTTCCAGTGGCCCCGGTTCCTCCCCCACCAGCTCCTACTGGTCAACAAGGGGTCACATCAGATCCACAAGTTCCAGTGGCCCCGGTTCCTCCCCCACCAGCTCCTACTGGTCAACAAGGGGTCACATCAGATCCACAAGTTCCAGTGGCCCCGGTTCCTCCCCCACCAGCTCCTACTGGTCAACAAGGGGTCACATCAGATCCACAAGTTCCAGTGGCCCCGGTTCCTCCCCCACCAGCTCCTACTGGTCAACAAGGGGTCACATCAGATCCACAAGTTCCAGTGGCCCCGGTTCCTCCCCCACCAGCTCCTACTGGTCAACAAGGGGTCACATCAGATCCACAAGTTCCAGTGGCCCCGGTTCCTCCCCCACCAGCTCCTACTGGTCAACAAGGGGTCACATCAGATCCACAAGTTCCAGTGGCCCCGGTTCCTCTTCCAGCAGCTCCTATTGGACCACCAGTGGTCACATCAGATCCAGTGGCCCCACTTCATCCCCCAGCAGTCTCAACAGGGATTGCAAATAAGGGTATTATATATTTTTAAAGCGATGAACTGCTCCATTTAGCTTTTGTCATTATTTAAATCATAATTGAGTTTGCTCATATTTGGGACATTGTTTCTGTTGGTGTTTTGGTGGTTTCCCATTAGGAGTGCATAATCTATTTATTCAGTATCACTATCAAAATATCAACTTGCACAATATCTTACTGAAAATGTTGAAAAAGTATGCAATATTCCATTTATTTTGTGGAGTGATGCATCTGTTTGTAGTGTGGCTTAGTTGTGTTCGATTCAGAGCCTGCTTTTAACTGCTATATAATGATCATATTTCATTGGTCAGTTACCCTATCACATGCAAATGTGAGTGCATGGGTCCACTACTCGAATATACCCTATAGAGCATACCATATGATGTGTGTGCATTCTTCGACAGTGCGTGTCGAAGAATGCACACTCAGTGAAACAGCAAAGATCAGGGATAAATCAGAAATGGGGATAGTGACTTTTTGTGTTTTTACATATGTTTAAGAATATCAAAATGATTGTTATTGCAGTATTCATGATCAATATTCCAATATCACATTTTGTCAATATTATGCAACTATCTTCCCATAGACACTTGGGAAATTGATTTTGCATAATTTATGTATGAAGTTCTCACCAAAGACATTTTGACAAATAATGTCTGGTCTTCATTATAAATTGTGCCTAATTTTATTGCTTATGTGTTTGACATAGATACAATACATTTTTACATATTTTATGTTTCCCTGTAATTAACAGATGAAGGTGTGGAAGGAGGCCATCCAGCTCCCACTACAGTGTGGCGACGTAAAAGGAAAGGTGTGTTGGCATACTGTCTGTGAATCCATACATTGAAATTGACATAAATTGTCTTCATGAAGGCTGTATTTGCATTTGTAAGTGACTGTGGCCTATTAAGTAGCTGTGTTGTATGTGCAATATTTTTTAGAGGCAAAGTGTGTATGAAAATACAATTTTTAATTATAAAATATTGAGGTGCTGCAGAGAAGTCCTGGCCTACACATATTTTACAGACTTAAGAAAACATCTTTGTTTGGTACAAATCCTTGAACAAATCACACCATAATAATTTAAATATGCTTTGTAATGACAATTAGAATAATTAAGTAAAAATTAAAATTTCCTACAATATCACAACTCCAAATAATCACAATTTGACATTTTTACTAAATTGTTCTGACCTATTTAACAGGGAAATGAGTTATACAGTGGTGTAGTTTTCTGTGTAAGGAATCTTAATTTTATTACCTTGTTTGACAGTAGAACACCATCTAGATTTCTGTAAAGGAGGGTGGACTGAAACCCACAAAACTGATTTGAATGAGCTGCAATATCTACTGTAGCCACTGTCGTCTGGTAATTCTGACATACCTAATGTAACATACATGCTAATAGACGGAATTTAAAACCATTCATTTACATAACTGACATCTAGCTATTTGTACTCAAATCTGTAATACAGTGTTTTTGCTCGGTCTTGACCGAGTCTCTGCTTTGGAAATGCAGCACATCCCAGGCAGCTTTTCAGTTGTCAGTTGATTGCCAGTATATTTCTTCCAACCGCCCAACCCTATAGTTTGTATTGATTACAGTAACTTACTAGTGTTCACTTCTGTTCCGGAATAACTACAGTATGAACACTGTGACTAAGTACAACCCATGCTAGCTTAATAACCACTTATTTAATAATGGCTTGTTTAGTGTAGTGTAAAGCTTTGTGAATATAATATTTTTACCTTTCAGAATGCCCACATACAGTGACAGGGAGCCAGGATTTTTACCCTGTGAAGAGGGTTGCCAAATGCAAAGTTATTAAGGTTAAATATAATACCACTTAAACACTACACAGGTTACATAACAATGTACCAGTTGACAAGGTTGGATAATTTTTCTGTTAATGGTGTAATGGTTTTGAAAAAGTATTGGTGATTGGTAGAACTGCTGAACATAGGAAATTTGCAGCTGAATATGTCTTACTATTTTTAGGGGCAAAAAATGAAGCAGGTGGAGTGGGAGCCATGCAAACTCTGGTATGTACAACTTCTTAGGGGTAACACATAGCCAGTTAGTTTTAACAAACTATTGACACAGTATCTCACAAAAGTGAGTACACCCCACACATTTCAGCAACCATTTTATTATATCTTCTCAAGGGACAATACTATAGAAATGAAACTTGGATATATATTTCATAGTAGTCAATGTGCTGCTTGTATAGCAGTATAGATTTACTGTCCTCTAAAAATAACTCAACATACAGCAATTATCGTCTAAATAACTGAATAACTAAATAACAGAACCAGCAGCACTCATGAACCAGACCGTAATGCTCCACCCACCATCATCATTATTTTGAAGAAAAATATCAGACAGACTTGGAGGCTTTTGCATCTGAATTTTTCATACACACACACACACACACACACACACACACACGCGCACACACACACATACATATACATATATATATATATATATATATATACATAAACAATTTTTTGGGGGTTATTTTATTTATTTATTTATTTTACTTTTTTTTTTGAGAATTGTCTTAAAAATGACAAAAATGTAAAACACTTTGGAGTATTGTGCATACCAAACAGTGATTAATGTCAGACACAACTGATTATAGTACACAATAACAACTCAAGACATTCACAGTGTTCTTAAATATTTTCTTGACTTAAAAGAACAATTAAGGCTTTCCTTCTGCATTGTAGTTGACTAACTTTAGCCTACTGTGATGTAATGAAACCCAACTAAAACACAGCAACAGGATGTGTGTATTAATATCTACATAAATGTCTAATTGCATCTTTCTTTTTTGCGTTACAGTGGAAAGAAGTGGCCATTGGAGTGGGTGGCGGATCAGGACACCTTTTAGTGCTTCCAAATTCATCAGGTGCCAAAGAAGGTGCTGGGGCCTGCTTGCGTTTTTTTCTCACTGTTGTAAACATAAGCACTTCTTGTTAATTAACACATTCATTGCTATGTTCATGTGTATTTCCTTTTGCACTTTAAATTGAATATTAATAATTTTGTTTTGCACCCCAATTATTGTCACTTTTGTGTGAGTTCAGTTATGTTTTGTCACTTTTATTAGTTTACTGTTCTTTCTTCAATAAAACAATGAGGAATTAATTTGTTTCTTTTTTATTATCAGACACAGTATTTACTGAATAGACTGCTTTATATGAGCATCTAAGAAAACATATAATGTTTCTGGTTATTTGTTCAGTGAACAGTATCATATAAAACATTCATAGCTGTTGCTCCTTAACTAAGTCAGTATGCTTTCTATATAGCATGGGTGGTGGCCGTCGGTCCTGGAGAGCTGCAGACCTGCAGATTTTTGCCTCAGCTCTAATCAAACACACCTGAACAGTACAATCTATGTGTAGTATTGAAAATTACTAATGTCACATACTATTTAGAATGGGTAGTATGCACATTGGGATGCAGGCCATGTGAGCTGAAGTGGTCAACCTACAGTAGCCTGCTGAATCAGACCTCATGATTGGTGTCTTGCTGTACTTACAGTATCGTAAAGGCTGTTGTGAGTCTTACAAAGTAACACAAAACTGAAATAGAAAATCTAAATACTGTATTGCTTTTGGGCATAGTGGAAGTGTAATATAATGGCAGCTGTAAGTTAAATTAGATTATTGTATATAGATATTTAGCCATATGACCACAGCATAAATGCACATAAATATTAACTACAAAAGTAATGGTATGGAAGGATGGACACTGGACTCTTGCAGTACTTGAAGCTGAGGGACAAGGGCATAAATGAAAGTCACCCCACCCCCATAAGCAGCCAGCAGGCTGGCATATTTAACTGTTTAGGGCCCTGATATCTATAATAATGACACTGTGATTTCTTTTTAATGTTACTCATCCCTGTATTTTAATTCATAGACATGTACACCATTCATTTCACCATTCATCACTCTGAAACTGCTTTCTTGACTAACAAATTATTTTTATTGGGTTAGGGTTTGTAAAAAAAAAATGTTTTTTTTTTTTTTTGCATTGAGGATTTTGTCCAACTGTCATTTTACTATGTCCAACAAACACATTTCTGTCAGGATCACTGTCATCAAAGATGACAATAGCATGCAGTTTGGATTGGAGGTATGGTTGTGTACTGGGCAAAAATCACATCTAGGCAGCCTAGCATGGATAAGAGCAGTGATAATTAACCACCTTAGGGTAAACATAACAGGATCAACACATTTTATTGCAATATCATTAATGTTCTTAATGACAATAATTTAATGTACCAACATACAGTGCCTATAGCTGTTTTCACATTTTGTTATTTTGCAGCATTATGTTAAACTGCCACCGTAATGACAAACAAAAGACGGGATTTATCACAACTTTGCAAATTTAGGCTTGGGTAGGTGTAGGCGTTAGCAAATGTGATTTATTGTAATGGCGAGATTTTGTGTCACTTACGGACGTAGCTGTATCCCTTCTAGCCACAATCAAAGATTAGACATACAAAGACGGTTCACTCCTATATTTATGAATGGGAGAAACTACAACGCGCAACATGCGGAATAGTCCCGCCTTCTGAATGAAAGAGCCAATCACCGATTGCTATAATCATTGCGTCACTGCAGCTGCCATTAGACGCTCCGGTTCCCATAGAAACCTGAGACTCACGCTTAGGACTGCACATGCGCATTGGCTGGTCTAGCCTGAAAAATAAGCTTTTTAAATGCTATTTGAGCATAGGAAACAGCTTTTCTGGGACAGTTCGTGTCAGATTTTGTTGCTGATTTTAAATATGTAATTTCATTTGCTTAAGCAAGCGGTTTTTGAGATTTCAGGATTTCCCCACTGTCCTCGCACGCAGTCAGCGGAGGCTCGCGAATGTATAAATAAGGCTAAAGTCTAAGCTCTGTCTGGGCCAATCGAGAACGTTCACAGAATTAAATGTTCTCTGTCTGGTCCACTCCTGCGTTGTCTTGGCTGTGTGCTTAGGGTGATTGTCATGTTTGGAAGGTGAACTTTCAGCCAAGTCTGAGGTTCTGAGCGCTCTGTACCGTTTTCATTAAGGACATCTCTGTATTTAGCTGCATTCAGCTTTCTGTCTTGTCTGATCACTTCCCCAGCCCCTGCTGCTGAAAAACACCCCCACTGCATGATGCTGCTGCTGCCACCGTGCTTCACTGTTGAGATATTGTGCAGGTGATAAGTGTTGCCCGGTTTCCTCCAATGAATATGGAATTAAGGTTCATCAGACCAGAGAATTCAAACAGGATTTCATGTGTCTTTACTAAGGAGAAGCTGAAGTATAGTTGCTGTGCCATCAAGCCCAGATTGGTGGAGTGCCGCAGTGATGTTTGTCCTTCAGTAAGTTTCTCCCATCTCCATATAAGATCATGGAGCTCAACTACAGTGACCATCATTTTCTTGGTCACCACTGTAACCAAGGCCCTTCTCATTTGCTCAATTTGGCCAGAAGGCAGATCAAGGTAGAGTCCTGATTGTTCCAAACTTCATCCATTAAGGATTATGGAGGTCACATTCTCCTGTAAACACAGCCAAATATATATATATATATTTTTTTGTAGTCTTCCCGAGATTTGTGTCTCAACACAAACCTGTTTTGTAGTTCTGCAGGCCATTCCTTTGACCTCATGTCTTAGTTTTTTCCTCTGACATCCATTGCAGCTGTTAAACTTTATAGACAGGTGTGTGCCTTTCCAAATCATGTGCAATTTGCCACAGGTTAACCCCAGTCGGAGTATAGAAACATCTCAAAGATGATATTTGTGCTGTCCTTTTTTTCAGTTTTTTCTTTTTTAATAAATTAGCAAAGTTGTGATTAATCCAGTGAGTGGGGTGTAGATTTGCATTGGAAAAAGTAATTTAAGACAGTTTAACAATGTTGTAACATAAAATGTGAAAAAATTAAAAGGGTATGAATATCTTTTATAGGCACTGTAATTGAAGAAAACAAGTCTGTTTCAAAGAGGAATATCAGAAGACCCAGTCCTGACTGGACAAGAAAAGTAGCTGGGGTTGGAGGAGGATGTTGAGCAATGCAGTAAAGCTGCTGGTAATACTGGAGGAACCTTACATAGCAGGGGCTCTCATCTCTGGCCCTTGAGATCCATTTTCTTGTACAGTTTTGCTCCATCCCCATTCAAACACACATGAACAAACGAATGAAAGTTGACACTTCAGGATTAGTATACTAATACTAATATAACTTTATAATAATATATAATATAACTTTCTATAGAAAGCAGCAGGTATGTGTATAATCCAGGTTGGTAAGTGGATATTGAGGGCCAATTTGAAGACCTGTTATATGAGGATGCTGCTATAGGCATCGTATTCAGCTGATGCAAGCTTGACTAGTGTGACCAACCAGAACTAATGCTACACTTGATTTTTTGTAACGTTTATACATTCGACCATTTCATGTCTTTTTGAAATGTATTTATGACACATGGGCTGAGTAGGTAGAGTGAAAATTTTAATTTTGTCATAGGACTAAATAAAATACATCATTGGAAAGGTCTTGATCAGCAAAGTTAAAGCATGAAAATCTGAAGGCTGTACATGGCTCCTGCTTTGAAATATTGACCTCTGAACTTTGATGTTGATGCATGTTTTGAGTCTTATAATTCAGCAACTGAAGGGGCTACAATGATGAGACCAACTGTTATACAAGTATCTTAAACTCTTCCATCGTTAGGAATACTGTTTGGTGTGATCACCAATAGGGGGCATCATAAAAAATGGTAAAAATAGAATTTCAGCTAGTTATGATTTATAATTTCAAATTCTGACCAAATTGCTGTATTTTACTTCCACCCATACTCCTGCATGCACACTCAGTTTTATATTTCAGACATTCAGCTACGAGAAACAGTACTTTACAAAAAAACTACAATTCCCTGTTGCAGCAGATTACAACGTGATAGACAGCCCGTTAAATATGTAGTTCTTCCGGTTTGCAAACTAGGTTAGGGTTTCAAAAAGAACTATAGTATAAAATAACTTACTAACAGGCACGCTATTGCAAAAGAATAATACGTGTTGTATGAATTCAGACCAAAACATTGTCATATTATGATTATTATTAGCCAAAAACGCCTTTTGTTTGTGAGGTTTACGCTCGTTGCCTAGCGCGTGCGTAGCCTGACAACAGACACGGAAATACGTTTTTTTAGACGTGTTAGAGAAAGAACTGACACTGACAAAAAACAATTGAAAAAATATCTCATTCTTTATTAAAAATTTAGTTTTCAGGTTAAATGGAGGCACTAGATGCAAAGGACGGGCTATTCGTTTTTACAGTTGGAGGAGTGGGGGGTTTCAGTCCATTACAGAGCTAACGCATACAGACCATACACTGTAAGAGAAAAATAAAAACTCCCATTCACACCTAGGACAATTGACATTCTTTACGTTTTCTTTATTTACAACTTATCTTTTTTATTATTATTATTTACAGAAAATACAGCAAATAATGATAAAAAAATAACATTATTTACACATCACTTTTCTATGTAAAGAACAAAGTGATATTCATTAAATCAAAGACCACAAGGCCTTTCATGCATACATAGTAAATGTTATACATAACAAAGCAAATAGCTCATTATTAGTTGATATTTATATCAGTTGTCTAGTGTTAATTTATATATCCAGAGTCAAGTTATGCAGAAGGATAATGAAAAACAACTTTTGTTGTAGCATTCATAGCTATAATTTAATAATTAATAATACACATAACTGTATACCTACTTCACAATTAATGTGAAAATGTTACTTTGTGTATACTGGTATACAATGCTAAGGCAAAAATGAAAAATAAGTAATTTCACATCTTAATTCCAAGAAGGCATTGAAAGCCTTAACACCTCAGCATGAACTACTTTGAATGCATGTACAACATAGTTATATAGTTACTGGAAGTAATGGCATAGTAAATCAGTTCTTTTTGTTGGCAAGGTAACTGCAGTAATAACAGGAAACAGTCACTTAATATAAGGTAACAGCAATCTAACTATATTATATCACATTACATCAATTCAACAGTAACATCTATGTTCCCTAGGAAGAGTTTATTTTTTACATTTTTGTACAGAAAATGTTATGTTTACAAAAACAGATGGGGAAAAACTTGGGGAAGTCACCACTGCAAGAGGTTGATGTCATTCACAAGCTGAGGCACCACAGTTGACTGCAGAAATAATCTGTGAAACATCGAAGGTGGAGGGGAAACCTTAAAACGGACCTGCTGTTTGTAAAATGAGTTTTGGAGAATTACACAAAAAATGTTGCTTAATCACTGCATGAAACACTCATTTACACTCCTTCAAAATCACTGTCATCTGAACTCTCATAATCAACTTCTTCATGGTCCTCCAGCATTTCCTCGGGCCCGTCCTCCAGCAGAGAAGAAGCATTTGGTCCTAAAGCCTGCCTGTAACTTGAACATACAACTTGGAACTTCTCCTCCACATCTGCAAGCCTTTTCTGAAGAAGACACAGTAGCCCACGATGACCCTCTTCATTTAAACATCCTAGAAGGAAAATTTGAAGTGAGACATACAAAATATTTAAACTGAGTTAATGTTGTTGATCTATTCATTAACTGGCTTCCTTAAAAACTACAGACCATTAAGATTCAGTCACAAAGAATACATAATGTAATTAAAAATGAGTGGGGTTTTACTGTAATATTTGCTATACAATATGTCTGATTGTCCAGATGAACCATGATTTTTTTTAATCACCAAAAGGACAAAGGAAGGTTATTTCAGAACTTATTAAAAATCATGAAACTAGCATGTGCTTTATGGAGAGTTTTATACCCGTAATTATAGAAATCAATATCAAGTCTCACATCTCCACATCTCAATACAGAAAAATATTCAATTCAACTCACATTTATTTGTATAGCACTTTTCACAATACACATTGTTTCAAAGCTGTTGTACAGAAAATGCAAGTAATATCCATTTCAGAAATGGATAGTTCAAGATAAAAGTAATTAAGTAGTTAACTAACATTGATTTTAGGCAGATAAGGCAAATGTCAAATTGTATCCCCAAAATAGTTACTGCAAGAAGGTAATAAAAGTAGGTTTCTTACCACTGTTTCTGCCAGAAGATATTTCTGATATCACTGTCCTGATGTTATCAGCCATCCTTTTGAGATAGGTGCAGTGCTGCCTCATCTCCCTCATTACGATTATCTTTTCCTCTTCATGCCGGACTTTTGACATGTACGCATCAAAAATCTTCTTCTTCGTGAGGATGTTGCTGGATTCTGAAGTCACACAAATAACATCCTTTCGATACAAATTTTACCTTTACATTCTAAACAGCAGGCAAAACAAGTTGCATACAAGTAATGTACGTACATCCCATAACTTGGTGCAGGGTGCAAAAATTTAGATTCAAAAAGTTATGAAGACACCCACACACTACAGATTTTCTCCATTGTTCTTTATTTCACTCAGCTAATTACGAGCCATTAAAATACCTCACCCTATCTCATAAGTGGTGTATGCCTGATGAAGGTCTTATGGTTGAAATGACAACACCTTATAAAGAACAGGGGAGTAAGTCCTCGTAGCAGTCAGCAACAGAAATTGTGAAATCAAAATAAACATTGTATTTGTGTAATTAGATTATTTAAAAGTACAGACCCAAACAGCAACAGATATGGGACAAATGTAATATTTCCTCTCAAAAAAGCACCACCTCTGCACCAAAATTATGGAAACATTACAATTAAGCAGATAAAATGTGTAGCGTATGTTCACAGCAGCATAAACAACATCATTATTTTGCTTAATTGTGCACACACAAACACAGACTTAGAGAGAAATTGTTACATACCACTACTGTGCACTTCCCAAGGCCATATTACACTCTCTGCCTCACGGTCTCCTCCTGCCACAGAGAGTCCGCTCACCACTTTCTCCTCAACAATGCGCTCCTCATCTGGCACCTGCTCATTGTAGAGCTTGATAGTGTCAAAGAGTTTTCTCTTCTCTTCCCACAATCGTCTTCGACGCAAGTGTCGTATTTTGTTGCTGTCTATAATTACAAAAAACAGAAAACATGATGCACAAGTATGTGCATGCAGATATCAGAAAGTTACATGATATAATACTTTTACCTGACTGAAGAATTATTAAATCAAAAAGTAATACTTGTAATTACTTAAAAGGCATTATAGGCCTATTGTCATTAACATTAAAAGGAAGACATTTTAAAATTAAAGGGATACATCACCCAAAAATGAAAATTTGCTGTTAATTCACAGGCCATCCAAGATGTACAGTGCCCTCCAATAATATTGACACCCTTGGTAAATATGAGCAAGGAAGGCTGTGAAAAATTGTCTTCTTCACAGATTACAACACACCGTGTTTCAATGGATTGACGTTTGAAATGTGTGCGCGCTTTCGTGGAGAGAAGAATCCGGTTTCATATTTGCATGGATTAATAACTTAAATTCAGCTCTGTACCCCATAAAACACATCATCATTACAGCTACTTTTTGGTAATACTTCTGATATTTTTGCAATAAATAAATTATTGTGATTACACTTTTCTGTCTGCTATGCTTTTCTTCATGACTGTACATGGTTTTCAGAAATGGTTATGGGTATGTTTAAGGGTAAGAGTAGGATTAGTGGCTCAAAATATTGTTTTTATGCTATATTGTTACTAAAATGGTCATTTTCCTACACTTTCTGTCCATTATGTTTTATTCTTTTAATATTCTGTATAAAATGGGTAGTGTTGTGTCTTTTAAAGTTACATATTAATACCCACGTATTAACAATGAAATCAAGACTGGTACTGCATGTTTATATACACACCTTATCCAGCTGTACCTTAATTTAAATTAACTCACCAGTACACAGCTTAAATACATGTAAAACATTTCTAATTACATTAGAATTACAAAATATTACACAGAGATAAGCTTCTTAAAATAAAGTGTAACAAGACTGTACTTAAGTGTACTTCATGTTTATATACATGCGTTATCCAGCTGTACCTTAGTTTGAATTAACTCACTAGTACACAGCTTAAACACACATAATACCTTTCTAATTACATTAGAATTAAAGAATATTTCACAGGCATAAACTTCTTAAAATAAAATGTAACAAGATACTTACTTAAGTTTACTTAATGTGTATTTATACGCCTTACTGAGCTGTACTTTAGTTTAAATTAACTCACTGGTACACAGCTTAAATACACGTAGTACCTTTCTAATTTCATTAGAATTACAGAATATTACACAGAGATAAGCTACTTACAATAAAGTGTAACAACATTGTACCTAAGTGTACAAGTAGCTGTGTAACAGATTCGGTCTGTTACATATGTGTAACAGTAGCTGCCTATTACATCTACATAATTACAAACTGTAAGTACAGGCTGTTCCATAACTTAGTTACATGGTAAGTACATTTTGTTCTGTGTAAGTCCAACAGCTATTACTAAGTACTTCATTAGGTAATTACTCGGTACTATGGACACCTTAATATAAAGTGTTACCAAAGGTTTTTAGCTGAAACCGCGGTCCTCTGGTATTTATATAATGGAAGTCAATGGGTGTTGTCACTTTGAAAAACACATGCAGGAAAAACATAATTAATACCCCCAACTCCAGATGATGCACTGAGGTCTTATAAAGTGATACAATTGGTCTGTGCAAGAAACTGAACATTATTTACAACATTATTACCTGCATACAGTCGTCAATATGTATACAGCAGTATGCACAACGAGCGTCTTACCACATTAATGGTGTATTTGCAGGTGCTGCCATTACACGTGAGTGTGCGTTTTGTCACTTAATGACGTATTTGTGGGCGCGACCATAAGGCACTCGAAGTGCACTGCATACTGCTGTAAACATGCTGAGGACCGTTTCCCGCGGTTGTAGATTACAAGTAATAATGTTGTAAATACTGTTCAGCTTCTTGCACAGCCCGATTGTATCGCTTCATAACACCTCAATGCATCGTCAGGAGCCATGAGTATTAATTATTTTTTTCCTGCATGTGTTTTTTTGAATCTCAAAGTGATGGCACCTATTGACTTCCATTATATGGATACCACAGGACCATGGTTTCAGCTAAATATCTTCTTTAGTGTTCTGCTGAAGAAAAAAAGTCATCTACATCTTGGATGGCCTGATGGTGAGTAAATTAACAGCAAATTTTCATTTTTGGGTGAACTATACTTTTAAGTACCTGAAAACACATTATTACAAAATAATCCAGATAAGACATCTGCAAGTAATACAAATGACAAAAAATATTAGATGAGTTATCAACATACCTGTCTGATTATAAAGGCTGGCTTTTTTTTGATGAACACCAAGAAACATTTGTTCAATTGATTTCTGAAGGTTAGATTGGTCATCATCACATCTGGTGCCTACAGAATTTTAAAACAACAACAATAATAAAAGTAAATGATTTTGATGTCTTTTAGGTTGTATATTTAAGGAGTTTCAAGTTCAAGTTTAACAAAACCCAAATCACTGTTTACACTCTCAGAAGAGTTTACAAGCCCATTTATAGCAAACAAAACAGGACAACATGCCCTTTCTTAATCTTTATGCATGGCAAAGATTCTCAGTTATATACATGATTATTAAACTGCAATATTAGTAAACTACTTAGAAGGTTCATAAAATACTGTACCGTCAGTAGCCCATTGTCTGACATCATGTACCCACTGATGCACAATGTTCTCAGGACACCCCAGTTCACTGCTCAAATCCTCCAGTCTCTGAGACTCAGCCTCAGCCTTTTTGAAAGTCTGGTGTGAAAAAAAGGTTTTTACCTTTGCCATCTTAAAAAATGAGAAAAATCATGAAAAGCTTTGTATACATAACTCAAACATAACATAATACCTTGATGTATCTGCTGGATAATGCAAGATGAAGGCATTTTTTCTTCTGTCGGTTCCACCCAATAGCATGGACCGTTAGCATGTCATTTCTGGCTTTTAACAGCAAAATTATGTGATGGAAAAAAGTCACATTAATGCTCATTGTATTTCAGTTCATCCATTCATTGATAGTTGAGTTTTAATTTAAGAAAGATGTAAAGCAGTTTTATTAACGCACTGTCATATTAGAATATCTACAGCTTTTTCTTTACAATCACAGACAAAGTATCAGACAGAAAGAACAAATGAAAAGAAAGAATAAAAGACAGGTTTCCTAATTACCAGATTTTGTCATGTACTTGGTTGTGAGGGCACAACGAGACAGGTAGCTGTTTACCATTTCGACCTCCTCCCCTGCAGTTGTGCCAGCACCTTCTTGATTTTTGCCGCTCCAGATTATCTAACAAACGAGTGTGGCACTTAGATTATAATCATATACAGTGTATTATATAACTAATAAAAATACAAGTTCAAATGGCATGATAAATAATATGCAGTACCTCACACTTGGTTGAATGAGCTTTGGCATGCATGACAGAAAGGAATGGCCTCATCTGCAATAAAGGTCTGAGGTCCAACATGGAGACAGCCAATTTCTCAATGTAGGGCCAGTACTTACAAGCAATATCCGTGCAATAGAACTGCCCATTTGTGGCTGCTTGGAGCTCCTTCTGCAGGTACAGGGGATAAGCAAATATTTCCCCCCTGTACATGTTCAGAGCCCTGAGAAGCATTCCGTGTCTGCACACGACCACCTCAAGGCCCTCTTCATCTAATTTACTGGCTCTTCTTGCAGTCTCACGTGCAGCAGACCACTGACTGGCTCCACAGACCCCTCTGCCAGCAGTCTGCATGACAAAATTCAGGTTAAAACTGAAAGTTGTGATTTTTTCTGGTCTTGAGGGATACATTAACTATTTATTAAATCAACAATCATACATTTTGCATTTAAATCAAAAGTGCAAGCACTATATATTTTACTAACACTTTTCATTTTACTCCTGATCTCATCAACAAAATGGTGTACATCAGTGTCCTTTGCAATGAAGGTGCCATCAAAATATGGTTTCTCTGACCTTAATAGAATAAGAAGAAAGATTATTTTCAGTGTCAGACATAATATGTTCTGTTCATTTTACATTAAGTAACACAACTAAGTGTAAAACAACTAACCCTTTTGACTGACGAAATCTGTACAGTTTTCTGTTGCCATCTGCACAAAGAGCTAACATACTGGGTGTACATGCCGGACAGGTGAAGTGCTCTACACTGGCCATTTTTTCACACTGGTACTGGCAGAATGTGTATTCCATATAGCTTCTTTGGAATACGTCTCCATGTATTTTCCCAGCCTGTAATTAGAAAAGAGTAAAATAAATTAGGTGCACTAATATTCTCCCATCTCTACTTAAGGCAGCTTTGATCCACCCTGATCTTACCCTTCCAAAGTGACAAGTCCTCCTCTCCAACATCCGCAAAAAACCTTGTCTCGATAAACTGGGTGCAACAGTTTCATTTCTTCAAATGTGCCGAAGACATCCACTGAAAACAGCGTGTCAGCATTCACTGATGCTGGCCAATACCCACTTCGAATTAAGTCGCTCATGTCAGGTGTCCAATGTGCCAGACATAATCTGCACTGCAAGTTTGGCATGTGCAAATCATATCGGCCTAAAATCAAGAAAGTATAACAATAATTGGTTATTCTGTAACACTCAAAGGGACAGGAATGAAAACAGTTCATACCATTTATGCAAACCAAAATGACTGCTCTGCCAGCTGATTCTGTGATGTTTGCAGGGTCACAAGAGCACAAATTGACAGGTCTCACTGTAGGCAATAAACATACTAAGAAGAAAAGTTCAATAGTTAGTGAGAAAGCATTAAAATATGTCTAATTGGGAAAAAATAAATAAATTAACCACTCAAAAAGGTTTCAAACACTACCTTGACTGACCAGTGTATATCTGCCATCTTTTTTTACACAGCACACTGCTGGCTCAATGGGCTTGTAAATTCCCTCAATGCAGGACTCCCTGTTATGGAGGGTGAGTTTTTTGTGTATGTGTATGTCACAATCCATACATAGCCACTCTTGTGGCATGCAGTCTCTGCAGCGAATGATGGCAGGAGATGAGCAGTAGCTGCAGCTTCCTTCTGGAACCACATTGCAGGACAGCAAGCAGTTGATGTGATAAGACCTTGCTTTCCGCCACTCATCTTGCGCTACAGATTGGCGCAAGCACCATGATGTGGATGTTGAAGGATTGTTGTTTGGGCCTTGAACATCTGCTGAGGTCAGAATGTTCTGCAATTTCTGCATCTCACTTTCTAAAAGACCAAAAAAGAAAATTATTCCTTTCACGCTTATTGCTAACTTGCTTAATTACAGTAAGGTGTCACTTTACCAAATAACTGTTGAGAGCAGTTTGATTGGGTAACTGTGGGAACCTCCTCAAAAGGAGTAGCATCCTCACTGCTAACCACAGATACAACTGAAAAGAAAAATAGGAAGGAAAGAAATCATTTTCATGTCTTATACATGGTTAATATACTGTTCCTACTATAAGTGACTTAAGGCTATAATAGTTATGGTTAATTACCATGTCTGAGTTTGTTTTCCCTCATAATCTGGTCATAATATGGTCATAATATGGAACTCACAAGTTCACACTTACAAATAATCAGAGACTAAAAGCGTAAAGTACGCGTATTTCGCATGCTGTCCGAGGAGAGGGCTCCGAGCTCGGAATTCAGCCCAAACCCAGAGTACTCCCCCCTATACCTGTAGCTGGGTATAGGAATAAGCCAAGAGTGAGGAGATGGGTTGGAGGAGGGATGCCCAAAACTGCAGAGGAACGTAGGTGAGTTGGCTTTGAATATATATAGGCCTCCTTGCAAGCTGACTGGGCAGATCATTTGAACGTACTCCTCCCGAACTTTGTTTATAAATCATCCTTTGTTAGCAGCATTTCATTTATCACTACAAAAGTGAGACAAAATTTACAGAACTGGAATTTTCTTACTGCGCATTTATTGGACCACCAAAGTGATTTGGACCTTGTGGTTCAATCTACTTAACAGAAGAACAGGAAAATTTTGGGGAACAAAATTCATGTTTCAAACTCAGTGAACCTGACACTGATGGTTCTATTCCCATTTGATATCTTTAGATTTGCTTGACATTAAAGTAGCTACACTAAAGTTAACGTCTCAGATGTGTCCAGTCCTAGTTTTATAGCAAATATACATAAAAAAAATAGATGAAGTCAATAACATATATAATAGATTCAACATGTGATGTTTCTGATGGCACAGTTTGACATTCAGTAAGAACAAAATTATTAAAAACCAGAAACAACAATACTATTAAGTTTTACCATAGACAAAAAATATAGGAAAAAGCTGTGCAATGGAATCATGTTTCCAACAGGGGCAGACTGGCCATCTGGAGCACTGGGAGAATTCCCGGTGGCCTAGCAGCTGATTTGGCCCGCTGCCCTGCTTTTATATCAACAAAAAATGACCCAATAGGTTGTTTTTGCAAGCACTAATTATGACCCATATTTACATGTTAAAGTTATGCATCCTCTAGCGGGTGTAAAAATAATGACACAGTCATGTTATGTGTTCATTTGTGATACAGCGACATCTTGAACTGATGCAAAATCTCACCATAAAATTACAAATCATATTTCCTTTTTCACTTTTCACGAGCAAGTACATTTCCCTGGGGTCGAACCCAGGATCGCATGATCACATGATTGTATGTTGTTGTATAACAGAATGCTCTACCAACTGAGCTACACAAAACCCGAATTATGGGATGTAATGCCAGAGTAAAGCAAAGCCACAACTTACACAAGAGTGTTCAGATCATCTTTTCTCCTGACAAAATCAATGTAATGCCAAAACGGTTAGTTCCATTCCTTGATTCTGATTGGTCAGCAGCTATGTTTTATTCCACTATACAGTAACGGCTATGACCGTTTCACCCAATGTTTCTTAGTATCACTGCGCAGCTCCCTTAGCAACCACCCTTAGCAACATATACATATATGAGAACTGTTCACAGCCTTTTTATTTGAAATTCTGTTGCAGTTAGAGACTATTTTTTACAGCGGAAAGCTTAATGATTTTACTTAATGAAAACATTAATACATATTTTTTTATTTTAATATTTGCATTGTGTGGTAACCGTTTTATAAAAGCTCCGCTTCGCGTCGTGCCTAACAACGCCCTTCAGCCATGATTTATTCACGATACAGCAATGCCTCCCGGACCTTATTGCTTATATATATGTATATATATATATATATATATATATATATATATATATATATATATATATAAAGATATATCTGCCTAATGTAAACTTTTCACTATTTTGCCTGCTGCACTGGGGACGTCACATGCATGTGTGAGTTATGAAAATTGTGCAAGTATATCTAGGAATTATTTGATTGTTAAATTTCAAATCAGTAGGGTTGAGGCATCAAAAGTAAAATTAAAACTAAGCAAAACTAAGCTGTTTTATGGAAGATAACTGTAATATTATTACTGAAATCTTAGTAATTAGTTACACTACTAGTTATTGGAAAAACTAACATTATTACTGAAACTAGTTACTAGTAATTAGTTACTTCCCAACACTGGTACTCACATATAATCTTGGACAACATGGACTACCTGTAGTTGAAGCACGTTTTCGTGTCTCTCCACTTCTGTTTCTTTTTAGGAGTGGACGTCCTTCAACATCTTTCTCCACCCATCGGACATTAAATTTACTGCCTGTAGCGGATGTTGCTGTTCCCTTGGCTTCCTTTGCCTGATGTGACAGAAAGTGAGCATTGTATGTAACAGTGAAATACAGCCACCTCTTGAGAAGTTCATACAAATTTTGCACTTTAATTTCCAAACTTTATTATTATCACCAATACTGAAAGATCACTGTCTCAATAAATATACTCACTTTGTTTTGAGCAAGAAGTATGTCTGCAATGAAAATAGCATCCTCTGCTCTCCCTCTGTCTTGCTGAGCTGCCATTTCAATGATTCTATTTGGAAAGGAAGAAAAAAAAGATTTGAGGATATAGGGAAAGTCAGGAAAAACAAAAAGACAGGCTGAGCGTTTTGGACAGGCATAGAGAGTAAGATATTATATTTTTATAAGAAATATAAAGAATAGAATAACAATACTTACTTGAAGTCAATGAAGAGAGAGAGAGAGAGAGAGAGAGAGAGAGTGTGTGTGAGAGAGTGAGAAAGAGAGAGATAGAGAGACAGTGAGAGTGAGAGAGTGAGAGAATGAGTACAGGAGGTGGCTCTTAAAAGAGCCTTTGGGTTTCTTTTTAACAAAGGTGTAGCTGGAGGTATATATAGGGAAGAGTGGTGGGTATCGACAGGAGTTGCTGGACAAGGAAAAACAAAAACAGTAACAGTTTACAATGAGGTTCCACTAGTTAACATTAATTAATGTATTAACTAACATGAACGAACAATGATCAATACGTTTATTGCAGTATTTACTGACCTTAGTTAATGAAAACAGTCATTGTTTGTTCATCTTAGTTCACAGTGAATTAACTCAAGCACAACTTTTGATTTTAATAATGCATTAGTAAATGTTGAAATAACATTATCTAAGATTAATAAATGCTGTTGAGGTATTGTTCATTCTTAATTCCTGATAACTCAAGTAGTGTTAACTAATGAACCTAAAGCATTATCACAAAAACGGGGTTTATATAACGTTACTTCTCATTTAAATTACTAGAACAACTGTTTATCAACATAATATAACATAATATGCGGTCAACTGCAGCTTTCTGTGGTTAAATAATAATAAAAAAAAACATTCCTGCACTAATGTTACTGACCAACTGAAGAAAAATGCGGCCTAACGTTAGATTGAATGACCCGATCGGACCGAGTCCGGCTAGTTCTGAAGTTGCGACCAGGCACTGACCTGTCCGTAGTCTGATATCATGCTATATTGTTAATGTTACAACCGAGATCTAAAATCAACACAGGCTTTTCTCAACTTTAGTAACGTTAAACACTGGTTTGGTCAGTTTACCTTACACGAGGATTTCCGAAGAATGCACTAAATCGCTTCTTTTTGCGCCGTGTGATTTTCTGGCATTGAAAAAATATTACCGCCCCCTGCTGGCACTCGACTTTCAATCTTGCGTGTCATTTTCACGCCTAGAGGAGGCAAAGCGTGACAATGACACGCATCCTCTAGTGGACCGACGTGTGTATTACACGCTTGGCCATGATACCGGGTTGGATCACACTACAGACACACTCACACTCACATACTGCTGTTATATTTACAATACATTTAAGATCAGTGACAACACTGGAAATCTTTTGTCTTTGTATTTTTGTCAATTCAATAAAAGTTAAAGAAAACTAAGAAATGACAGATTTATTATTTTATAGCATTTTTGAAAACATCCCAGTGTTTCTTGAATTGGAGTTGTAGTATCAAGGAGATAGCATATTTTAATTATTTTTTTAATTTCATTTCAGTTAATGGTTTAGTGATTTTGTTGTGTTTTTGTCAGTATTTGTAGTTTTTGAAAATGTCTATATAGGTTTTATTAATTTGTGTTTTAGTTATTTTAGTAAATCAAGTTAAACTAAATTAAAATAAGAAACATGGCTTTGGCAACTAGCTAAAAAATGCTATTAGCATTTTTTTATATGTAGCACATTTTCATTAGTTTTAGTTTATTAACTGTAATAACTCTGACTTAGATGAGCTCTTTTTTAATTCTGTTTTTTGTTTTGGATTCAATTATTTTATATTAATATTAACAATGATTTTATTGTGACATTTTGTATACTTAATGTTTATTTATATATGTGACTATTTGTGCAAAGTAACCATTTTTTATTTATTTTATTTTATAAAAGCATCCTGAAGTGCTCCTCACATGTTCCTCCAACAGTGTTTATGAAGTTTATAATGAAGTGAATGTCTAGCTTGTGAATCAAGAAGAAACTCATATATACACACATTTTCATTTGTCTCACATTTTAATCACAACATCATTCTCAGACTATGATTTGTGTTATTTATGAGTTTTAAAAAACACAAATGTTTTAAAATTAAGTGCTACTGTTCATTTTTGTTGGTGAAATAGAGCAAAAACTGCCCAAGTTTACAATGCTGTGTTTAAAAATGGTCAGTGAACATCATTAATTTATTGTTTTTTGAACAGTTTATAAAAAGTCCACACATTGTTTTAATTTTATAGGCATTATGAACACAAAACTCTGCATGTTCGCTTTGACAAATGCTCACAAACCAAATACAGAAATATGCTGCAAATAAAGTTGAATGTTTTGAATGTCTTGAATGATTTTATTATTAACATATGTGGTTTTTTTATTTCTTTTTCTTTTACTACTTTTTTCCTTATGTGTGCATGCGTGCGTGCGTGCGTGCGTGCGTGCGTGTGTGTGTGTGTGTGTGTTTGTGTGTTTGGACAAGCCTTATACTTGAGAAAGTTTTAGTGCAAATTATTTGATATGCATTTCATCAAACACCCAAACACCCAAAGCTGATCAGAAACTCCACCCTCTTACAACACACACCAGGAAGAGACTGGCTTTTTATTTCTGTCATACAGACTCACTTCTCTCTCGACAAAAAAGTATCGATGAAAAAGGAAGAGAGACACTTTTTTGAAGAGGAATTTTGAGGAGTTTGTTTATGAACAAACTCCCTGACAAGCTTCAAGCGACAGCTTAAAACTCATCTCTTTCAACTCTATTTGCTGTTACCATAAAAAAAAAAAAATAATAATAATAATCTCTTTATTCCTTCCCTTTCTAGCTTGTACTTGTCTGAAGCACCACTTGAAATCTGGTATTATAGCACTGCCTGTGTCTGTTTGTCTCCTTAAGAAGAATCGCTCTATGTTCTCCCAACTGTATGTCGCTTTGGACAAAAGCGTCTGCCAAATGCCTAAATGTAAATGTAAATGAACAGACAGCAGGTCTTTGTTATTCTCACTGTTAATCATTTTTGAAACCATCGCTCAGAAAGTGAAAGTAAAGTTTAGATTGCTGGAGCTCAAACAGACAAGATGGATTTACTATCTTTGGAAGAACTTTCTTGTCCTGTGTGTCACGATATCTTCAAGACTCCTGTTATTTTATCATGTAGTCACAGTGTCTGTAAGGAGTGTCTTCAACAGTTCTGGAAAACCACAAAAACTCAGGAGTGTCCTGTCTGCAGGAGAAGACCCACAAAAGATGATCCTCTAATTAATCTTGCATTAAAAAACTTGTGTGAGTTGTTTCTGAAGGAGAGAAATGAGAGGCGTTCATCGGGATCTGATGAGATCTGCAATTTACATGGTAAAAAACTCGAACTCTTCTGTCTGGAGGACAAACAGCCGGTGTGTTTAGTGTGTGTTAACTCTCAGAAACACATCAATCACACATTCAGACCCACTGATGAAGTTGTTCCATCATATAAGGTAAGGGATTTATATTTGAGGACAAAAAACATGTTAACGTTTTATCTGTACTATTTTGCTAATACTGTTACATAAATGAACATATTACAGAAATCTTCAGTGACTTTTCACTTTAAATTCCAGGAGGAGCTCAATACAGCACTGAACTCCTTACAAGAAAAACTTGAACACAATGAAAAAATTAAACAAGAGTTTGAGAAAACAGTTCAACACATCAAGGTAAGGATTAGTTAGTTGTTTGCATATGATTGAACAATGTTGGTCTGTTTATGATGTCACCCGTATATAGTCGAGCAATAACTTAATTACACTAGTTAAACACTAATTTATCGATTCCTTGTTATCTTGCTTTATTTGATGTTGGTATAATCGTGGGTTCCCTCCATACTTGATTCCCTTATTCAGTTATGCACATGTGCACTCTTCAAACATGAGGACACGCAAAAATATATTAAAATTGATACATATTTAAATATAATGGAAGATATAGTTGGTACTACATGTTAGCTTGCTTACTGTGCCCAAGAGCATAATTTATTTAAGTCCACTTCATATTAACAAGAAACTATGCTAACCGCAGGTCAAGAGTTGTAGTTCCAACCATGCAAATTTGCGTTTGTGAATGTTTGTTTGAATTATGATTATGGAGGACACTGAATAGTAGAACTATGTTGATAACGGCAAAACTTCCAAAAATAGTTGGTTAATGGTGCTTTTAGGAAATACAAGCAGTGCATTTCCCAAAAACATTGTTAGCTAACTATTGTCGCAAGTACCATTGAAATCTATTGGTAACGATGGATACGATCATAGTTGCTTTTGAGAACCGCATCCCTGATTAATATTCATGAGCCCAACAACCTTTCAGACCGCAGATACTGAAATTTTGACATTATGAATCTAATCTGAAGGAAGATATTAGCACAATAATTTTGTACATTTAATAACTTGTAGTGTGTTCTTATATCTCTGACCTCATTATTGATACTTTTCACAGGAACATTGCTGTCAAACATTGACCAATAATGTCTCAAGCACCATCACCCTCTATGAAGCCTGTTTAATATTAAAAATAGGCTATGAATTTTCTTTCGATTTGCATTTTATTTGTAATTTTACAAGTTCAAGTACAAACTTTTACAAGTTGTTAAAAATACATGATTTGACTAATGTTTCTTAAAAGTGTAATTGTTGTGCTTTCAAATTACATTAATGTATTTATTAATAAGCCATTTTAAATTTTTGCTATAAAAAGAGACTGGTGAGAATAATGTTTTTCCATCTATAGAGACAGAACATCTACTACTACAGTACTAGTATTTCAGAAAGTTAAAGTTGTAGTTAACTAACCTACATGAACTAATTCACTCTTCATGCTGCTCCAGTATAAGCTGTGTGATTGAAGTGAATGCGATTTGATTTCAGTCTCAAGCCGAGCACACAGAGCGTCAGATTAAACAACAGTTTGAGAAGCTTCATCAGTTTCTCAGAGATGAAGAAGAAGCTACAATCACTGCACTGAGGGAGGAAGAGGAGCAGAAGAAGCAGATGATGAAGGAGAAGCTGGAGGAGATCAACAGACACATCTCAGCTCTTTCACACACAATCAAATACACAGAGGAGATGATGAAAGACAATGATGTCTGCTTTCTAAAGGTCTGATTTCAGATCATGGATTGATTGATTGATTGATTGATTGTTGTTGATGATAAACTGTGTGTTTGTTCTGCAGAAGTTTCCAGTCTCAATGGAAAAGTGAGTGATCTGCTGTTGTTTCTCTGCTTCTGATACAAAGCCACTGCAGTTCTGACTCCTGAATGTTCTTCCAGAGTCCAGATCTCACAGCCGGATCCACAGACGCCTTCTGGAGCTTTGATTCATGTGCCACGATACTTGGGCAACCTGCCATTCAGAGTCTGGAAGAAGATGCAGGACATTGTCCAAAACAGTGAGTCTGGAGACTCAAAATGATTATTTTCCTTTATTTCTTATCTTATTTTATAATAATTCCAGTATTTGTTGTAGTAAACAAGCCAACCTCAAGAGTAGAATAATACAACCAGACCACTTCAAAAACTCATCATTCAATAAGAAAATATTTATTAAGATGTTCTTAACTTTCTCATGCTGTTCATTCATTTTTACTTATATATATATATATATATATATATATATATATATATATTACCTCATCAGAATGCTACAGAACTTTGGTAAAGGTTTCTGCACTTGCTATGTTAATAAAAAATTTATATGAATGGGAAGTGAATTTAATGCGGAAATATTTGGTACTGTGCCCAAACAAATTCTTACTGAAAGCAACCTAAAACTGAAAAACAACTTTAGATGTCTTTAGATTTTTTTCTTACAGTTTCAGAGTAAAACGTGTTAAATAGATATATTTCAATATATGCATATTTCATAATAATAAATGTTTAGATTTTTTTTTTACTTGAGCAATAATCTGCCAATTTTCAATGTAATAAATGGATCATAAGGTTTCACTAAATATAAATTAGTACCATAAAATCCTGTAATAATACACAATATTAAAAAAGAAAAATGTATAAACACAAGACAAACATAAAATTAAATATAAACATGAGCAGCACAAGAGGGTTATTTTGATAAATGCACTTAGAAACATTCATGATCATATTGAAATTTAATGTAGGAATGTTTTTCTTAATGAAGATTTTCGTGTATTTTCTCATTTTGAAAGTGTTTCTAGAAGAAGTTCTGCATGTTTTTAACAGAAGAACCTGATCAATTACTCAGACCACACAGATTTAAATATAACTTACATTATTACAATAATAGATTATTGATTATAAAGTCAAACACAACAGACAGTAACAAACTATTTTAATACAAACACACAATAAGACTGTTGTTTAATGAACATGATCAGATGATGCTGAAGAAACAGAGTTTCATACCTTGAACAGCTCTGTCTGATTAATTCTTATTCAAACTTTTTCAAAATATCAGTTTCTCCTGATGGTTTGAATCACCATTTTTGCATCTGATGCCATTAAACACTGATAATAAAAAGAGTGTGTGACTAATAACACTGACAGTGATCAGAGGAACATGTCTGATGTGTTTGATCAACAGGACGAGTGTCATAATTCATAATAATCTGTGTTCAGTTCACTCTTGATCATTATATGAACATCAGAATAAAAGCAGCTGTTGATTGTGTCTCATCAGCTCCTGTGATTCTGGATCCGAACACTGCATATCCTTGCCTCGTCCTGTCTGATGATCTGACCAGTGTGAGATACAGTGGATACAATCGTCTGCTTCCTGATAATCCAGAGAGATATGAATGGTATTGCTGTGTTCTGGGTTCAGAGGGTTTTAACTCAGGAACACACTGCTGGGATGTGGAGGTTAAAGAGAGTCAGTGGTGGACTCTTGGAGTAACTACAGCATCAAACAAAGGGAAGGGATTGGGTTGCTTTAATACTGATGTCTGGAGTGTGCAATATAAGCATGGTCAATTTGTCTCTGTATTCCAACCCAGCAATAGCTTTCATGTTAAACAGTATCTTGATCGTGTGAGAGTGAATCTGGACTATGACGGAGGAACAGTGTCATTCTCTGATCCTGTAACTAACACACATTTACACACATTCAAAGCTACCTTCACTGACACTGTCTTTCCTTTCTTCTGTTGTGGCTCTTCCTCTCTGAGGATCTTACCGTTCAATAGTCAGTAATGGTCAGTTAGTGAGTGTTTTAAGGATCTGTAAATATGTTTTAAAGATAAAATCTAATTAAGATAACATTCTTCACACGTTTGTGTATGTGGTGCATTTATTATTTATTTATTTTTTCTTTATTTTATTTATTGTGATTTTCAAGTTAGCTTAGTTCATATACTGTAGTTCTAGTTGAAAAGGTTGCTTGTATATTACTTTAAATATGAATATGTGATCAGTGTTAGTTTACTATCATAGACATAGTAGTATATATTATTAATATTTTGAAAATAATATTTTAATTTAACTTTAGGTTTTAGTACATTTTCCCGTTGGTGTTTTTTAAAGTATCTCTATACAGCTTTTATTACTATTATTATTATTTTGTTGTTGTTTTAGTTATTTTATTAAATCAAGTTAAACTAAATAAAATAGGAAACATTACCCTGGCAACTAAAATAAAAATGTAATTTATATGTATATATATAAACACTGGAGATCAAAATTAGAGAACAATTTATAAACAATTGAACAATTCTGAAATAATGTCATCTTCACTGCTCAACAGTTGAAGGAGTTTTTGTCCTGTCTACACCATGCTACCAGAACACCTTTTCCACAAAATAACTAAGGAATTTCAACAAAAAACATTATTTTGCAGAAAACACACTGATCAAAATTAGAGAACAACAATGACTGTAGCATGGAAAAAGATTACAACAACATTTTCTGAAGGTTACAACAGTCAGCAATTAGTAGGAAGTGTACAGGCCTCTGCTCTGAATGACTTCAGCACATCTGCGGCCACAGGACAGCACTAGTCTCTCACACTGCTCTGGTGTGATTTTGGTCCACTCTTCTTCCAGTCTCCTCCACAGTTCGTTTCTTGGTTTCTTGGCCATAACTTTGTCGCCAAGGATTTTCCAGAGGTTCTCTATTGGGTTGAGATCAGGACTCTGAGCAGGCCATGTCATTATTTCAATGTTTTCAGTTTCAAGGAACTGCTTTACCCATTTTGCTGTGTGACATGGAGCGTTGTCCTGTATGAACACTGCGGGCTGATTGGGTGATGAACGCAGGGAAGGAACCATATGTTGTTGAAGAAGGTTCTGATAAACATTTGCATTCACTCTGCCATGTAGCTGTATAAGAGGCCCAACTCCTGCTGCAGAAAACATGCCCCAAACCATGACACTTCCTCCTCCACTTTTCAGTGACTTCTTTACACACTTTGGGTTCAGTCTTTCTCCAGTTTGTCGCCGAACATAATGTTTCCCATCGGACCCAAATAAATTAAACTTGCTTTCATCACTGAAGTGAACTTTGGACCAGTTCTCCTCTGTCCACACAACATGCTCCTCAGCAAAGCTTAGTCTAGCCTTTTGATTCTTTCTGCTAATGAGAGGTTTGGTCACTGCAGAGTGGGCTTTCAGTCCAAATGCTCTTAAACGTGGAGACACTGTATGACGAGACAGATCCTTACCCTGTTCAGCGCTGAACTGGTGAGCAATTCCAGCTGCAGTGTGGAAACGATTGCCCATTGAGATCCTCCGCAGTATCCTGTCCTCTCTTGTATTTGTGTTCCGTGGACGACCAGCCTTCTTGGGGGACTTGAATGAGTTTGTGATGTTGTAAAGATTCAATATTCTTGAAATCACAGATTTGGAACGACCAACTTGTCTTGCTATGGCTGATAGGGTCATCCCTTTGGCCTTCATCTGGACAACCTGCTGCCGGAGGCTTTCAGTCACTTTAGAACGGCCCACCATCTTGCAGAGTCAGTGAAACTGGAAGTTAGGCTGCCAGTTAAATAGATAATCAAGGAAATTAGCACCAGGTGCCAGATTAACACCAATAACTGGGAGGTATCTGAAAGTGTTCTCTAATTTTGATCAGTGTGTTTTCTGCAAAATAATGTTTTTTGTTGTTTAGTTATTTTGTGGAAAAGGTGTTCTGGTAGCATGGTATAGACAGGACAAAAACTCCTTCAACTGTTGAGCAGTGAAGATGACATTATTTCAGAATTGTTCAATTGTTTATAAATTGTTCTCTAATTTTGATCTCCATTGTGTATATATATATATACTACGGGACCGTTGAATGCTTGAATCTGATTGGCTGACGAACGTTCTGAAGGTGTCCATTATTCGCTGTTCCTGAAGAAAATGAGAAAAACTTAAGGTTTCAATATAAGTAGAGACGCTCCTGCTGATCTGAGAGAAACTCACAGAGGTAATTCACAAGCTTCCGCTTTCTCTTTCTCTCTCTTTCCCTCTGTCTGCCTGCCAGTCTGTCTGTAAAACTACATTATTTAACTGCAAAGTCTGCTATCCACGGCTCAAGCGTTGCTACTAGTTCTAAAATGACGTTTTGGAACTAGCAACGAAAGAGTTGGTTGAGCTGCGTAAAGGCTGGAATACACTACACGACTTTTAAAAGCTGAACAGATTTTAAAAATCTAGGCATCATACACTTGCCGACTTTACAAATGATTACAGAGAACAACTGAGCATCATACACTACACGATTAGGATCATACACTGATTTCAAGTCATTCCGATCACAACAAACTCACGCAGAAACGCGCGCCTGGTTGCTAGGAGACGCATGACAGATGTAACAAACATGGATGTGCAAGAGATGAGCACAGTACTTTTTGTAGCGACTCTGTGTGCTAAATCAAAAGACAAAAAAATGAGCCAAGCGCATTTGGATGCGGTCTTGGGTGGGTAGATGTGGTCAGTATGGTCTCTATAGATTACAGAGGGAGTTAGAGGTAAATGTTTTATCTATGCTGATATATTGTGGCTATTTTGCTATTTATTAGTATGTTCTGTTTATTTACTTTTGTATTATTTGGCAGGCCAGCCTACTATGATTTCCGGTTTCAGTAGCAACACATCATACGCTAGGTCATGTGTTCTAAAATCGGCTCAAAATATCAAACATGGTTTGATAACCTCCGACTGGATGGAATCAAAATCTGACGCTGCAAAATCGGATCTGTGACCATCATACACATCCCGATTTTCTATCGAATCTGTCAGCTGAAATCGGCAGACTGGCTCTCCAAAGAAGAAGAAGACCAAAGAAGAAGAAGGCAGACTGGCTCTGACTTTCGGCAACTAGCGTCAACTTCTGCAGACTGGAAAGAGAAGGAAAATCGGGGCAAAAAATCGTGTAGTGTATTCCAGCCTTAAGAAATTAATCCTACTCACAATAGCGTTGTAAGGACAAAAAACGGACGAATGCCTTGAGATATATCATCTGATCGACTTCTTGCGGTGTGGTAGCCATAGCATAAGCGGAATAATTGACTTTGGTCCGCTGAATTCCTAGAAAATAATACACACCCCAGGTGTAATGGCCACTTTTTAATTCCTAAAATTACAGTACATTTATCTTACATTTGTATTAACAATATTAAGATTTCTCCCCCACCCCCAGCAAGTACTGGTCTGTTTTTGGTCTCCATTCACGTCCATATTTTATTTTTTTTTTCCATACCACAGAAGTCAGAGGGGACAAACTATTTGTTGATTAAATACATTCCTGAAAATAAGTTCAACCGAAGAAAGAAACTAAAGATAGTAAATGTAGACAAATTTAACATTGTTCAGTGATCTGTTCTTTTAAATTGTTTGTGCACATATATAAATTATCCAAAACAAGCCGTTATTTATTTATTTATGATGAACTAAATAAGCATCATGAAGTGTTCATCACATGTTCCACCAACAGTGTTTATAAAAACTGATTAGATAGTGAAAATCTAAACAAAGAAGGAACTCAAATATCATTAGTCTCACATTGAAGACTGACTGAAATAAGTAATAGACTAATAGATAGTCAGTCAGGTTAAGCTGGTGCATCTCCTCTTCTCTCTCTAGGAAAAGGCTGGATGTGAGGAACAGATAGAGGGAAGAACAGGATGTCTGATGGAGAGCAGGGAGACGGAGGCGGGGAATTTTCCGGAAGGAGCAGAGGGACGTTAAGCAAGCAGTCGCTTTGAGTGATGGGCGGCAGGAAGTGTGGGCGTCGGTCTCTCTGCACTTGCCCTGCCCCTTTGCACAAAGACTCCGCCCAATTGCCACGCCCACCTGAGTCATTCCAGTGTTGTTTTGTGGTTTGTTTCCTCTTGCTGTCTGTTGTTTCTAAATTCTGTATCCACAGGCTGAGATCTGACACCTCATCTCGTGGCAGTTTATTTTTCGTTCCCATTTTTGGTGCCTGTTCCCGCCAAACTTCTTCAAACAAATACTCTTCCCTTTCTGTCCTTATTCTCGTGTCTCTGCCGCGGGTCCTCACTGTAGCGTTTAGCCTCTTGCCGTGATGCCAGCGCTGAATGTCAACCGTTTGTAGCTGTTTGTTCATGGAGATCTCAGCTTTTTGATGGGTTGCATGTAAAATTTTAGGCAGTGGCTTGTCTTGAATGCATTTGAGTCCATTTAAGGTTGAATTCTGATGAGTATCGGGACGGTTAACAGACTGACCTGAAGTGTTTAAGACTGAACGCAGGCGTCGGTGGGGCGGTAAACTAGCAGACAGACCCGTCAGACCCACTGTACGGAAGAGCGGAGCGGGACGGAGGTTAACCAGATGATGCTTTCTGTTATCGCTATTAGTTTTAATGATTTCTTTGGTGATGATCCTGAATCCAGCTGAACTTTCTGCAGTTTCATGCATGTTGGATTCTGTAGGAAGAACAGAAGAGATCAATGTCTTCAGCTCCACAAAAGTCACGTTCACACTGCAGATTAGATGTCACTCCTGTTTAGACAAATTGACACAGTACTATCACTATTTAACTTAATTAATTAGTTATGAAACATAGCGTGATTAAAATATTTTAACACAGTTAAATGTCATCTTACATTATTGTTGACTGTTGACAAATATGATGCGGGATTTCATCGTCAAGCATTTCTTGCTTGGAATTTGATTTACAAACATTATAAAAAGCGTATTTTATATTGAAAATTGGTTGCTAAATAACATTGTTTTGGTAGACCAGTTATGTAACTCAGATGGCCTTCTTTTTACGTATGAGGAATTATTAACAAAATACAATTTCCCCATAACAGCAAAGGAATTTACAACTGTTTTTGGTGCAGTCTCTCCTAAAATATGCATGTTGTTTAAACAGCAACTATCAGCAATTCCCACAACTTTCACCCCATCACTCCACTAGAGGTAAAATGTTTTTCCTGTCACTGTAAATCTTATAACAGATCAATAAAAGGCCTTTTCCCAAAGGATGTTGTTTCGAAACCCAAATGCAATAGCATATTGGAATCAATTTGTGAGTGATGCTGATTGGAAAAAAGTCTGGCTTCTGTCCAATCGCTATCTCTTAACAAACAAGGTTAAAGAGATGTCTTTTAAACTCCTTCACATAATATATCCCGCTAAACTTTATTTAACTAAGTTTAAAAAATATATAGATGCAGGATGTAGCTTTTGCAAGCAGAAGCCAGATACAGCTGCTCATTTATTTATCACTGCCCCTATGTGTCTTTTTTGTTGTTGTTTTTTCCTGACAATGTTGATGAAAATGTTACTTTACAGTGTAAAGATGTTCTTTTAGGCATAATCGAAAGCTCTAGAGATAAACAGATTGGCATTTTTTTTCTTATTAATTTCATTATTTTAATGGCCAAATTTCATATCCATAAATGTACATTTTCAGTACATTTTTATAGTTTTTAAAAATGAAGTGAAGTATTATATTGCCCTCAAAGAAACAAAAAGCGGTGTGAATTGAGCAAGCTTGTGCTTTCTTTAATGTATTCCTATGATATTGTTTATATCTCCCCCTAGAATTTGAAATTTTGTATTTGTTGGAATTAAATTGTATTGAATGTTTTGTCATTGATCAATATATACTTCACAAATGCAGTTATGATCTAAAATTCAAGATATTAGTGCAAAAATGCCTCATATGTGTTTTGTCTCATATTTATATTAAAAAATATCACAGCAAGAGCAGTATGACATGAGTGCTGATTTTGTCCCGATCTATCACCAGCTTAAATGCGATTTTATACAACAGTTCAGTAAATAACAAGCTGACATTGTATTATACTGTATTTTAAGCACGTTATTATGTGTTTTGCTCAATTTTGCAGAGAACATATTACCTTTGAATCAATCAAAGATATTTACCCCCACCTGCTAGCAGATTTAGTTTCTTATTTAGGGCATCGTTTAATTAAAAAAAAAAAATAGTACCTTTCTTTTGTGGAACATTTTGAAGACTGATGGTAACAAAGCTGTTTTGGTTATCAATGACTTTCATCTTATGAACAAAAAGTACTGAGATGTTTTTCAAAAGATCTCCAGAGTTTATGTTAGGCCATTGCAGGCCTAAATGCTTATATGTAATAAATTCTATGTTGAATCAAATAAAATATTTATTTCTAAAGCTACAAATTGTAATGGCTACTTGATACTTTCTCATTTAACACAAAAATGGCTTTAAATAATCTTCTGTGAGTATTTTCACAGTCAATTTTATTTTGCAATTAATATTTTGCAATTGTAATGAATTAAATTAAAATGTTAATTTGTAATAATTATAGTATTATTTTAATAATATAACATTATTTTTTCATAGTAAAAAGTGTGTCTCTGTAAACGTCTTTTACGTTTTCGGGTGGGGTTTTCTTGCATTAGCACAATCATGTTTAGCACCTAATAGTTTGAAAATCCCAATGGATACATTCATAAACAATAATAAAAAAAAAAGATTTATTATCTCAAAAGATACATTTGTACTTCTAGTCAACAAAGACGGTATTCTTAGACTGACTTTATCTGCAATTATTAAACAAAAACATGGTATTTCAATGTTTTTTGCACATAGACCTAAAGAAACGCTAAAAGCAATGCCATATAAGTATGGCAATCATACAGCACTATGATTTATATTAAAATAAACATGGTTCTAGCATGCACTTTAGGTAAAGTCAAATTATTTTGGAAAAAAATATCACAAATGATGACAAGATGAAGAGAACAGAAAGATACACCAAGAGCTGAGATGAAGAGAGAGAAATGGTTTAGTTTAGGAAGAGAAGGTGAATGAGAAACGAGCATCTACCTGATGAAGAGGTCAGATTTACACACAGATCAACGTGAAGAGTCACTTATGGTCTGAAGCTTCATGTCTCATCACACACACTCAGTATCTGTTGCCATGGAGTCCTGAAAGACCAATCAGCATCTCTCAGTCTCGTTCTGTCCGGCTTTCATGTCGTGCCCTTCAGAAGCAGGAAACGTGCAGCTCATCTCTTTTTTATATCTGTCTATCCATCAATTATGAAGCAGATAGCAGGACAGAAGCTCTGACCAACGCATTCACAGTCCATTTTGATTTTGTTATAATTGTATTTAATTTTATTTTCATTATTACTTTAATTTTTATGTTTATTCATTTGATATATATATATATATATTGTATTTTTACCATTTTTAAACACAGAATAGATGGAAAAGAATATTTCATTTTATTTCCAGCACAAATGTTTTATTTTATTTTATTTTATTATTTCCAACAAAGCAGTCAGTGCATTTTTTAAATTCTAATTTTGTTTATTTATTTATTTAATTTCCAACATAAAAATAAGTGTCCAGTACGTTATTTCATTTTATTTAGAGTAAATGGAGACAATTAAAAAACAATCACTACCCACTAGAGTTTTATTTTGATTTTATTATGATTGTGTTTAATTTAATTTTAATGATTTATTGTCATGCTTTCTATTTTCATGAGTTTTTTTTTTTTTTTTTTACTTTTTAAGTTTAATTTAATATAGTTTATTATTATTATTTTATCTGAACTTTTTTTTCTAATTTTATTTAATCTTATTTTATAAGAAAGTGGTGTAGAGGAAATAGAGACAATAAAAAAAAAACAGTCAGTGCCCACTCAATTTTTATTTTTTTTTAATTATGATTGTATTTAATTTAATTTATTATTTATATTTTTTATTTATTATTTTTATAATTTTTTTTTTTTTTATGTTTATTTAATAATATTTTTTTTATTGTTATTTTATTTCATTTCATTAGGAAACAGAATAGATGGAAAATACTTACTTTTTAGATCTAACGTATTTATTATTATTTTATTTATTTAATTTCCAACATTAAAATAAGTGTCCAGTACGTTATTTTATTTTCAACTGCCAAGTGCCTACTTGAGTTTTTTTTACTTTTTAAATTGTAATTTTTTATTAATTTCTGTTCATTTTATTTTTATTATTCTTTTCACAGTCACTGCCCACTAGATTTTACTTCGATTTTATTATGATTGCATTTATTATTTTTGTATTTATGTTTATTTTATTACATTTTATAATTTATTTATTATATAATTTATTTTATTATTATTATTTATATTTCATTAGGAAACAGATTATAGAGCGAAGAATATTTTATATTTTTATATTTTCAGCATAAATGTATTTTATTTTATTTTTGATACTGCAGTCAATGCCCGCTTGATGTTTTTATGTCTTTAATTTAATTTAATTTAATTTAATTTCCAACATATGTGTCCATTACGTTATTTTATTTTATTTGATCTTATCTTATTTTATTCACACAGCACTACTTACAGTTGTATATTTGTATCGCATGTATCATGGTGTAGTTAATTGCGGTTTAGTTGCAGTTCGTCTCCGCGCCGCGTCGTGACGCTGTGACGCATCCGCTGCTCGGCGTGAGGGGAAGTGCGTAAGCGGTCCGTGTGACCAGAGGACTCCAGAGCTCACGGTAGGAGTTTATTTAATATCTCGTAACTATCAAAAACATATAAAACAACAGCGAAGCTGAAATAACCTGATGCGACGCGTTACATACGCGTTCACGAACGCTCTAGATTTGTCATTAACACACGTAAAGCATCAAAGCTCAAAGTCACGTGGAGGTTAAAAACCACACAGATTTACACACAGCCGCGAATAAAACATGAAAAACTACAGACACGAATATAAACACATTGATGAGCGACGACTGGAGAGAGACTCTGTGTCTGTCAGACTGTCAGCAGCGTGTCTGAAACTGGAAACATACTGCTGTTTCATGACCGTTACATGGTTTTAGATTGAATAATGTTTGAATAATAGTTGCTTCTTTTTAAACCTGTATTATGTTTGTGCAAAACTCGCTAAATGGCGATTATGTATGAAGTAATATGTGTTTAAAAAATTAGTAGTGGGTAGTAGCGCCACAAAATGTGTTGTACTGTTATTTTTCATCATATTAGATTTTTAAAAGGTAAATGTATGATCGTTAGAAAAGAATTCTTAGAAAAATAAAATTAGGGAAAAAAACAAAAACAAGCATCAATATAATAAAAAGTAATAGTAAAAAGTAAAATAAAACTTAACCCTTTTACTGTCACCCATCCCCTCAGGTTTACTTCACCATTTTGGAAATAAATCCTAATCTAATCATGACCAATTATATATCGTTGGAAAGGTCTAAAACAGGGGTTCCCAAACCTTTCAGCCCACGACCCCCAAAATAACAGTGCCAGTACCTCGGGACCCCCACTTTCCTAAAGTATACGAACGTTTTGCAAAATGGCGCACAAGCATAATGACAACACAAAGCAACACAACAGTCTAGCAATCCTAATATTATTTTATAGTTATTTACTCATCATTTACATCTGAATATTAATCGTATCTAATGTGTTGGGTGGGCAACATGCTGGATTTTTATTTTTAATTCGACTTATATTTTTTATTTATGTGTAACATATACTATTTCTAATGCTTTTAGAAAATAGCATCAAATTATTTGATTTCTGGAAATCATCTTGCGACCCCTCCTCCTGGTTTTGCGACCCCCCTTTAAAACCATTTTAAAATCAGACATTGCATTACCGTGTTCATCACAATCATGTTACTAAATGTTTTCATTCATGAATTATAAAAAAAAAAAGTTTGAATACTGTATTTTCACGTCTATGTTCAAAATTAGGAGTGACAGTTAAAGTGGTAATGTATGATTTTATATAAAATAATATAATTATTTTTTTTTTTTTGTTTAAGTGTAATTTAATTTAGAATTTTATTACAAATGTTTCTCTTTTAATTTTATATTATTACAATCTTTAGACAATTACAAAGAACAACTGTCACTGCCCACTAGATTCTTTTTTCCAATTATAGTTTTATGATTTTCTGTTTATTTTCCTTATTGATTTTTCTGTTTATTTTATTATACTTTTTATAATTATTTTATTAATTATTTTATTTCATTATTTTAAGTTTTTAAAATAACTTTTTATACATTTTATTCAAATTAAATGTATTATTATTATTTTATTTTATAAGTATTTATTATATTTGATTTTATTTTATTGGTAAATGAAGTAGAGGGAATAGAGACCAAAAAAAAAAAAAAAAAAAAAAGTCACTGCCCACTAGATTTTAACATTAATTTTATTATGATTGTATTTATTTGACATTATTTTTTGACATTTTTATTTCCTATTTATGTTTTTTTAATTAAAATTTTAGTATTATTTTATTAGGAAGCAGATTAGATGCAAAATACCATTCCAGCACAGATGTATTTTTGTTTTATTTTATTTTGTAACTATTTTATTTTGCCCACGTGATGATTTTTTTTTTTTACATGTTACATTATTATTTTATTTTAATTTTATTCTTTTTCTAATTTCATTAAAGCAACTAAAAGTAAAAATAATATAGAAAATATTAAGTATTTTATGCTCATTTATGCTCATGTCAAGCGTATATGTGACCCTGGACCACAAAACCAGTCTTAAGTAGCATGGGTATATTTGTAGCAATAGCCAAAAATACATTGTATGGGTCAAAATTATAGATTTTTCTTAAATGCCAGGTGAAGATCATGTTCCATGAAAATATTTTGTAAATTTCCTACCATAAATATATCAAAACTTAATTTTTGATTAGCAATATGCATTGCTAAGAACTTTAAAGGCAATTTTCTCAATATTTAGATTTTTTTTGCACCCTCAGATTCCAGATTGTCCTACCCTAACAAACCATACATCAATAGAAAGCTTGCTTATTCAGTTTTCAGATGATCTGATTGATTATAAATAAACTGCGTCAGTTACGCAAATAGAAGGCAAAAATGGATCAAAATGAGCATTAAATTACTGTATCAGACTCATCTAATATGATGATGGTGTTTATTATAATAAAGATCTGTCTCTCTGTGGTGTCAGATGGCTTTCAGGCTCCTGGTTCGAAGGGTTTGTGGTGTTTCCGTCAGAGATTTGCAGCGCCTGCCAGCCGGAGTCTCGTGCTCCTCGTCGTTCTCCTCCTGTCTGAACACATCGCAGCCTTTCCTCTCGCGGTCGCTCCCACACCTCCTTCCTCTGACCTCCTGCAGGAGCGTGTCGTTTAACGTTCAGGACCAAGACGACTTCACAGAGAGAGTCATCAACAGCCAGCTTCCCGTCCTCATCGACTTCCACGCGCAGTATGTACAACAAAACCACACGCTGATTATTTTCAAAGCCAACATCTACTCCATTTAGACTTTTTTTTTTATCAAGTAAAAGGTCTTTTAGTGTACACTGGAGATCAAAATTAGAGAACAGTTTATAAACAATTGAACAATTCTGAAATAATGTCATCTTCACTGCTCAACAGTTGAAGGAGTTTTTGTCCTGTCTATACCATGCTACCAGAACACCTTTTCCACAAAATAACTAAGGCATTTCAACAAAAACCATTATTTTGCAGAAAACACACTGATCAAATTAGAGAACAACAATGACTGTAGCATGGAAAAAGATTACAACAAAATTTTCTGAAGGTTACAACAGTCAGCAATTAGTAGGAAGTGTACAGGCCTCTGCTCTGAATGACTTCAGCACATCTGCGGCCACAGGACAGCACTAGTCTCTCACACTGCTCTGGTGTGATTTTGGTCCACTCTTCTTCCAGTCTCCTCCAGAGTTCGGTGACTGTAGTGGGTTTCTTGGCCATAACTTTGTCGCCAAGGATTTTCCAGAGGTTCTCTATTGGGTTGAGATCAGGACTCTGGGCAGGCCATGTCATTATTTCAATGTTTTCAGTTTCAAGGAACTGCTTTACCCATTTTGCTGTGTGACATGGAGCGTTGTCCTGCATGAACACTGCGGGCTGATTGGGTGATGAACGCAGGGAAGGAACCATATGTTGTTGAAGAAGGTTCTGATAAACATTTGCATTCACTCTGCCATGTAGCTGTATAAGAGGCCCAACTCCTGCTGCAGAAAACATGCCCCAAACCATGACACTTCCTCCTCCACTTTTCACTGACTTCTTTACACACTTTGGGTTCAGTCTTTCTCCAGTTTGTCTCCGAACATAATGTTTCCCATCGGACCCAAATAACTTAAACTTGCTTTCATCACTGAAGCGAACTTTGGACCAGTTCTCCTCTGTCCACACAACATGCTCCTCAGCAAAGATTTTGATTTGTTCTGCTAATGAGAGGTTTGGTCACTGCAGAGTGGGCTTTCAGTCCAAATGCTCTTAAACGTTGAGACACTGTATGACGAGACAGATCCTTAGCCTGTTCAGCGCTGAACTGGTGAGCAATTCCAGCTGCAGTGTGGAAACGATTGCCCATTGAGATCCTCCGCAGTATCCTGTCCTCTCTTGTATTTGTGTTCCGTGGACGACCAGCCTTCTTGGGGGACTTGAATGAGTTTGTGATGTTGTAAAGAGTCAATATTCTTGAAATCACAGATTTGGAACGACCAACTTGTCTTGCTATGGCTGATAGGGTCATCACTTTGGCCTTCATCTGGACAACCTGCTGCCGGAGGCTTTCAGTCACTTTAGAACGGCCCACCATCTTGCAGAGTCAGTGAAACAGAAAGTTAGGCTGCCAGGGGTTGACAGATAATCAAGGAAATTAGCACCAGGTGCCAGATTAACACCAATAACTGGGAGGTATCTGAAAGTGTTCTCTAATTTGATCTGCAAAATTTTTTTTTTTGAAATGCCTTAGTTATTTTGTGGAAAAGGTGTTCTGGTAGCATGGTATAGACACGACAAAAACTCCTTCAACTGTTGAGCAGTGAAGATGACATTATTTCAGAATTGTTTATTGTTTATAAATTGTTCTCTAATTTTGATCTCCAGTGTATTTGCACTAACGTCCACCTTCAGCTCGTGCTTCACGTGTCTTTTTTGCTGTCAATTCTTGGCTGAGTAAGTGGAGGAATGACCTTCACAAGCCTCTAAAACATCTTGCATCTTTTGAGGAACGTTTATTTGTTCATCTCTCAATCATCATTGGATTGCATTGCAGTATATGTTTAAATCATTTCAATCTCATTTTACGGAATCATATTATTGGAGATACAGAGTGATGACTGATATTTAGATCATTTTATGTCAGTATCTGCTGTACTGTTATAAAGATCTCACTGATTTACATTACAAGAGTTTCAGCATTTCATAATTTTGTCCATTTAAATATCAGCGTCTGCACTAAACTGCGTATTTTTGCTCATTGTGTCTGAATAAACTATATCAGACTATATGAGCCATAACCTGATGAATCAAAATATGATACATAAAAACACTCATATTGTACAACGTCATGTGGTGCGTTATCGAAAACAATGCTGTTTGTAAATTGTTCATTTATATTACTTTAAATATATAAATATATTAATATTTTTAATTTCATTTCCAACATTATTCCAACAATATGTGTCCACTACATTGGTTTTATTTTATTTTATATTTTATTCCTGAACTCTGCAGTCAATGACGACTTTTTTTGTACTTTTTAAATTAAATTTAATATCTTATATTATTATTTTATTATTATTATTATTATTTATTTTATTTTTTTTAAATCTAGTTTTGTTTTATATAAGGAAATGGAGAAAAAAAAAAAACAGTCACTGCCCACTAGATTTTAACTTTGATTTTATTATGGTTGTGTATAATTAAATTTTATTTTCATTATTGTTTTTCTATTTATGTTTCTTTTTTATTATATTTTTATAATTATTTCATTTTATTATTTATTTAACTTAATTGTGAAACAGATTAGATAAAAAAAAAGAATATTTGATTTTATTTAAAATATATATGTGTATATATATATGGACTGGAGTTTTTTTTTTTTTTTTTTTTAATTTCCAACATTACGATTAATGTCCAGTACATTATTTTATTTAAAGTCATAATATCACCAATGTTACTGATGTCTCTAGGAAATTGATCTTTTTTGCCTAATATTTATCCATTGACTATATGTAATGTTGACTACTGACATTACAGTATAATTGAGAGCCATCAATTCAAACATTTATTAGATTTTAAAAATGACAGCTTTGAATTTAAGGGAACTAAAAACAATCTTCACATTAACCCATTGTAATAAATGTCATATTTAGCTACCTGTGCCCTTCAGCAAGTAGGAAATATACAGAAATTCAACAAAGTAATCAAACACGCGTCTAAAAAATCTCCTGTTTGATGTGGTCGTAAAGACATTGACGTCTAAATAAATGCAATTTTTGTCAAGAAAATTGAGACAGAAGCAGCAGTTGTGAGTGAGGCGGCCAGCTCTAACCCTAGAAATGAATCGCCTGCATTAACGCACTAATTTTGACAGCACTAATTTGAAAACGTTGCTGGAACTACTGATTACAATGTAGCCACAGTGCACAGGATGGCTTGACATTATAGTCAGACATTTGTTTAAAAGAGTAGTTGAAGCAGGTGTTGTGTGTTATATATAGGGTGTTGTGTTTTTTTTTTTGACGACTCACTGACAGGTTTGTGTCCCTTCAGAGATCACATGAGCTGAGCTCAGATCAGTTGCTGTTCACAGCAGTGTGATTGTAGTCCTCTGTTGTTCTGCAGTCGGTCACGTTTATTTGGAAATCTGTGATGGCTAAACATTGATATGAAGTGCTTTTCTTGGAAAGCGGCTGCAGTGAAAGCGAATCAGCTGATTTCTGCCATGTGTTTGTGTTGTAGATGGTGCGGTCCCTGTAAAATCCTCGGCCCGCGGCTGGAAAAGGCCATCGCCAAACAGAAGGGTAGAGTCGCAATGGCCAAAGTTGACATTGATGAACACACAGACCTCGCCATCGAGTATGGGGTACGACAATATTAAAAACATATTTGTTAATTGAAATAAAATATACACTACCAGTCAAAAGTTTTTGAACAGATTTAAAAAGTTTTTAAAGAAGTCTCTTCTGCTCACCAAGCCTGCATTTATAGGATCCAAAGTACAGCAAAAACAATAATATTTAGAAATATTGTTGCTCTTTAAAATAACTGTGAATGACTGTAATATTACTGTGAATTTTCAGCATCATTACTCCAGTCTTCAGTGTCACATGATCCTTAAGAAACCATTTTAATATTCTAAACTTTTTTTTATTATTATTATTATTCTTATCAATATTTAAAGCAGTTGAGTAAATTTTTTTTCAGGACTCTTTGGTGAATAGAAAGATCCAAAGATCAGCATTTATTTGAAACATTATACACTATATCATTTAAAAGCTTGGAGTCAGTATTTTTCCCTTTTAATTTAGCAAGGATCAAGTCTAATCAGTATATTAAAATGATTTCTGAAGGATCATGTGACTGGAGTAATGATGCTAAAAATTCAGCTTTGAAATAGCAGGAATACATTACATTTTAAAATACATTCAAATAGAAATTAGTTATTTTAACATTTCAAAATTGCACAAATAAATTGACTGAAATAAGTTTAACCTGAATTTTTGTTGTCTGTTTTTGTCATTTGAATTTGTTTGATGCACTAAAATTACTGTAAATAAATTAAAACTAAAACTAAAAAAAAATTAGGCACAAAAAAATTACTAAAAATGACAAAAGCACAAAATAAAATTACTATAAATTAAAATCAGTTGAAATCAAATGTAAAATATGAATAAATGCTATGCTAGTATAAGTAATACTAAAATAAATCTGGTATCCAGCACTGCTTCTCAAACATAAACACACATGATCTTTAAAATGCACATCTGTCATTTTTACAACTTTCATCTCAATATTATATGTGGCTGAAGTATATGATGGGTTTAATCATGCAGTAAATGTGAAAAAACTCTTTAGGAAACATTAAAGACTGTTTCTGAATCACATTCATTTTCACATCTAATTAATTTGACTCCAAGGCAGCTTGAAAAACACCCTTAACATTAAAGTTTCAGCTTTATACTTCACTTCTTTTGTTAATTGACTTCTATAAGATGAAAACTAATTAGAAAATATTTTTTTACAACATGTCTACCATGAAAATGTGGTGAATGAAAAGTGTTATTTTTGTTAACTATGGTAAAACCATAAAAATGCATTTCAACAAAATTTAAAAGATGTATTAAATTTATTTCAGCGTATTTCTTATTTTCATTCAGCTTAATTTGAGGTACTAAAATAACAAACTAAAACTGGAATTAAAAAATACTGAAAAATAATAATAAATAAATAAAATAAAATGGATAACCAAATAAAATATTAAACAAATGGCCAAATAACGTATCAAAATTACTAAAGCTTTAACTAAAATTAAAATGAAATGTAAAAATAATAATGAAATTCTCTAATTGACGTAAATGATAGAAAAACACTGCATTTCTCTACTGTTTCTAAATGTCTATTATTTCTCTGCAATTTTTGAGTCTGATTGGATAATATCAGCATTCATCAGCAGGGGTATTATTGTCCACTAAAACTAAAAACATTATAAAAAAAAAAAAAACCACACACAACAAAAAAACAATCAAAACCTTTAATTGAAATAAAGTAAAATATAAAAAACTTGTCTTATTTCGTCTAGTTGCCAAAGCAATATTTCTAGAACTGAAATAAAAATGAATAAAATATATATAGAGATACAAATGACAAACACAAAAATTACTAAAATATTTATATAGAGAGAGAGTTACAAGTGACAAACACAAAAATGACTAAAACTAAAATAAAAAACAAATCATAGAAAATATAAAAATAAACAAAATCAAGCTATTCATAAAAACAGCATCTCGATACTAAAATAACACTTTTTAGCAGTCAAATATTCATGACCATTGACTGTCAACTACTCTTACATCATTCTGTGACACCAAATAAACAGAAAGCAAATTATTATGGGATGCTGATTGTTCTTGATATGCTGTAGGTGTCAGCGGTTCCCACGGTGATCGCCATGCGTGGCGGCGATGTCATCGACCAGTTCGTGGGCATCAAAGATGAAGACCAGCTGGATTCTTTTGTGCAAAAGCTGATTGGATAGTGAAGCTGTCAATCACCCCCTCTCTAGCCACGCCCACCTCCCACTGGAAACTCCATTACATTTAATTACAGACACAGACAAACTGCGCCCTGGAACGTCTTCGCTTCTCCATCTCTCCTGCTTTCCCTAACCGTGTGTCGTTATGTGTTTGTAGAAGGGTCTGTGGCAGTGCATCGTGTTTTACCGCGGTAAAAATGTAGTGAAGTGTTCTCGGACGTTCTGTAGCTGCTGTACTTTGCTTTGGAGGAGAACTGAAGGATCGCTGGTACGGCTGACGCAGATCCTCATCCGGTCCACATGAGGGCGCTTCCTCTCACTCCGCTGTTTTACACCTGAATGCCTACTAATGTGAAAGTGTGCGATGATCACGGTGTGTTCGTTTCCGTTCGGTTTTCTTTCTTCTTTTTTTGACTGACTGTGAATTTTGCGCAGGATGCATGGGATTGATGATGGTTTTGTTTAGACTTTAACTCATATAAACTGTAATATAACCAACTAGTCAGATGAAATTATGAATAAAGCAACTGTACTATATTTAACTCACGGCTGTTGGCTTGTGTTTCATATTCTGGTCTTATATTCTTGCTTTAAATAACATTTTTATTTAGGAAGGATTAGGGCTGCAAAACGATTATTCACAATGTTTGTATATATATATATATATATATATATATATATATATATATATATTATATACTACTATATACTTTATATTATATAAGTGCTGTCAAAAATAAAAGTTTAGTTTATATGTGTGTATGTGTACTGTGTATATTTATGTAGCCTATATATAAAGACACACATATGTATAGTACACACACATAATGTACACAACAACTTTTATTTTTTTAATATATAAACAATTTTTTTTTCTTAAAAATATACATGCATGTGTATTTTCATATTTGATTAATCATGATTAAGACTGTAATGCTACAAAAGTTTTTTTTTTTCTTCTCTTGAACGTCTTTTGCTCATCAAATAATCCTGAAGAATAAAATACATCCACACAAAAATATTAAGCAGCAACAAATTTTAAACATTGATAATAATAAGATAGTACTTTGCAGCAAATCAGGGCTATTATAGTTAACTAAAACCATAAAGCAAGTAATTTTTCTTACTTGGAAAAAAATAATTTTATGGGAAAATCCATCTGGTTTAATTAAAAAAAAAAAAAAAAATGGTTAAAAGAAACAGGAATATATAGACGTATTTAAAAAAAAAAAAAAAAAAAAACTAATTACTAAACCTTTAATCATAATTAAAATAAAAACAGAAAATATTAAAATAAAAACTACAATAATGATGCTAAAATAAAAATGAACGAATAATCACGTGACACTGAAGAGTGGCGTAATGACTTCGCTTTGACCACAGAATTTTAACGTATATTAAAATAGAAAGCAGTTATTTGAAAAAAATAACTTCTGTGAGTTTCCTGTAAGTTCCTTCGGAAAACAGCGTGTGGCGCACTTGGGTGTGTTTATAGTTTTCAGCGGGATTACCTACAAAACTAGGACAAATGACTAACAATGTTGCATTGTCTGCTCAATAATTTAATTATTATTTATTCATTAGTTAAATATTGTAATTTAACTACACCAGGGGACCCAACGTTCATTTTGTATCCTGTATGCTAAGTCAATTTCAGCACTGGTTTCTCGGTCTGTGTTTGTGGAGCGCGTGTGAAGCTCTAGAGAGGCGGATCTTGTTTTAGTTCAGCCCGAGGCTCTTTTGAACTAAAGGATTAGTAACCTAAATAACAACTGTGGGACTCATTCACCGAGCCGTCTGTCATGCAGTCATGAGGAGAAAGCTGCGTGTCTCAAACAGGTTGCGTTCAGGCACGACACTGCAATGCACCAGGTGTGTTTTACGTAAGATGCTAATAACGGTCTGTCAGCGGCTTCATGTCATCAAGAACTTTAGGTTTAGTTTTCTTGCTTTCTTGACATGAAAGGCCTCCTGCTTTGTGACTTAGACCCTACTGCAACTTCCAGGACTCAACATTCATCCAGACACAGATTTACTAAATATAAACAGCAAAACTCGTTGTGAAATGTCAGTTATAAACGGTCAACTTTAAAAAGCAGCATCATGCTAACCTCAAACACTCTGACTGAATATGATATTCGCAAGCAACACGTGTACCTATAATTACAGCAGATGTTTTACAAGTGACTGATGTTTCCAAGGGCTCTGGCTTCTGTCGTGACGTCATCGCGCCCTTCTTCCTCTCACACATCTGCACTGCGGTTCCTCTTGCCGCATGATGTCATCCAACAGAACTCCGGCCACCAATCACAGCCAGCCATTACCTGACCGCACATGACATCATCACCTCACACCAGCCACAAGAGCTTCCTCTCATAAGAGAAACTGTTATTTTTGCATCCCTGATATACTGATATGTTGGTTTTATTTTTCGATTTGCATAAGTATTTAGTAGGCTACCTAAAAATGAAAATGAAAAATACCTAAAGTTAAAAAATATATATATATATATATATATATTAAATATTTTATTTCAGTTAACAAAATGTTTTAAGGGTTTTAACGGTCTTAGTGAATTCTGAATTCGCTAAAATTTCTTGCTGTTATTCTTTGATTTTGGGGTGAAAAAAAAATAGACAAAGTTAAGTCTTCTGATAACCTCACGCTCTTGTCCAAGTAAAAAGTGCTGGATAAATCACAGAACTACCCCATCTGCTCTGGTTCTGGGTGACTGGAAAAGTATCCAGCAATGATTGGCGGTATGTGCTGCTGAAAGGCGCATTGTTGCGTTACTCAGACCTGAGACAAAACAACCGGGCAGAAGGTGAAAGAATGACGGAAGAGAAACTCTACACCTCTTCCGCTTTCAAACAATAGACCACACCTCCACCTCGCGCTCTCTCTCTCTCTCTCTCTCTCTCTCTCTCTCTCTCTCTCTCTCTCTTTCTTTCATTTGACTGCGCTCTCTAGTCTGTGACCATATAAGGCAAAAACAGCGCTAGTGAGACACGCTGATCAAGCGCCGCTGCAGAATTCCTGCGCTCTCGTTTCTTTCACACTCCGTCACTTTTCCCTTGCTCATGTTTAATGACTTGTTCTCAGGCTCTTTGACTTTAAAGCATAAAAAGTGCTTATTTGCGTTGTTCTCGCTAGGCTACATACCTCAGATGCTGATGATAACGCGGTGTGTATTTATTTAGCTGCAGTTTGTGGAAGACGGTTGTCCCCAGATGTTTGTTTGAAGCTAACCGACACTACAAGACTCGAGCTGGTCGCCTTTGCTATTTGCTCTTGTAGCACACTTGTAGTTTCACATCTGGCTGACTAGTCTTAAAGTGAGAAAACTGCAATGAACAACAGCCAGCAGTGACAATGTATTTTTGTAGACCAACTTGGGTGTTAGCATCACCCAGGTTCCCTCGACAAAAGCACAATATGAGCTTATGATTCTTACACATTTTGTTTATAATCTTATTAAACATTTTTTTAGTTGACAGAAGTAAAATACTAAATGTGGCTGTAAATGAACACAATGATGACTTCAGCGTCACCATCATTAAGCTTCCAACAACTCATTCAGTCTTATTTTAAAAAACTTTCCCCCTGATAGTTTGAGTTTGAACAGTTTGCAAGAATGCGATTATAAACAAGATGAGGCAGTGAAAGTAGGTAACTAGTGAGCAGTGTCGTGTTACAAGTAACAAAAGTTAAGTAATCAGATTACTTTTTCAAGTAACTAAAGTAACGTGATACTATTTTAAATAAGTAACTTTGTTTCGCCATTTATTCACTGACAGCTCTCCTGTCCTCCTCTTAAAAGAAATTGGGAGTGAGGTGAAGAGGAACTTCCCTAAAACTCACTTTCACCTTTTGTGCAAAAGGGCCTTTACAGTTGACAAAAATATAATTTTTGGTTTTCTTATTAAAAAAACAAATATTCAAACCCAGCTTAGCTGACAAAAAGTAATGTAATGCGTTTACTTTTAGGGCAAAATAATTAATCGAAATTAATTCCATTCAAAATAAAAGTTATGCTGTATATATTAAGGAAAAATCGGTTAGGTCTATATACAATATGTGTGTGTGTGTGTGTGTTTAAAAATATATACGTGTGTGTATACATAATAAATATACACAGTACACATATAGTATGTAAACAAACTTTTGTTTCTAATATGATTTTTAAGGCAAGTACAAGCTTTAATATGGAAAATATTTGGTGAAAATTAAAATATCTTGAGCAAGTGTTAACCACAGAACTAATTTTAGGCATTTTACTGAAAACCCTTTGAAAAAAAAAGAAAAGTGGACTTAAGGGCAATGAAAGCAGAAGTGCTAATACGCAACTCGTTTCTAGGTTTTGGTCTACAAAAACATGTCATCCCTGCTGTGCTGTATTATGAGAAAGTGCAGGATATATTAAAATAATATTTTTTAAATATATATAAAAAAAACAAATAATATTAATATATATTTTATTATTACAATTGTTTTTATATTTATTTTAACACACACATTTATTTAGTCATGCAAATATGTGCAAATTATTAAAATACACAATACATTTTATTTTACATTTTATTTTTCCATTCATTATTATTTTTCCCATGTGCAAAAGTGTAAAATGAAAGACCTTTCTCCATATCATTTGAAGACAAAGCATCAATACAAATGATTTACACATAAATTAAATTATATTTTCATCATATTTATTTAGGATTTGGTCTGATTATAATTCATATTTAAAAAAAAAAAAAAAGGAGTATATATATTATTATTACGTGGTTATGTAAAAGATAATAGCTATGAGTGTCTGAAACCACTAATCCAGCTGGTATTTACAGTAAATATCGATATTTGCATATGCATTATTTGTCATTTAAACATGCTTTAAATCTGATACTCGCTCAGCCACAAACAGATGTTTTTTCTTCTCTTTAAGAGCCTGTAATGTGTCACAAAGGGTATTTCTGATGTGAGGAGTGCAAATTTCACAAAAAAATGAACTTCTGGAGAACATTCCCCGAGTGAGTCAACAAGCGTCTTATCGCGCTTCCTGCGCGCTCATTGGAGGAAGGCGGGAAAGGGAGGACTGGATGCGTCGGCCTTTTCTTGCTCTTTTGTTGATGCTGATGTTTTTAATTATTTCGAGGTTTGTTTGGAGCCATTTAAGGACAAACACACACAAACACCAGCGCCAAAAGATCACTCATGAGAAAGAATCATGCATGGGAAACATGTTTGCAACAGCTCACTCGTGTATGGTGGTTTAAACTCACAAATAAGTTCTCAAACACACTGTAATGTAAGGTGAGGTCGATGGAGCGCCGGCACTCGCTCACAGAGAAAGACTGTTTGTGTGCCATAATACGGGAACACACCCAGCGGCCGGGACACACCCAGACCGGGCGGCACACACACAACTGCAGGAGCCGAGAGCGGGTCAAACCTACAGGAGGAGGAGGAGAGAGAGAGGTCAGAAGTGACCTTATTTGGTAATCTGTCTCTCTCTCCCTCTGTCTGTCTCACTGCATCTGGCATCGCTCAGCCAGAGACCTTTGACTTTGCGCTTGAAATTCCTGTTGTTGCCCAATCAGCGCTGAGTGAACGGCCCGAGAGCGATGTATTGATTTTTCCGACACATCGCCGAGCGCGTTCTCACTTCCCAAGCGGAGAGTTCGCGGACTGCAGGCTTCCACAAACATTCCTCACACTCTGATAAAATACTCCCCGGCAGGTCTTTCCGTCGTTTTCCCTGGATCATCATTCCGCATTCCTCGGATTCTTCAGTCGAGCGTGGAGCCTGGAGACTCTCCAGCCTCCCGCATGCGATCATTCATGCGTGCGCGCGTTCACACGTGTTTGATAGGTGCTTCGCTTACAGTTAATAGGCACAAATCAGTGACCGACTATAGCACATTCACATTTGCATTTGTAGCCTATTTATTATTAGTTTTTAATCCAAAACAATTTACACATGAGAAATAATCCATTAGTTAGTATTAGTTTTAGTATTAGTATTAGTAGATATTCAGGTTACATAAATAATACAAAATAAATAATGTGACAATAATGTAATGATGTTGTATAGCAGAGCAGACACCTGATCCATTTACTTGTGTACTTCTACAGTAAGATGTGCAGATACCGTTCAGGTTTTGCGTGTTTACTACGCTTTTATCTTGTTTTTTTTTTCATGTTTGGGATGCTTGTGGCGCCAATTTGTGTTTACAATTCACAGGAAGCGGCTAAACCAGAAATAATAATAATAAAAAAAAAAAAAGAAAAAAAAAAAAGAAATGCATAAAATACTATGAAACATTACATATAAACAAAATGAATGTCAATAATGCAACTGCATGCAAATAAATAATAAAAGATAGAAGGAATGATAGATAAACGTACATAAATATAGTAGATAAATGATGTATAATGATAGACTGATAAATAATGAAAGATAATATGAATGATAGATAGATAAACGTACATACATAAAAGATAGACAGACAGACAGATAGATAGATAGATAGATAGATAGATAGATAGATAGATAGATAGATAGATAGATAGATAGATAGATAGATAGACCAATACATAATGAAAAACAGAATGAACAATATAGATAGATAAATGTACATACGTATGATAGATAGATGAAAATTAGAAAGATAGACAGATAGATAGATAAATAGATAGATAGATAGATAGATAGATAGATAGATAGATAGTGATGATAAATAGATGATAAATAATAAAAATAGAAGGAATGATAGATAAACGTACATATGTAGATAAATACAGTATACAGTATATAAATATACTATACAGTAGATAAATGATAGATAGATAGATAGATAGAAAGATAGATAGATAGATAGATAGATAGACCAATCATAATGAAAAACAGAATGAACAATATAGATAGATAAATGTACATACGTATGATAGATAGATGAAAATTAGAAAGATAGACAGATAGATAGATAAATAGATAGATAGATAGATAGATAGATAGATAGATAGATGATAGATAGATAGATAGATAGATAGATAGATAGTGATGATAAATAGATGATAAATAATAAAAATAGAAGGAATGATAGATAAACGTACATATGTAGATAAATACAGTATACAGTATATAAATATACTATACAGTAGATAAATAATAGATAGACAGATAGATAGATAGATAGATAGAAAGATAGATAGATAGATAGATAGACCAATACATAATGAAAAACAGAATGAACAATATAGATAGATAAATGTACATACGTATGATAGATAGATGAAAATTAGAAAGAAAGATAGATAGACAGATAGATAGATAGATAGATAGATAGATAGATAGATAGTGATGATAAATAGATGATAAATAATAAAAATAGAAGGAATGATAGATAAACGTACATATGTAAATAAATACAGTATACAGTATATAAAAATACTATACAGTAGATAAATGTTAGATAAATGATAGATAGATAGATAGATAGATAGATAGATAGATAGATAGATAGATAGATAGAAACCGATAGCTAGACAGACAGATAGATAAAGAAGATGACTATGACTATACTAAAATAAACTTGTAAAGTAGTGAAACAAACTATGTAAACAAATATTTAAATGGAAATAGTAAAATAAACTTGTCATATTGTGGAATGCATGTCAACACTGGCACTCATTATTTATTAAAAGAAATTGTTTGTTAGGAAATTTCCTGATTCCAGACATTCCTCTATGTGTGTGTGTGTGTGTGTGTGTAAACACGCTCAGGCGACTTATATGGTCACAAAAGCCCAAAGTCGCGCACATACCTCAGACATTAAACACACATACGGGCCCCTGCGGCCCAACTATTTCAAGTTCACCCTGTGACGAGAACTTCGCCGCTCCGACACGCCCACACATCGCTCGTGGTTGGCCGAGGGGCTTGGGAATGTAGAGTGAGCGGCCTGTGATTGGCTGAGGGGCGGGAAGATGGGCGGTGACGCGCGGTGCAGACTCCGCCCCGCCGGGACCGCACCCCGAACCATTACAGCAGGACGGAGTTCAACTACCGAGTGGAAGAAGAGGGAGGGAAGAGGAAGAAAGGAGAAAAAAAAAAAAAAGAAAAGAAAGAACGGAGCGAACTTGTGCGCAGTTGCTGTGGATTGAAAAGGGAAGTTTGGAGCGCAGCGACACGGATCCACACTGAGTCCCTGGAGTTTCTCACAAGCCGAACTCCGAGCGTCTGCATCTGATTAGCAGGTAACGTTAAACCAGCCGCACAGCACCGGTTCGATTGTTGCGTTCACTCCGCAGGTCCATTCAGACGCGGCGAGGAGAAGCAGGAAGCGCGCACAGCGCCGCTGGGTGGGACTCATTGACGCGACCTGATTTCGCTGCACTTTCAAACTTCTGCGAGTGAAATCGCAACGCTTCATCGTTGTAGCGTGCGAACGGGGAATTGATAACCTGTGACGCGTCAGATCGGCGAGAACGGACGCGCGGTGAGTTTCAGGAAGTGCTCGGGCTCAGGGAACACCGGCTGGCGTGGGCCTCAATGGGGTCCGCGGCACGCGGAAATGCATTGATGGCAGAAAAAAACGCTATTTGCGCAAAATAGAATGCAGTGTGAGACGAGCATGATGTCAGTGTGCGCGTCTCCAGACGAATGTGACGTTTCGCAGGGGCTCATTACGTCATTGCTCACTGGAAACTGGGCCGGGAGGCACGTTCACGGTTTCGCACAAAGATCTTAGAAGATCTGAGTAGAAACATGAACGTGGACAGAGCACAGAGGTAAACTTAACGTTAGTTACTGACACTTTCAAGGAGTTCTTGCAAGTGGCGGCTACAAATAGGTTGAACGGAGCGCGTGCGCGCTCCAGAAGTTCTATATCCGGGCTCGTGCATCTGTACACGCTTTTTATAACTGCATAACATGCATCAGAGGATGTAATAAACCTGCATTAGTTAATATTTGAAAAGCGCGCACACGTTTGCTTGTGGGAGCGCGCTGCGCGAGCTCGTGCTGCTTGGTGTGTGGCCGATGTTGGAGCTGGTACAGTGTCAACTGTGTAACGTTTAAAAAATATCTAATGTGCTATACTTACAATGGAGATTTTCTATAAATGACCTTAATGGACTTTCAGAAATCTCAGGTGCTTATCGTTTTTGCTTATTTACACAATGACAGGAAAGTGAGCAGGATGTTAGCCCTTGAGTGATTGACAGTTAGCTCGCGTGGTGACGTCAGCGCCGCGGCCTGATTTGATTGTGATTTACTGTGGTTCAAAATCACACACAAACCTGTGTCTAAACCACGTGACCTCTCAGATTCCCATGGATAAGAGTGTGTAGGACAGTCTTGGTCATCACTACAGTGATATACTTGTGTCTACACGCTTATGTAGTTATTAACATGTGCTAAGAAGCAAATACTGCTGGTGTGGATGTAGACTAACCAGTTTCACTTTCTTAGACGTCTGCAGTTGACACCTGGCCGATGTGTGCGCGTGTGTGTGTGTGTGTGACCTGGTTTTGTGTCTAGGACGCTGTGACCCAGTAAAACCACATGCTGGTCTTATTCTGCGTTTTGTTTTAGTTGTTCTCGCTTGTTAATCCCAACACACCGCTTATGTGTGGCAATGCTAGCTTTTCTGCAGAGGTTATCCTGCACAGTACTGGTGCATCCAAGTCGTATCACAAAGATCAGATTTACGGTACCTCAACGTTGTGATTACAAGTTTTCTTAGAGCCCAGAGTTTCCATGTTGGGGGCGTGTCACTGAGCAAACATGGCGGACGCAATGTGTAAAACTGCTGCTTTTTTGCTTTATTTACAATAAAACTAGCCAAGTTGCATGAATAAAATATGATACTATAAGCACTATACACTTACAATAGAATAAAGTGGCCAAAGTGACTTGAACGTATCTGAAGTCGCAATTACGACCTCCCAAGTCATACATACAAACTTCCCGGCATGACTTAAACACACATGCACAAATGACCTGAATTTATTATGTTTTCCACCATGTGCAGTAAAAAGCCAGAGCTAGATGAGCTGGGAAGGGCCAACGGCCATTTTATCTCTTGTTTTGCCCCATTATTTCATCAGACTGTCAAAAATGAGTACATTTTGCATTAAAAGTTGGTAAAAAACACGCAAAATAACCATATTTATTTCTACACTTTTGGCGTTGTAAATAAAACAAAGATTATTGGAGCACGTTTTCCAGCAAAACACAATTTTAGTTGTTAAATGACCAATTTTTGCTTAATAACCTAATTTAATGTGTTATTTGCCATTTCTTTGCTATTATTTGTGACATTTGCTATGAATTTCTAAGTGAAAATTGTTTTATAGTAAATCCTACATGAAATATTGTTTGTGCAACCTGAAAAAAGACAACGGTTTTAGTTTAACTGTGTACATAAAACATAAAAGTGTGAGAAGAGGAATATAATATAAACACCAGCAATCAATATGTATATATACATTTATTAATTGTTGATATATTTATACATTTAATAACATTTTTTGGAATTAATGTTTTTGCAACATTTATTTAATAAAATCGCATTATAATAATACATATACAATTAAAATAAATACAAAATATCTTGTATTAAATATAATAATTAATAAAACAAATTATTCAGCATGACTGACACTGAAATTTGTAAAGTCAAATTTATATTTATTTAATTGGGATGTATTATTATATTTTATTAATAATAAATGCATATTATAAAGAAATGCATTTAGTTAAAAATGTAAATATTATTCAATTATATTAAATACATAAAAAAACAAATTTAATAAATAATAAATAGTTCAATAATTAATTAATTAATTAAAAATAAGTAAATGTCTTATAATAAATATAAAATATTGTATTAAATGGAATAATTAATCAAATAAATTATTCAGCATGACTCTGACACTAAATTTGTAAAACATATGAGTCAAATGTATACATTTGTATGTGTTGTTATATTTTACAAATAATTAACATTTTAAAGAAATGTGTTTGGTTAAAAATATAAGTATTAATAAAATATATTACATTATATTAAATACACATTTTTTTAAAATGCTAATTTAATAAATAATACGATACATAATAAATTAAGCCATTTAAAAAAATAATAATTAAATATTAATTATGTAAATCACATTTGAAACACAAACGATAATTTGTAGAAATATCAGAGATCATTTAAGTATTAAAACATTTCATTATTAATTATGTATATTTATATATATATGTGTGTGTGTGTGTGTGTGTGTGTGTGTGTTTCATTATTATTAATAAATAAATAAATAGATTATAAATAAAGTATGAATATAGTCAAAGCATCAGCAGAGACCAGCAAAGTTGTATTTATTAGTAACACTAAGGCGCTTATTTTATTTTATTTATTTATTATTTTTTGCAGTCGTTTCGTAATCTTTCAGCACAATCTTTCTGCATGCGCTTTCCTAAGGGACTCGCGTGTTTAATGACTGTTTCCTGAGAGCAGCCGTTTCTTTCAGTGGCTGTGGGATGAGAGCAGGGAAAATGGCCGCGGGCCTACAGACGTTAATCCACTGGTACAATGCAGTGAGATCGACAGGTGCGGACCTGCAGCGCTTTATCCCGCTTCAGGTGCTTTTTATGCCAGAGCCCTGTGGCATTGTGGGTAAAGCGGGGTTTGATGTGCCGCTGCATGTCCTGCCAATGAGGTCATGCTCAGGTGCGACGTCTGGTTATCGCAGTACTGTTGACGTGATCGTCTGCGATTGTGTGATACACCTGTGCTCTGATCTCCAGCGTGAATCATCTGACCCGTCTCTTTCTGTGTTTTCAGCAGTCAGACTCGAAGTGAAAATCCCATTGTTTTCTTCTGTAGAGCTTTGTTGTTGTTGTTTTATGTGGTGACATCATTTGCAATGCTTCATGGGATGCGGCGTTCATTAAAGGGAGAGTTTAGCCTTAAGTGATCATTTTATCAACCTCATGTCGCTTGCTTTCTTCTTTAGAACACAAAAGAAGATACTCAGAAGGATGTTGATTATGTATTATTTATTGTTATTCATTATTATATGTATATTTTTTGAAATTTTAGAGAGTAAAGTCAGTGGAATTCAGGATATATGTTTAGGAATTCATTGTGTGTGTATATTATTATTAAAATAATAATAATGATAATCAACACTGAAGCAAATTTACACTTTATATCTGATATCTCTAAAGTCGTATAAACAGAAATAATACACACAATTGGCTGTTAGACATTCTTTGTAATCTGTTTGAATGTATGTATTAATAATATTCATTATATGGAAATATTTGGATTTTTTTTTTATATATTATAAAATGTATTCATTAATGTATTAATTATTTAAATTTAAATAATAATTATAAATTAAATTATTTATTTAATTTAAAATTAAAATAATGTAATAAAATATTATTATTATTATTATTATTATTATTATATAATTGTAAATAATAATTATATATAAATTGTAAATATATAATTAATAAAATAAAAAATAATATAATCAAATTATTTATATATATATATATATATATATATATATATATATATATATATATATATATATATATATATATATGTACATGGACTAATATATTTTTTCTTAAATATTATTAATATTTTAAAATATTATTAATTTCATGTAAATAATATATTGTACAGTAAATTAATGCACATTTATTATTAATAAATAAATGCATTTGGTGGAACACAACAAAATATTTTGAAAAATGAATAGGGTGTTAAATATGTTTACCATTATGGTCATTTATTATGAATATCAGTCTGTTTCAGTTTCAGTTCTATTTATATATTTATGTTTATATTTATTTGTTCATTTATGTGTATTATTATTATTATTATTATTATTATTATTGTTGTTAATAAATACATATAAAGAAATGAACAAATTTACAAATGAATTGTAAATATAAATATGATATAAATATGAAATGATTCTAAATAATTTAGTTTACAATTATTACTTGAATTAAAACAATAAATACATTAATAGATAAGCAAACAATGTCTTTAAATAAATAATTAAATATCATTAATAAATTAATTTGTGCGTACAAAAAATTATATTTCAAAGAATGTCTTGGTGGTAATCATATGCATAATTTGTGTTTATATTTATACGATTTTATGAATATCAGCGATAAAGTGTGAATTTGTTTCAGTGTTGATTGATTATTATTTTAATAATAATTGTTTATATTTATTATTATTATAAATATATGTTCTTATTTTACATTTTTACATAAATGTTACTAAATAAAAAAATATTAAAGTATAAATATCTATTTTAATGAATAAAATAACATTAGTTCAGTAATAAATCAATAATTTGTAATGCTAAATATATTATAGCTTGTAAGGTATTTGGGGAAAATAAATCTCAGTGTTTATGAATATTTGATTAATAATGGTTTAGATTTATTACTATAAATATACGTATTTTCATTTAATTGTGTAATAAATATTACCAAGTAAAAATATAAATAAAGTTTACATCTACATACTTAATACAATTAATTAATACAATAACGTTATTTAATAATAAATCAATAAATATATTTGTAATGCTAAATATAGATATTTAAAATGTATAAGATGTTTGGAAAAATTCAGTGCTTTTTGTCCTTACAATGAAAGTCAATGGGGTCCAAAGTCAAAAACATCTCCTTTTATGTTCCACAGACGAAAGCCAAAGAGTTTTGGAATGTAAATGATAGCACGATGATCATTTTAGTTTGAAATATCTCTTTAGCCTCACATTCTTGTACATTTGCACCAAATCCTTGTTTCCCTTTTGGCTCCGGTGAACAGGAAGTGAAGCGTTTGGCGTTGGGTTTCTCCTTTTTACTCCACTTGGAGTGTCCAAAACGTTTCCCTTCATCCTCCTTCTCCTTTTTTGGTTTGCTTTCTATCCTGCTCAAGAGCCCTTCCCACAGTGCACCTGGGCAGCAGGAGAACAGAACAATGACAGGAAGTGAGCGAACCAGAGCAAACATAAAGATTGTTGGCTGTGTTTCTCCATCCGTTTACCGCATGATTTGTTGCATGACTGCAGTATGATGCGCTGCACACTCATTCCTCCTGCTGATTGGCCCAGTGCCAGGGACATGATGTCACTTCCGGTTGCAGAAATAAGCTCGTCTGTCTTCGCGAGGAAAACCCCGTTCTGGATGTTTCCTGAAGCCGGATCAGGGTTTTTATTGTGTGTTGGTTATGGTTTTCTGGTTTGGGACGCTTGTTCTCGTAGTTCAGGATGGGATGGGTCGGGTCAGGGTCCGTTTACGGCTGGACTTTAAGCTTTGATTTGATTGGGTGTGGCGTCAAGCGCAGATAGTCGGAGCGAGATTAGAAATGAAACCAGTGGACAGCCATTTACAGATAAAAAAAAAAAAACTCTCATAAATATTTACTTGCAGCAGTCAGAGATGAGCTGATATTATACTGCTGCAGGGATACAGGCTGGATGAGAGGTATATGTAATGTGCTAAATAAACCTGAAACTGCTGTTTATCACAAAAAAAAAAAAGAATAATAATAAATGATTTTTTTTTAAATGCTATCATAATAATTTGGTAAAATATAAAATGAAATAAATAAATGAATAAATAGTATTGATTATTTGGTTTGTTTTATTTTATGTAATAGTAAACATTTATTTATATATATATATATATTATATATATATATGTAGGTATACATGTACATGTTTATTAATGCAAATTATTAATGTGATATTATAAATAATATTAATTACATATTTCAATCTATATTTTTATATGTAGATATGTTTTTTGTGCATAATTAATTAGCAATGACTAAATTAATTGTAATTTTATATTAAAAGAAATGCAAATGTTTATAAATGTAAATTATGAAAATTATTAACATATAAAATATTTACCTTATTATTTATGATTAGTATAATAGATAATAGTAAACGATTTTACATAATAACAAATCTAAATATATATTATTATATTCAAATCATAAATTATCATGAATAATTAATATTATGAAAAATATGTATGATATGTGTTTTATTATTAAATAAATATCAACGGGTATAGTAATGCATTTGGTTTTAAATTAAGTTATACATAATTGATTATTAATTACACATTTTAATAATAAATCTTTATATGTAAATATAATATTTATAATATACTATTTGAATGATAAAATTCTATAATATTTATGTGCATATAAAATATGTATTCTGTTTGTTTTCTTATTAAATAAGTAATTATTAACTGGATATATTTTTATATTTTGTTATACATTAAATTCTAAATAATTTACTAAATATATATTATTACATAAAATGTATTATGTAACAAATAAGAAATTATTTAATTTGATAATGTATTATATATTTTTAAAAGTTGTTGTTGTTGTTGTTATTATTACTATTATTATTATGTATGGAGGCATCATATATCAGTGGTGTTTAATATCTGTTTGTATGTGCTCATTTGACTTTTATTCGTCCGTTTTAGCCACAAACTCTCTCAAACGAGCAGGAGTTTAGCGTCCGCCTCTCAGATGCCGAATACTTTTCCTCCTTTGTCATTTCCTTTATTTGTTTACGTCTTTTCCTATTTTACACCAGCCTCTTCTCACAAGTCTTAGGTTCGGGATGCGAATCCAACCGTTTGGCCTACAGCTCCTCATTCGTGAATCTCAATAAAAAAAAATGCATATTTAATTGTTCATAAAGCCATTTTTACATAAACCAGCAAATTCACATATAGCTCAGCGTTTTGCGTAACAATGGATTTATAAACCAATTACAGAGAAATTAATTCTGGTTGTGATTCACCAATGAAACCCAGTTGGTAAATCTGAGGATATAAAGACAGTTTCAGTCAAACAGTCATGAAACAGTTTATGACCCACTCACATTTATGATCGCATATAAATCCATAACTCGTCTGTCATAATAGATACCACAAGACGAACCTGTTACACTTATAATAATGGGAACCATTAAACCAGACTGGAAATGAGGCAGTCTGCTGGCTTTAGTGCTTCTCTGTCTAAAACACTCACAGGAAGGAAATGAGGGCGGGGCCAAAGGGTGTACCTGTTTAATATGTAAATAGTTCCGCTGCCGTCTGATTGGCTGGAGGGGTTCCGCAGGCTTGTGTGTCGTCTTGTGATGTCATCCGCAGGAACACACCCAGTTTGATCCAAATCGGGAAAGCAGAACATTCTGTTACACTTTAACTGCTATCTAGAGCGTTTGCTCGATTTCCCACAATCCTGTGTTTTTCCTCTGAGACCTTCAGTCAGAACGCAGTGATCCTCGGACGAATGTGGTCTGGATTAGATTGCCTCACTTCTGCATCTCTGTACTCTGTAAAGCACATTTAATCAGCAAATATCGCTTGCAGAAAGAGATTTTTACGGTCTGATGTCAAACGGCGAACTGTTTATATTCACCGAATGATTTATTTTAGAAACGCAGCTGTGTTTTGGTGCTTGAAACAAATAGCTGAGTCATGTTTCAGCCTGAAATACGAGGAAAATATGTTTAATATGTCATTTGCTGTTAAGATGTTTTGCATTGTGATGACACACTTAAACCTCCAAATCATTGTGACTATAATCTGAAAAAAAAAAAAAAAAAAAAAAAAATATATATATATATATATATATATATTTATTAGTAGTATTTTTAATATAACGTATTTCTATTTATTTTAGTAGTAGTAGTTAAATATATATTAATAGATAAATTAATATATAGTTAGAAATTAAATTAATGATTGACTATATATTTACATGTATTATTTTAATTAAATGAGATATTTATATGCGTTGTTATAAATTAAATAAATGATCGACTAATTATGTTAAATTAATTTACATGTATTATTTTATTATTACCATTATTAGTAGTATTAAATGCATATTAATAGATAAATTACGATATAGTTATAAATTTAAGGAAATGATTGATTATTTATATATTGTTAAATTAACTTACATGTATTATTTTAATTAAATAACTAATTAATGTAAATATATTCTTAATCAATACATGTGTATATATATTTTTTTTTATTGTATATTTATTTAATTATATATTAAATGATAAATAATTGATTAATAAATATTATTACAGTTAATTTATGAATTGTTAAATAATAAATTAATGTAAATGTATTCATCATAAATTAGTACATATTGATAAATAAATTAAAAAAACATATTAATTATAAGTTAAATGTTAACAAATTGATTAATTTTATATATATATATATATATATATATATATATAAATTATTTTAAGTTAAATTAATAGTTATAAGTTATTAATAGTTAATTAATAAATTCTTAATAAATTAATGCACATAAAATATTTTTAATTAAATACAAATATTTTCTGTTTCTTATTATTGTGCTTAATATAATAATATGGAAGTGTGTGTAGTTTTATATAATATATTTACATGTATTAAATAGATTTTATCCTCATTATTATTTCTTCTTCTTCTTCTTCTTCTTCTTCTTCTTCTTCTTCTTATTATTATTATTATTATTATTATTATTATTATTATTATTATTACTACTACTACAGAAAGATCATTGGCCTTAATGTTTGTTTTTGTGTGGAGTTTGGCAAACACGTGCAGGAATTGTATAGTGTATAGTCAGAAATTCGTTAATCTGAAAAGATGATACATGATTTGCACATGGCTTTTATTCAAGGTCATTTAAATGAATCACGGTATGTATATTATTTTACTGTAATATTGTGAAACATTACCTAGAATAACGACAGTTACTGACAAAACATCTTAGTGTGTGGGTTCAGTACAGTCAAGGTCATAATCTCACCACGCAAAACATCCTAGTGCTCCTAAATCGAGCTGCTGCTTGCAAATAATTAGCAAATGTTTAAGTGAAATGTGCTCTTTGTCTGATTCACCCACAAACTCAGTTTACAGTGAGAAAGGCGTTTGGTTCTGCTGGACCTAAAGAGCGTTTGCTGTAGAAAAGGAAGCCTTGAGACGGACGTTTAAAATTAGACTCACAGAAGCACCAGGAGACTCAAGTGTGTCAGACGTATCTGTGTCAAACTCATCTCCTCACCAGCGAGTCTCGTGCTCACATTTGTCACCTCTTTACTGCCCTTATCAGACAATCTGTGATCTCAGGAGGGAGTTTTCAGCCATTTCACGCTATGCTTGAGAAATGTGGCGCTCCTGCTTTAATACAACAAAGTAGAAACCATAGTGTCTGATTATTTGTTTATTTTTACATTTATTTAGAAAAATGCCCATCATTTTAAAACTAGCCCAAAAACTGTTTTTTGGAGTTGTCTTTGGTATTTTGACATGTGGAAATCCACCTTCTGGGGTTGCCAGGTTTTCACAGCAAAACCTGCCCAACTGTTACTCAAAACTAGCCCAAAAACTGAAATTTGGAGTCGTCTTTGTGATTGTGACATGTGGAAATCAACAGTCCAGGGTTGCCAGGTTTTTATAGAAAACCCCACCCAGTTGTTATTCAAAACTAGCCCAAAACTAATTTTTGGAGTTGGCCGTATGTTATTTTGACATGTGGAAATCCACAGTCCAGGGTTGTCAGGTTTTCACAGCAAATCCCAGCCAATTGTTACTCAAAACTAGCCCCAAAACTGCTTTTTGGAGTCGATTTTGTGATTTTGTGAATTTTTTTTTTTTTTTTTTTGACATGTGGAAATCCACAGTCCAGGGTTGCCAGGTTTTCACAGCAAAACCTGCCCAATTGTTACTCAAAACGAGCCTAAAACATTTTAGTAAAAAGCACATTCCAGGGGGTAAAATTGGTCAAATAAATTCCCTACCATAAATATACCAAAACTTAATTTTTGATTAGTAATATGCATTGCTAAGAGCTATATTTGGACAAATATTGTCCTATCCTAAGCTTATTTATTCAGCTTTCAGATGTATAAATGTATAAATCTCAATTTTCTCCAAAAAAAAAAAAAAAAGTACCCATATGACTGGTTTTGTGGTTCAGGGACACATTTATTTGTTGCCAGAACCGCAAAAACATATTAAATCTGATTAAAAACAGATTTTTGAACTCGTCGAAATGGATTTTGTTGTGATTTTGACATTTACATGACTATTATGCTCAGCATTTTCTTGAAAACATGTCATATATGAACTGGTAAAGCATACCAAGTTGGAAAAAGCCGCACAATCTGAATAGAATTTTAAGAAAGTGCTTGTGGTTTTTGCGTGCGGCGCAATCATTGGATAAATCGTTCGTCCAGTTCTGAGAAAGAAGGGTAGGAAAAAGATCAGAAATGTAAGGAATAGAGAAAGAAATGGGTGGAATAACTGAAGCGCTCTTTGATAAAGCTGATAAACACACTGGGCGCTGGAGCGCCGATGGGTGGTCGAGCACAAGAGGGACTAATGACCGTATTTACGAGATGAACGACACCACATGTTGCAATTGTGGAAAGCATTAAATGTGCAAACTCATGTCTGTCATTACAGAATCACAGCGTAAGCAGATTACGTCTTCAGCGTAAATCTCAACTGCAGGTTATTTTGAAGGCGTTTTGCGAGAAAGCGTTCCTCCATGCTGGTTTATGAGCGCTAAAACTACATTTCCCATGATTTTTGTTGCATTAGTGCGTATAGCTTCAAATCGTTTGTTTGTGATTGTATAATTTTTAACTCCTGACTTAAAAATGGACGTCCCGGGAGATGCATGTAGTTTCTGGTGTGTCTGTCTAATGCTGCGCAGCTGTTTGGGGTCATGAGAACGGCCCAGCGGTCGTGTTGCTAGCTGTCTGCCGTTTAGGCGCTAATGGAGTGTTGCAGATGTGTTTTCTCAAGCTTTTTTCACAAGCAGACTCCACCAATGCTTTGAACCACTGATTAACCACTAATACTACATTAATCATTCCCATTAACTAACCAGCATTTGGCCATTTCGGCTGGTCAACAGACATTTTCCAAAATCTACAGCCAAATGTTATTAATTGACTAGGGTGTGTTGGGCATTATGTAGATCATCTCAAAATGGCCAAAGTTTACTCTACTTGCTGATATGCTTTCTCTCTAGTGTTGTCATAAACGCTTTATATTACTCACCCACTCTCTAGATATCAGCACTGGTCACAGCTGTTAAACTACCAGCTCAATACATAAGAGCGTCTGCCATTACAAGCACATCGAATCACCTCTTTTAAATCTGGATCAGCCAAAGTCCTCCCATGTGGGAATCTGTTTCTTGCTCAGGGTGTGGAAGAGAGTCAAGCACTAAAATAACTCATGGGCCTGACAGACTCAATGGAGTGTGCCGCTGTAAATCACTAACCACCCAAACCAGTTCCCCAGGCGCGGAGAAACGCCACGGAGTCACAGAAAACCATGTCCCGCTGTCGTAGGAACCTTTTTTGCTGGTCCATTTTAACCGGGAAATATCAGGGGAATTTTAAAATTGCAAATCCAAGTCTGGAATGTGCTGAAAGTTCTAATTTCTGAATGTTAATCTGCATGAAATCTGTTTGGGAAACTTTTAGTCATGTTCCCATTTATTTTAACCATAATGTAGCGCATAAGGTGTTTTCTGGAATGTCCATTGAATGCACTCGCATGATTGTCACTAATGGTTGTGTGTTTGTCTGATCTGGTAAGACCTGTTGCGTCCCTCCCTCTCCTGTAGCTCGAGCGCTTTGAGATGCAGTGGAGCGTGGGAACCGCTGGCGGCCATCTTGTGCCTGTTTAGGCTTGCAGTGTTGTGGTTCAGTTGAACTCGGCGATTGTTTGTGTCTCTGGGCGACTGCGCAGAGCTGCGCTAACCTGACACCTGCGTGAGTTCACCCACCTGACGAGTTCCTTTCCCGCCAAGAGCTTTTCGTTAACACTGCGAGATCCAAACTACCCAGAGTCACTCGCCACTATTGTTTAATGTTTTTAATCCCAGAAAACACACTGACCCATCTGTTTTTAGATTTTTGAGAATGAGGGCGTCGCACATCCTGTCCATGTTTCATGTGTCTAATTTTGACTATATTCTACTTGGGTAATGCAATAAATGTATGGGCTGTTATTAAAAAAGAAATATGCAAGCCCAGCTCCTGTGACAAAAAGTAGCGTAAAATTAACATAACATTACTTTCCATAAAAAGTAACTAAGTAATGCAATTTGTTATTTATTTATTTATTTATTTTTAATGGAGTAATGCAGTATTGTAATCGGTGTTGGGGTAAATTACTTTCCATAAAAAGTAACTAGCACAATTTCTTACTTTTTTTTAATAGAGTAACGCAATATTGTAATCAGAGTTGGGTAACACATTACACATTAAGTATGTTATTATAAAAGAAACAAGCAAGTCTAGCTCATATGACAAAAAGTAACACAAAAGTAACACAACACATTACTTTCCATAAAAAGTAACTAAGTAACAAAATTTGTTACTTTTTTAGTTTGAGTAACACAATATCGTAATCAGTGTTGGGGTAACGCATTACAAGTATGTTTTTTGTTACTAAAAAAGAAATTAGCAAGCCCAGCTCACATGACAAAAAGTAGTTCAAAAGTAACAACGCATAACTACAAAGTAACACAGTTACTTTTTTTATGAAGTAATGCAATATTGTAACCGATGTTGTATTACACGTATTACAAGTAACACAAATTACATAATCAGATTACTTTTTTCAAGTAACTAGTAAAGTAACACAATACTTTTAAATTGATAAGAAAATATCTGAGTTACTTTTTTAAAGAGGCACTTACTTCAGCCTGAGGATTATCAATTATCAAAGGGCCTTTATAGTTGTCAAAAATATAACTTTTGTTATAAAAAGAAACAAGCAAGCTCAGCTCACGTGACAAAAAGTAACGCACAAGTAAGATAAAGTATTACTTTTTATAAAAAGTAAGTAAGTAATGTAGTTTGTTACTTTTTTTAGTGGAGTAACGCAATATTGTAATCAGTGTTGGGGTAACACATTACAAGTAATCCAAGTTACATAATCGGATTACTTTTTCAAGTATCTAGTAAAGTTAAACAATACTTTTAAATAGATGAGAAACTTTTTTAAAGTTACTTTTTTTTTTTAGTTACACAAGAGGCACTTCCTTTAGCCTGAGGCTTAGTAATTATTAAAGGGCCTTTACAGTCGCCAAAAATATAACTTTTAAGTCTTTTGTTATAAAAAAAGAAACAAGCAAGCTCAGCTCACATGACAAAAAGTAGTGCACAAGTAAGACAAAGCATTACTTTTTATAAAAAGTAACTAAAAAAGTAACGCAATATTGTAATCAGTGTTACAAGTAATGCAAGTTACATAATTGGATTACTTATTCAAGTAACTAGTAAAGTAAAACAATACTTTTAAATTGATAATAAAGTTGTTGTTTTTTTTAATTAGACGAGACTTCAGCCTGAGGCTCAGCAATTATCAAAGGGCCTTGACAGTTGCCAAAAATATAACTTTTGGGTCTTTTGTTATAAAAAAGAAACAAGCAAGCTCAGCTCACGTGACAAAGTAGCGCACAAGTAAGACAAAGCATTTACTTTTTATAAAAGTAACTAAATAATGCAATTTGTTACTTTACACGATATTGTAATCGGTGTTGGGGTAACACATTACAAGTAATGCAAGTTACATAATCAGATTACTTTTTCAAGTAATTAGTAAAGTAACATTACTTTTAAATTGACAAGAAAATATTTGAGTTACTTTTTTTAAGTGACACAAGAGGCACTTCAGTTTGAGGCTTATTAATTTCACTTTTGGTGTAAAAGGGCCTTTACAGTCACCAAAACTATAACTTTTTTTGTTATTACAAAAAGACGCAACTAAGCTCAGCTCAGGTGACAAAAAGTAACATGAAAGTAACCTAACACACTACTTTCCATAAAACATAGGTAACGCAAGTAATCAGATTACGTTTTTCAAGTAACTAATAAAGTAACACATTGCTTTTACATTGACAATGACAATATGAGTTACTTTTTTCAAATAAGTAACGCAAGTTACTTTGTTTTCCCATTAATTGACTGACAGTTCTGTCTCAATGTTGAGAAAAACTGGGAGTAAGTGCAGTGGAAAAGGTACTTTCTTCAGGCTGAAACCAATTTCACTTTTGGTGTGGAAGAGGGTTTTGCTATTAAAAATAAATAAGCAAGCGCAGCTCAGGTGACAAAAGTAGTGCAAAAGTAACGTAATCCATTACTTTCCATAAAAACTAAGTAACACAATTAGTTATTTTTTGTGAAGTAACACAGTATTACTTTTAAAAGTAACTTTCCCCAACACTGACTGAGTGACACATGAATTTGTTTCAGACACGCAGTCATTGATATATAAAAAAGTTATGCCATCTCTGATAGCCTGCGTTTGGTCAAACTTTAACTTTTATTGTTCCTCAGCAGTGAAATGATCTTCCCAAGCCTCTAAAACATCCAAAATGTATTCTGATTGATTTATTGTATTACACTAAGTCTTCACAGATATATGCCTAATTACATTGTTTTATTTGCATTTAGCATCGTTTCTCCCTGCTGTCTGTGATCTGAACAGGCCTGTGACCTACCAAAGACCCGCTGCTCTCTGACACGTAGTTTAAACAAGCGCGCCATTGTCTAAACACATCTCCGAATGGTATAATCAACAATGTGTTTGGCCTGTCCGCATTTAAAACAAAACGTCCCGCGTACAGTGTTTATCACCGCCAGTGTGTGTGTCTGAGATGCTGCGACTGTAATTATGGCCGGCGCTGTCATTTCATGTGGCCGCCAGGAGCGTGAGCTCACCTTTCTGAGATTTGCTGTGTTTTATGAGCTGCCGACCTAACATTTGTTTGGATGTGCGATACAGACCCTGCATTCCTCAGGACTTGCATAAGAAAAGTGAGAAAAGTGCTCCGTCGTAGATCTGTTTCTCGTTTGTTAGCATCAGTTAAAGAGCATTTTCAGCTCTAGGGAATTGTGTGCTTCTAATTTTATAGCAAAAGTTTGGACAGGAGCCTTTTTTATTCTAACGTGACAATGCCTCTGTGTATAAAGCAAGGTTCATAGAGAAATGTTTGATTCAGTCAGTGTGGAAGAACTTGACTGGTCTGCATAAAGCCAAGTCTTAATTCCAGCTGAAGACTTTAAATGCAGACCTTTCACCAAAAACTCAGACCAAACACCAATGACTTGTGCATATGGGTACAGCCATTTTAGACACTTCCAAAACTGAAGCAACAGAGATGGAAATACAATTTTTAAATGCTTGAATTATGCTTCCATCTTTGTTGATACAGTTTTGAAAGTGCTTTTTCTGGGGGTGTCCCAATACTTTTGTCCATATAGTGTATAGTCATTGGTGTTTGGTGAGTTTTTGGCTGAAGGTCTGCATTTAAAGTCACACCAGAGGTGTTCAGCTGGAATTAAGACTTGGCTTTATGCAGACCAGTCAAGTTCTTCCACACTGACTGAATCAAACATTTCTCTATGAACCTTGCCTTATACACAGAGGCATTGACATGTTGGAATAAAAAAAGGGTCCTGTCCAAAACTTTTGCTATAAAATTAGACACAATTCCCTACAATATCATTATATGCTTAAATATTAAGATTAGTACTCATGGAAATGACTAGAGTAGTCAAACCTGTTCACTAGAAGGGGGTGTCCCAATACTTTTGGCTATTGCAATGGTCTACCCTAAGTGACATTGACAGAAAATTGGGGGGGAGAGGAACATTCTCAGACATAAACGCACTTTAGTCTAAAACAACGTGTAAGAAATAACAAGGACACTTATTAAGAAAAATAAACCAAGATGGATCATGTAATCTTGTATTTTGGCCGTTTCTTGTTTATTCTTTTGGTCAGTGTTTGAGACAAACACTTGTTATTAATGTTTGCACTTCTGTAAAGTTTGTGTACATGAATGGTCCATAAACGATTGTTTCTCTGACCCATAACGTCCTGCTCTCTCTTCTCTCGCCTCCAGCAACCATGTCGGACGCCGACAAGTTCCTGTACGTGGACCGCAACCTGGTCAACAACCCGCTGGCGCAGGCCGACTGGGCCACCAAGAAGCTGGTGTGGGTGCCGTCGGAGCGTCTGGGGTTCGAGCCCGGCTCGGTGAAGGAGGAGCACGGCGATGAGGTGGTGGTGGAGCTGTCCGACTCGGGTAAGAAAGTGCGGGTCAACAAGGACGACATCCAGAAGATGAACCCGCCCAAGTTCAGCAAGGTGGAGGACATGGCCGAGCTCACCTGCCTGAACGAGGCGTCCGTGCTGCACAACCTGAAGGAGCGATACTACTCTGGCCTCATATACGTGAGTGGAGCATGTGTGGAGTTTTCCCCTGTAAAACCTGAGATATCAAGCTTTTATGACTCACATAGTCTGAAACACTGAGAATATGGGCGAAAAAACGGCTTAAGCTTATTCAGAGACACAAACTGAGCAAAAATATGGGGTTTGGTGCAGATGTTGATGTTTATATGACCAAAAAGTGGTGAAATTCTGATGATTGCAGTGTAATTCATTGAGCTCTTTATAACAGTATAGTTAGGCTATCCACCTCATAGTAGCCTACCAACATTTCATTAACAGTAGAAGTGAAATCTTATTGTAGTGTTCAAATCTGGGTAGTGTCTTAAGTTTTAAAATCACTTTCTGAGGATGTTTGGTTCCATCAGGCTAACATGACAGTCTGCTTTTTTTTCAATCGCGTTGTTCTAACAACATGGACAAACATTATATTACATATTTCTTGGCACACTCATTTTACGTGGATTTGGCACCACCTATAGTTGGGTGTATTATTGACATGTCAAAGTCTAGACATGAATATAAGACAAATGCATTTTTTCAAATGTATTTCCAAGAAATAAAAACTTTAAGTCACTGGTTTTTCTTGAAAAAAAAAAAAGATTCATGGATGATCAAGTAAAGCCAAGCTGCTTCAGTTATACTAAAAAAAATTTACTTGATAAGAAATCTCTAAACGGTCAATCAGATGACAGATGGCTTACAGTAGATTGTAAACAGGTTTAACTGCAAAGTTTTGATTGTGTTGATCAATTAGTCGCATTGTGTATCAAATATAACACAGTAGGCTTCATATGGTTAATATAGGAGAACTAGGACCTGAAATCCCACAAGTCCACAGTCACATCAGTTAGATTGTTTATTAAGAAATATTAAGAGATTCGAGAGCCTTGAATGTAGATAGTAGGGTCTCGCCAACCTGCTCGCTGAAATTGTTTAGTGCCTTTTTTCTAAACAGGAAGCCGTAGGAACAATGTTCTCCCGAGGGACAGGAAATGATGTGGCGGGGACGTTGAGTTGAAAAATGATGCTGAAGGAGGCGAGGGAAGCAGAAATGGGTCTGAGAAAAGACATCTGTCTGATCTCTACTCTCTGAGTCTGTACTAGGCTCATCTAATCTGCTTAAGATAAGTCAGACTAGGTTGATCCAGTCTAGGTTACGATTTTTTTTGATCCGAATCCTCTCGTAGGTGACTCGTAGGCATTATCCGGCGAGGGTTGCGCTTGTAGAAACCACTAGCAGTTTATTCCAATTTTTTTTTTTTTATATATTTTATTTATTTAGCACAGTGGGCCAAATAGTTACATTAACAGAAAAAAAAGAGAAACTATTTTTCTAAAACTTCAGAAAAACAGGTTTCACTTCAGCTTTTTTTCTTGTAATTTAGTTCATGTGGTTTCATAACGAAAAAGTAACCGTTGCAACAAATGAAACCTGGGGCCGGTTACATAAAAGGTTTAGACTAGTCTTGAAAGTTAGTCATCTATTTTTTTTTTTTTTTTTAATATGCATACTTATATCCTGAAATGTAAATAGACTTTATCAGATTTTCTCTGCTGTGAGAATAAACATATGAAAACAGGATGCCGTAAAAAAAAAAGGGCATTGCAACTTTATCTCACAATTCTGACTTTTTCCATAGAATTTTGCAATACAAACTCTCAGTTCTGACTTTTTTTATATATATAAGCTTGCAGTTGCGACTTATAAAAGTCAGAATCGCAAGATATTAACTCACAATTCTGACTTTTTTCTGAGAATTGCATGATATAAACTCGCAGTTGCAACTTATAAAGTCAGAATTGTTAGATATAAACTCAAAATGGTGAGTTGTAAAGTAAGAGTCTTGCAATTCTGACATTGTGACTCACAATTATGAGTTTCAGAAATGATATCACAATTCTGACTTTGTAAGTCACAATTGCAAGTTTATGTCTCGCATTTCTTACTTTATAACTCATAAGCGAGTTTATATCACGCAGTTCTAAGTAAAAAAGTCAAAGTTGTAGCTGTAAATTTACAAACATTTGCATAATTTTTTTGCAAAAAAAAAACAATTGTATTCTGACTTTAAGCTGCAATTGTGAGTTTGTCTTACAATTCTGAGAAACAAAGTACAAATTGTGAGTTTATATCACAATTCTGACTTTATAAATTGCAATTGTGAGTTTTTCGACTTTTTTCTCATAGTATTTAGACTTTCTCATAGTATTTCATATTTTCTCTTATTATTATTTTTTTTTCTTTTTTTGTACAGTGGGACAAATAGTTACATTAACAGAAAAGAAAAACAGTTATACAATTTTTCTAAAACTTCAGAAAAACAGGTTTCACTTCACCTTTCTTCTTGTAATTTAGTTAATGTGGTTTCATAACGAAAAAGTAACCATTGCAACAAATGAAACCTGGGGCCGGTTGCATAAAAGGTTTAATTAGTCATCTATTTTTTTTTTCTTTAAGATGGGTCAAAGTATTTACAATTTGGTTACATAAAAACTTGAATCCAAAATAACTGCAAGTTGATCAAACTAGTTCTTAAGACTCAGTCTTAACATAGAGGCTAAGTTTATGCAACTGGCCCCTGTGCTGAAATGACTTCTGTGCTGATTTTAAGGAAAAAATGTTTGGTGAAATGTGTTTATACAAAGTAAAACATGTTAAATTGCGATCTGCTAAACCAAAATATTTAGTAAATGATGTTTTGTGCGCTAATCAGGCCAAACTGTAAACTGCACTTGATCCCAAACCTCCTTATTTATCAAGGACTTATTAAATTGCTCAAAAGTGACAGTAAAGACATGTTTTTAATGAAAATTCAGCTTTGATCACAGAACTAAATTACATTTTAATATATGTTCACACAGAAATCAGTTATTTTAAATTGTAATAATATTTCAGGCCCAAACTTTTGAATGCTGAGTGACTGACTGTCTCTGTTCTCCACAGACGTATTCGGGTCTGTTCTGTGTGGTTATCAACCCCTACAAGAACCTGCCCATCTACTCAGAGGAGATTGTAGATATGTACAAGGGCAAGAAAAGACATGAGATGCCGCCACACATCTATGCCATCACAGACACGGCCTACAGGAGCATGATGCAGGGTAAACACACACACACACACACACACACACACACACACACACTTTCACACTCGTCCCACAGGATGCAGAGTGACAGGAAATGGAATTGGCTGAACTGCAACTGAAAGAATTCCAGCAGTTACACAATGGTCATTTCACTAGTCCAACACAGACAAAACATAAACAATTACTTTATTAATTTAGACTAAATATGCATACTTATGTCCTGAAATGTAAATAGACTTTATCAGATTTTCTCTGCTGTCAGAACAATAAACAAATATGAAAACAGGATGCCTTAAAAAAAAATAAAGGTCATTGTGACTTTTTATCTCACAATTCTGACTCTTTTTTGTAGAATTTCGCAGTACAAACTCTCAATTCTGACTTTTTTTAGATGTGTAAACTTGCATTTGCGACTCAGAATTGTGAGATATAAACTCGAAATGCTGAGTTATAAAGAGTCTTGCAATTCTTTGTGACTTGCAGTTCCGAATTTCAGTTTAGATCACAATTCTGACTTTATAAGCCACAATTGCAAGTTTATATCTTGCATTTCTTACTTTATAACTCGCAATTGCGAGTTTATATCATGCAATTCTGAGAAAAAAGTAAAACTTGTAACTAAATTTACAACAATTTGTAAGCTTTGCAGAATACAAAATTGTATTCTGACTTTATAAGTTGCAATTGTGAGTTTATCTTACAATTCTGAGAATGGCAAAATTGTGAGTTTATATTACAATTCTGACTTATTCTGACTATAATTCGCAATTGCAAGTTTATTCTCATAGTATTTCAACTCTTTTCTCATAGTATTTTGTCTTTTTTCTCGTAGTATTTAGATTTTTTTCTCTTAGTATTTTGACTTTTTCTCGTAGTATTTAGATTTTTTTCTCTTAGTATTTTGACTTTATTCTTATAATAATTTACATTTATTCTCATAATATTTGGACTTTTTTTTAGCAGTATTTCGACTTTTCCTCATAGTATTTAAATTGTGAGTTTATGTCTAACAATTCTGGAAAAAAAAGGTCAAAATTGTGAGTTTATATCGCAGTTGTGAGTTTATTTCAAAATTCTGACTTTGTTACACGCAATTGCGAGTTTATATCTTATAATTCTGAGAAACAAGTCAGAATATCAAATGTATATCATGCAGTTATGAGGAAAAAAGGCAGAATTGTGAGATGAAAAATTAATTTTTTTAATTAGTAGCGGAAACAGGCTTCCATGGTGATTCTAAGTTAGTTGTAGAACTTTAGTAATAAAATAATGAATTAATTTTAAAATTAACTTTTTTTTAGTTTGTTCATTAAAAAAAAAAAAAAATATATATATATATATATATATATATATATATATATTTTAGTATAACGAAAATTAAAAATTACACAAACAATTCTACATCCTGTTTGTTACCTCAGTTCAAATTCTTTTTGAAAAAAGGAATATTTACAAATTTGTCAGGGCAGTTGATTCAAAAATAGTTATAATAAATAGTTATATATTTTAAGAAAATTGAGTCTTAAAGTTCTTGAAAAGAAAAAGAATTAAAATAAATTTAGTTTCTTTAGGTTTGCCTGGTGTGTGGCTTAAAATAAAAAACAGATATTGTGGAAAAAAGTATGGGGAAAGAAATGGGCAAGTTTCGTGACCAAACAATACGTAAAAAAATAATTCATGCGAATAAGTTGAATAAAAAAATCCTGAGTAAAAATCTTGATTTGATTGTGAATGTTGCGCAACCCCTCACACAAAGGGCCCGTAAGCGTGTATTTTTCCCGTTGAGCATTTGTCCCGTGGCGCCGTCCGCAGCTGATTTGTGTTCAGCGAGACCTCATTTGCTGGCGGCCCCCCGTCAGGCTTTAATACGCCTCTCAAATCCTCCGCAGGCCTCCTGCAGCGAGACTTTGACCCGTTTCCTGCGCAGCGCTTCAACCATTGCTCATTACAGTCTGACAGCAGCTCATGCTCATACATGATCGGAGCCGTTTCTCCTGCAGCAGGGTTTAATCGCCCTTGGGGGGCTGTTTTGAGGACATTTTCCTGGATGGAATATTTTACAGAACATTTTCCAAGAAATTTATGTTTATTGTTGTTCAGATTGAGAGTTAGTGATGTGATGAAGCCTGTAACACTAGTATTAAAGTTGAGAAGTCTCCTCCGCTCTGAAATACTATTATATAAAATGTTAAAATATAATTACAATTTCAATAAACGTCTTCTATGTGAATAAATGTTAAAATGTAATTTATTCCTGTGATGCAAAGCTGAATTTTCAGCATCATTACTCCACTCTTCAGAGGCACATGATCCTTCAGAAATGTAAAAATGTAGAAATCCGCTCATTTATTATTATGGTCTGAGTTTATATCATTAGACTGCCATTTGGCAAATGTAACAGCTATTTAGTATAAGGACCGTGATCATACTGCCGTTTTCTGGAAAGGCGACTCCCTCTCCAGTCACAGGAAGCCAGATATTGACTTCCTGTTTTGTGGTCTGAGCTCTTCCTGCTTAAGAAGCTCAGAATGGTTTGTTGAGAGCGATTGGGTGGTGCGTTTTTCCGCTTTGAGGAATTTATAGCTGCTCGTTTGCTTAAACCAGCTAACCAGAGTGACAAACGATCAGCAAACGCTTTGAATAACGTCAAATTAACGGAATCAATCAAACTTGAGCTTGTTTAGTTTATCAGATGCTCTTGTTATGTTTGAGTCAACAGTTTAAGTTCAAGAAGAAATGTTTGTTTTTATATTTGTAAATGTATTGTAAACTTTATCTGCTTCAGAAACAACTTCTGTTAGATTGATAGTAAATCATTTCACAGACAGCTTTTCAAAAAAAAAAAAGATTATATATGTATTAAATAATTAATTAATTTAATTAAAATAAATGATAATTTTTTTCATTTCTCATAATATAAAATATACAATTATTTCACTCTAAATAATCACTCAATATACACAAGTCTTGATTTTTCAAATAAAAAGAATAAAAAATAAAATATATTAATAATAATTAACAATAAAATAAAACATAAATATGTAAAATATATAAATATGCAAGTTAAAATATTTCTTACCAAATAATCTCACTTAAAATAATACAATACATCATCCTTTCTGAATAAAAAACAATAACGAAATAAAGAAACCAAGATAAAAAAATAAATAAATAAATGAAAGAAAAATATGTAAATATAATATGAATTGTACAATTATTTTTTCTTTATTTCTCATTAAAATATAAAATGACTCTTACCAATTTTCTTATCAAATAATCTCACACAAAATACATAAAATACATCACAATAAAACAAAATAAAATAGAACTATATAAATATGTAATAAATTATACAATTATTTCTTTATATAAAATAAAAAACATTTCCTGCCAAATAAATTATTTCCTGCTCAATCAAAATGCATATATCAAGATTGAAATCTATCTATCTATCTATCTAGATATTCTATTTGGACTGTGTATATTATTAATTTTTGTGTTTCTGTCTCCTCCCACAGACCGTGAGGACCAATCAATTCTCTGCACGTGAGTCACATGATCCTGCATGTGTGCGTTTAATGTTTTGATCCTTAAAGATGTGTTGATTTCTCAAATCTGTGTGTTTGCGTGTATTCAGGGGCGAATCTGGAGCCGGAAAGACAGAAAACACCAAGAAGGTCATTCAGTACCTAGCCCACGTGGCCTCGTCCCACAAAACCAAGAAAGACCAGGTTAGTCCTTCATGAGACCGTTCACTCATTTAGTTTCAGAGGTGTTCCGAAGCGACAGACGCAAGGTTGCGTTTCCTCATTTAGCATTTAGACAGTTGTCTTGCGTTCTCCACCCTGCTTTCATCTGGTTTCGCATGGTCTTATCAGATCAGGCTGAGCCGGAGGAATGCAGGTTGTTTTTGGGGGCTGGGAGGAACTTTTAACACAGTTCACAAACATTGTAATCCATTAGAGAAGCTGTAAGTCCTGCAGCCGGCCTGGAAACGGTTCACAAACTGCCCAGTCCAGTTTAAGCCACCCAGACATTTCAAGGATGCCAGACATACATTTTAAGCTAAATATAGCATTGATTTGTAGTGATTGATTATGATAAACTCTTATGAAAGTAAAATATTAGTTTTATCTTTTCTTACAATAACTTTGGTAACCGGCTTGAATGGTTAAGCTTAACTAGTACAGCTTTGATAAGTTTGTCCCTAATTCATGGAAACATTGTTCAAACCTGTGAGTGTTTTGTCAAAATAAATGGTGTGATTCTGTGGGATTCGGTCCGAATCCATCCCTGATGTTTCTGTCGGTCATTATCAGCCGATCACTGGATTTGAGTTTTGGCTGTAAGTTGATGGTTTGAGTGTTTTTCTCTTTGTACCAACAGAGCAGCTCAATCCTGTCACATGTGAGTTACATTTCTCCATCTCTCCATCTGTCTCTCTCCGTCTCATTCACGTCTCACCGTTATCACTCCGCTGCTGGGTGAACAACCGAAGCCGAACGCACAGCCATTCAGACACATGACACCGAGAACCAGATCGATCTCACAAAGACCGGCTCGTATTTCACCCCAAAATCAGTATTTGCGTGTTTGCATAAAGAAAAGCAGATTATTTTGAGAAGCTGGATGTAAATGTGTTTGATTTTGATGAAAGTAATGTCAAAATGCAAAAGTTTTTAAAGCGGTTAGTTGGCAGTGGGGTTAAATATGAACACGATCCTACGATTTTTTCCTGAGATTTGCCAAGATAAATTGTGCAAATTGAGATTAATATGATCATTAGTGTTCACAAGTTTCTGGTTAAATAGCAGTTCATTTGCATAGCTAATCAGGTACAGTATTTTCAGTTTTTTAAAAGGAAGAAATTGCTCAACTAATGCTGTTGTAATTGTACAATAAACCCTTTCAGCTACTACAGGTACTACATTCAAGTGATTTTTAAACAAACATTTTAATGAATTTTATAATAAATATTTATTATAATAACTTTTAAATGATATACTTATGTGTATACTCCGGTTTGTTGTTCAAATATAAACATTAAAACGGTACATACATGTCATAACTTTTCTTATGGGATTTATTAAAACATACGAAATATTGAAGAATAGGTAAAGGGTTATATATGGAATATGTAATGCAAATATTTTACAAAATTCACAGTTCATTAATCTAGCAAACTGTCACATTTCTGAACATTGAATGTTATTCCTGAGGTAAGTGTTACCTGTCTTAAGTAGCACAGGTATATTTATAGCTATGGCAAAAAATACATTTGTATGGGTCAAAATTATTGATTTTTCTTCTATGCCAAAAATCATTAGGATATTTAGTAGAGATGTTCCATGGACATATGTTGTAAATTTCCTACCGTAAATATATCAAAACAGAACTTCATTTGGACAACTTTAAAATGCGACTTTCTTAATATTTCGATTTTTTTGCACCCTCAGATTCCAGATTTTCAAATAGTTGTATCTCGGCCAAATATTGTCCTATTCTAACAAACCATACAGCGTATTATTCGCGATTTCAAAAAATTGACCCTTATGACTGGCTTTTTCGTCCATATTCGTAGTGGCATATTGTTTACAAGCGGTTTTATTTGTGTCTTTCCACAGTTAAAACACTGACTGATCGAATAAATGAGACCCGATTCATTTAAGTAAGTTGTAATGTATGTCTACATACCTTCTGGTGTTCATTCACAATTATTTACAATTATAATTATTATCGGTTGATGCGCGCTCCCGCTTCGTTTGAACTGAGGCGGCTAACCGTCACGTTACATTAGAGCGCCAAAACGGCATTTATTGTTTGAATTTCCTAATATAACTGACAGAATATAAAAGCTGAGACACTGTTTTATATAAAAAGTAATAAGGCCCTACGTTTGTGATTTATTGGATGGAGCATTATTTGAAACGTGTTTGATTTAAGTTTTGTTCACGCATTAACCAGAAATAGCACAGATTGATTCTTTGGACTTAAAATGAGCATTTTAGATATTTTTAACTCAGCCCTAGTGATCATATTAACGCGATGTCAGGCTCTCAGTCTCATGTGTCTGAATACCATGGTGAATCTGTCTGAACTGTGTTTCTGCCCTCATGGGAATAGGGTTTGATCCCTGCTGTGAATTATATGTATATGTTTATGTCTCTGTGTGTGTGTGTGTGTGTGTGTGTGTGTGTGTGTGCGCGCGCGCGCATTTATGCATTTGGTTCACTCACCTCAAGAAACCAGCGCAAGCCTCCCGCGGCGGGAACGATGACGTCAGCGAACACGAAGCTCACGCTGCTGGAATGTACTGGCGCGTTTAACGAGCCTCGCTTTACAAGAGAGCATGTGAAACGGTTTACAGAGGAGCTGCGGGGAAACTACACATGATTACATGATTTGAACAAGATGATGATCGTTTCTCTGTCAGATTAAGGCATATTTCTGCTTGTATTAACTTAAAGGAACAGCCAGTAGGAGCTTAACGCTTGTGTAATGACTTGGCATGTGGGAAATATTTTCTAAATTGTGGAAAGGCGGAGGATGTCCAAGTGACATCATTGCTGTGGGTGCAGTTTATATGTAAATGAGAGATCAAACCCCGCCCACTAGAAGTTATCTGCCTAAACGAGTACTTCGGGCTCAAATTAACAGTTTGCATATATATGTGTGTAATTAGCATTGGTGTATTTCTACATTTTTAACTCAAGAATGGATGAACTTCACATTTTTGCTTTTTAACCTTGTTCTAAGTGTTTTACTATGAACATGATTCTTGATTCCCATTCATTTATACACGTGTGCCACAAGATAAAGTGATTTTAAGAGGATTTGTTATTTTAGTATGATTAATATAGAATTATAGTTTTTAAAATTATTTTTTGTTAACTACTTAGTAACTTTACTGGTTGTTTTTATTAGTAGTATTTTAGTTATTTTATTATTATTATTTTAAAAATGCCTATATACTTTTTCTGTTATTTAGTTATATTAGTACAACAACTTAACCTAAATGAAAGCTAGGAAACTAACTGAAAATTAATTAAAATGATTGTTTCAGTTTTAGTTGACAATAATAACCCTGGCTCCAGGTTGTGTTTAATCAAGAATAATCCTGTAATGTGAATGAACGTTTGTGTATGAGTGAGACGGGTGTCAAACGAAAGAGTCATTGGTTTGATGTTTTCAGAGGTGACGGGCCGCTCACTTTGGTGGTGTTTCGGGACTCGGGAACAGAATGTGCTTATCTTTGTGTGTGTTTGTTTCAGCTTATTTGCTCTTCTGTGTGTGAAAAGCTTGTGATGTTGTGTTTAAGAGCTTTGCTTTTGACAGCCAGACGTGATCAGCTCTTCACAGTGATTCGTTTGAACTGAACTCACTTGTGGGTTGGTGTGTTTTTGAGCGCAGGGTGAGCTGGAGAAGCAGCTGCTGCAGGCCAACCCCATCCTCGAAGCCTTCGGCAATGCCAAGACAGTCAAGAACGACAACTCTTCTCGATTCGTAAGAGTTCCCTCTATGGCAGACTTTTCCTACATTAGTCTGGCTGTAAATGCGTGCTACTTATTTTTAATCTTTTTTGTGTTTTAGGGCAAATTCATCAGAATCAACTTTGATGTTAACGGCTACATCGTCGGAGCTAATATTGAAACCTGTATCTTTATGAGCTACTTAATATGACGTGGTTTTAAAAATGTGAAAAAGGAGCTTTTTTATTGAAATCCGAGCATAGAGCATCTGCTAAATGCATAAATGCGAAGCAAAATTTGAGACTTACTAAAGACCCAGGCTGTTAAAAGCCTTTGTGTGAACATTTGTACATCTTTTCTGTTGTGCGTCCTTGACTCGGACCATCAGACCTGTTGGAAAAGTCCCGCGCAATCCGTCAAGCGAAAGAAGAAAGAACCTTCCACATGTTCTACTACATGCTGACTGGCGCAGGAGACAAACTGCGCTGTGAGTGTCCTTCACTACTTTCATACATGGAAACTGTTTTGATGCTTCTGAATTACTGAAATATTAGGATGAGGCTTTTGTGTTTATGGATGAATGGGTTTCTTCATTCATTAGCTGAACTCTGTCTGGAGAGCTACAATAAGTACCGGTTCCTGTCCAACGGAAACGTGACGATCCCAGGACAGCAGGACAGAGACATGTACCTGGAGACCGTGGAGGCCATGAGGATCATGGGCTTCTCTGAGGAAGAACACATTGGTGAATATATATATATACTGCAGTTTTTAAAAATGACAGTATTATCTGCAGCATGTTTGAGGTTTTAACTTGGGTGTGTCGCCCCCTGCAGGTCTGTTGAGGGTCATTTCATCTGTGCTACAGCTGGGTAATATGTCCTTCAAGAAGGAGCGTCATTCTGACCAGGCCTCCATGCCTGATGACACAGGTAAACACATCTTTATGACTTCACAAACACGTTTGTCAGGACTTGTGCTGCTACGTCTGTAGCTGTATTATCACCATAAAGTTAGCAGGTGGCTTTACATGGTTTATGAAAAGTCAAAGCCGGTCATTAGCTGCTGTAAACTTGTGATCATTAGCTGGTCCAAACTATTTAAAAAAGTTATTAGATGGTCTGAACTGGTCATAAATGAACATTAGCAGTTCCAAGCTGGATAAAATAGTCATTAGCTGTTTCAAGCTGTTTCAAACTGATCCAACTGGTCAAAAATGGTTATTAGCTGATCTAAATAATCATTAGCCTGTCCAGTCTGGTCACAAATGGTCATTATCTGTTCCAAACGGGTCAGTTAACTGCTACAAGTTGTATAGTTAATAGAGGAGTATAGTATAATAGTATATAGTATTAATAGTATAGTTAATAAATAGTTGTTATCTGGTCCAGCTGCTCAAAATGGTCATTAGCTGGTCAAAGATGGCCAAAAATGGTTATTAGCTGCCCCAAACAGGCCATTTTCTGGTCCAAAATCATCCAAAATGATCATTAGCTGGTTGTTAGCTGGCCAAACCAGTCAAAAATGGCCATTTGTTGGTCCAAGCTGGTACAAAAATGATTATTAGTTGGCCCAAATTGTTAAAAATGGTCATTAGCTGCTCAAAAACAGTTATTAGCTGGCCCAAGCTGGCCAAAATGGTCTTTAGCTGGCCCAGCCTGATCAAAAATGGCAATTAGTTGGTCCAAGCTGGTCAGAATGGTCCTTAGCTGGCCCAAATTGGTAAAAATGGGTCATTAGCTTGTCCAAACTGATTGAAAATGGTCTTTAGCTGGCCAAAATGGTCTTTAGTTGGTCCAAACTGGCCAAAAATGGTTGTTAGCTGCCCCAAACTGGTTGAAATGGTCATTTGCTGGTCCAAACTCACTGAAAATTATCCTTAGCTGGCCTAACTGATAAAAAATAGTCATTAGCTGGTGCAGATGGTCAAAATGGTTATTAGCTGGCCCAAATTGGTAAAAAGTCCAAACTGATTGAAAATGGTCATTAGCTACTCAAAAATGGTTCTTTGTTGGTCCAAGCTGGCCAAGAATGGTCTTTAGGTGGTCCAAGCTGACTAGTCATAAATAGTCATTAACTGCTACAAGCTAGCTAATTAGTCAAAAATGGTCCTTAATGTAGTCCAAAAAGGTTAAAAATGGTCATTAACTGCTACAAGCTGGCCAAAAATTGTCATTAACTGGTCCAAACTGGTTAAATATAGTCATTATCTTGTTCTAACTGGTCAAAATGGTTATTTGCTGGTCTGAACTGGTCAAAATAGGTCATTAGCTGGTGCAAACTGGTCTGAATGGTTAATTAGCTAGACTGCCAGCTAATGAGTTCAAAGTTGACCCAGTAGAACATCTTAGTCAGGCTGGTTATCACTATTTCTAAACAACTTCCCTTTCATTTCTCCAGCCGCTCAGAAGGTGAGCCACCTGATGGGCATGAACGTGACTGATTTCACACGTGCTATCCTCTCGCCCCGGATCAAAGTGGGCCGTGACTACGTGCAGAAGGCCCAGACGCAGGAGCAGGCTGAGTTTGCGGTGGAGGCTCTGGCCAAAGCCACATATGAGAGGATGTTCCGTTGGCTGGTGATGCGCATCAACAAAGCTTTGGATAAGACCAAACGTCAGGGCGCCTCCTTTATCGGCATCCTGGACATCGCCGGCTTTGAGATCTTTGATGTACGGCAAAATCCTTCAGCCTCAATAGTGCTTACCCACAATTCCTAGCTGTAACTGTGTTTCTGTTTTTTTTTTCACAGCTGAACTCGTTCGAGCAGTTGTGCATTAACTACACTAACGAGAAGCTCCAGCAGCTGTTCAACCACACCATGTTCATCCTGGAGCAGGAGGAGTACCAGCGCGAGGGCATCGAGTGGAGCTTCATCGACTTCGGCCTCGACCTGCAGCCCTGCATCGACCTCATCGAAAAACCTGTTAGTGTCTCTCCACTCCTAGAATGATTCTATGATTATATATTTGATTTCCATTATTTTTTTTTCATATCATTTTCATTTCATTTTTGATCTAAACTGGTCCATAATGGTTATTAGCTGGTCTAAAGTAGTTAATCATGGTCATTAGCTTGTGTAGACTTGTTGAGAATGTTTATTAGCTCGTCCAAAACTGTTGAAAATGGTTATTATGTGGACCAAGTCGGTCAAAATAGTCATTCGCTTGTGCAAGCTAGACAAAAATAGTGATTAGCTGGTCCAGATTGGTTAAAAATGGCTATTAGCTGGACCAGGGTGGTCAAAAATAGCCATTAGCTGGCCCAAACTGATTGAAAATGATCATTAGATCATTAGGACAAAAATGGACCATAATGGTCAAAATAGTCATTAGCTCTAAACTGGTCTTGAATGATTTATTAGGTAGTCTAAACTGGTTAAAATGGTCATTAGCTGGACCAAAACATGGTCAAAAATTGACATTACCTGGTCAAAAGTGGATAAAGGTCATTAGCTTGTCCAAACTTGTTTTTATGGTTGTTAGCTAGGCAGAACTGGTTAAAATGGCTATTAGCTGGACCACAATGTTCAACAATGGTCATTAGCTGATCTAAACTGTATCGGAATAGTTATTAGCTGGTCTAAACTGGTCCAGAATGGTTATTAGCTAGTATAAATTGGTTAAACATGGTCATTAGTGTGTTCAGACTTGTTGAGAATGTTTATTAGCTGGTCCAAACCTGTTGAAAATGATTATTAGCCAGACCAAAAGATGGTCAAAAATTGTCATTACCTTGTCTAAACTGGTTAAAAATTGTATTTATTGAGAATGGTTATTAGCTGGTCTAAACTGGTTGATAATGTTTAGTAGCTGGACCACAAGGACATTAACTGGTCCAAATTGGTTGAAAATTGTTATTAGCTGAACCAAGATGGTCAAAATAGTTATTACCTAGTCTAAACTGGTTAAAATGGTCACTAGCTTGTCCAAGCTGGTTAAAAATGGTCAATGGTCATCCAAACTGGACAAAATTGGTCATCAGCTTGTCCAAACTGGTTAAAAATGGTTATTAGCTGGACCAAGATGGTCATAAATAGTGTAGGCATTACTCAGATCTTGATGTTTAAAATTTGGAAACAAGAACTTTGGATCCATTATTTTAAAAATACCAAATTCAGTTTAATTTGCTGATCTTTCTGAGTTATGATCTTCTGCTGATGATGAAGACTTTATATGTAATTTGTGTTGCATGTTTCCAGGCGAGTCCTCCAGGAATCCTGGCTCTCCTGGACGAGGAGTGCTGGTTCCCCAAAGCCACGGACAAGAGCTTTGTGGAGAAGGTCCTGCAGGAACAGGGGACACACCCCAAATTCCACAAACCCAAGAAACTGAAGGACGAGGCAGATTTCTGCATCATGCACTACGCTGGAAAGGTGCTGGTGTTTTCCTCAGCTGAACCCATGTGCGATTACAGGGTCTTAATTGGGAATTTTAAACCATCTCTGATTCTGTTTCTCAGGTCGATTATAAGGCGGACGAGTGGCTGATGAAGAACATGGACCCGCTAAACGATAATGTGGCCACTCTGCTCAATCAATCCACTGACAAGTTTGTTTCAGAGCTGTGGAAGGACGGTGAGTTGATAGATCACATTGGATCAGCTCCTAAATTGAATAGATTGTGGAGGAAGGCTATAAATTATGAAGAAATATGTCTGTAGCTCACAGGACTTGAGGGCGTGAAGCTTTTAAACTCAACAAAGGGGAACAATGACTAATGTATTCACACTCTGGGCGCCTTTTTCATGCTGACATGTGTGGAAACTCACTGGATTTGTTCTCTTCTGCTGGTGTTTGGTCCTTTGTTTCTTCCCCTCTCCATCCATCCATCCATCCATTCGTCCACCCCTTGTTTCATGTCCTCCTGGACCTCTGTACACACCATCTCCCTTCTGTCTGTCTCTCTCAGAGGTCCAGAACTGTCAAAGAGCTTATTTCTATCAGCGTTTTCCTTTCCTTCATTTAGAGCCAGGTGACATCTTTGGTTTTTCTCTCTCTCTCCCGTGATGTTCTTCTCCTCCTCCATCTCCATCAGCTGTCCTGCGTGACTGTGTTTCTCTGAGGTGTTGAGATATATCTCTGATATTTCTGCTGTCTCTCCTCTCTGTGTAATATAGTGTGCTTTGGCGCCCCCGCTGTTGGTCTGTGGTACTGCAGAAATGGGTATAAAACTGCATGGGTTTGGTTCTGTTCTCACCAGTGAAACATGACCACAGTATGCAGTTACACACACACTCACAGGGTCCAAAATTTACCTGATCCAAACCTAACAAATTGTGAATTATATAATTATATATTTTGTCATTTTGTGTGGTTCTTTTTAAAATTACTATTTAAGTGTAATATATTTGTATTTATTTTTACTAATTTCTTTATATTTAATTTACATTATTTATTTAGTTTAGCAGTGTAATATTTTTATTTCCATTTTAGTGCTTCAACTTAAACCTTTAATTTTTCCAGAATTTTTAAGTTTACTTGATTTAGTTTTTACAACTATTTATATTTTATTTTAGAATGATATAGCCTTATTTCCATTAACAGAAATGCTTTGATTTCCAGTCAATTAATAACATGCATAACATACATCAGTGGAGTTATGACACAAACTATTTTTCCCGCTGTTGTCTTGTTTGGCCAATTCTAAAAAAGTGAGTTGCCACTCGTTTTGTGCTCGTTAAACCTTATTCATGAAACACAAGCAGAATTAATTGTTCGTGATTGTATTAAAATCTGTGTCATTCAATTCAACTTGTGTTCTCATGAATGAGGTGAGTGTTTATTTTGGACCCTTGAATACACACACATGCATATGAAGACCACACACACACACACACACACACACACACACACACGTGTCACCTGCACTGCATTGATTTGGATCATTTTCCCGTGTGTCCCTCCCCCCCACTTTTCACCAGCATCGTGTGTCTGTGGTTTGTCACCAGTGCTGACGTGTGTTTGACCCACTTAACTGTGGGTAGTTTTCACATCATGACCAGACTGCATGCCTGAGCTGAAGCTCTGACAGCAAGGTGATTGTTTGTCTCTCTTTGTCTGTCTGTGTCTCAGTGGACCGTATCGTCGGTCTGGATAAGGTGGCTGGCATGTCGGAGCTGCCGGGCGCATTTAAGACCCGCAAGGGAATGTTCCGGACGGTCGGGCAGCTCTATAAGGAGCAGCTGTCCAAACTCATGGCCACGCTCAGAAACACCAACCCCAACTTCGTCCGCTGCATCATTCCCAACCACGAGAAAAAGGTACCATTTGCTCAGCATTCAGGAGTAGTCTTTGTGCTTCTTAAAAAATATATATATAATAGTGTCGACACCGAGAGCGGTAACTATATAGATGGCTAGGACAAAAACTATATTAACGTCTGCGCCAAGAGCAATAACGATAAAGATAGCTATGATAATAACTATATTAACGTCCGCACCAAGAGCGATAACGATAGCTATGACAATAACTATATTAACGTATGCGGCAAGAGCAATAACGATAAAGATAGCTATGATAATAACTATATTAACGTCCGCACCAAGAGCAATAACGATAAAGATAGCTATGATAATAACTATATTAACATCTGCACCAAGAGCAATAACGATAAAGATAGCTATGATAATAACTATATTAACGTCCACACCAAGAGCGATAACAATAGCTATGACAATAACTATATTAACGTCTGCGCCAAGAGCAATGACGATAAAGATAGCTATGATAATAACTATATTAACGTCTGCACCAAGAGCGATAACGATAGCTATGACAATAACTATATTAACGTCTGCGCCAAGAGCAATGACGATAAAGATAGCTATGATAATAACTATATTAACGTCCGCACCAAGAGCAATAACGATAAAGATAGCTATGATAATAACTATATTAACATCTGCACCAAGAGCAATAACGATAAAGATAGCTATGATAATAACTATATTAACGTCCACACCAAGAGCGATAACGATAGCTATGACAATAACTATATTAACGTCTGCGCCAAGAGCAATGACGATAAAGATAGCTATGATAATAACTATATTAACGTCTGCACCAAGAGCGATAACGATAGCTATGACAATAACTATATTAACGTCTGCGCCAAGAGCAATGACGATAAAGATAGCTATGATAATAACTATATTAACGTCCACACCAAGAGCGATAACAATAGCTATGACAATAACTATATTAACGTCCACACCAAGAGCGATAACGATAGATATGACAATGACTATATTGACGTCCACACCAAGAGCGATAACGATAGATATGACAATGACTATATTAACGTCCACACCAAGAGCGATAACAATAGCTATGACAATGACTATATTAACGTCCACACCAAGAGCGATAACAATAGCTATGACAATAACTATATTAACGTCCACACCAAGAGCGATAACGATAGCTATGACAATGACTATATTAACGTCCACACCAAGAGCGATAACAATAGCTATGACAATGACTATATTAACGTCCACACCAAGAGCGATAACAATAGCTATGACAATAACTATATTAACGTCCACACCAAGAGCGATAACGATAGATATGACAATGACTATATTAACGTCCACACCAAGAGCGATAACAATAGCTATGACAATAACTATATTAACGTCCACACCAAGAGCGATAACGATAGCTATGACAATAACTATATTAACGTCCACACCAAGAGCGATAACAATAGCTATGACAATGACTATATTAACGTCCACACCAAGAGCGATAACAATAGCTATGACAATAACTATATTAACGTCCACACCAAGAGCGATAACGATAGATATGACAATGACTATATTAACGTCCACACCAAGAGCGATAACAATAGCTATGACAATAACTATATTAACGTCCACACCAAGAGCAATAACAATAGCTATGACAATAACTATATTAACGTCCACACCAAGAGCGATAACGATAGCTATGACAATGACTATATTAACGCCTGCGCCAAGAGCAATAACGATAAAGATAGCTATGACAATAACTATATCAACAGCTGCACCAATAATAGTAAAGATAGCTATGAGAATAACTGTATTATCATCCACACCAAGAACGATAACGATAAATATAGCTATGACAATAACTATATCAACAGCTGCACCAATAATAGTAAAGATAGCTATGACAATAACTATATTAATGTCCACACTGAGAACGGTAACTATAAAAATGGCTATGACAATAACTGTAGTAGCTTCCACACCATGAACGATAATGATAAAGATAGTTATAACTATTAAAGAGCGATAACAATAAAGATAGCTATGACAATAACTATATTAGTGTCCACACCAAAAAGGATAACGATAAATGTAGCTATAATGATAACTATATTAACATCCACACCAAGAACGATAACTGTACAGATAGCTATAACGATAACTATATTGGCGTCCATATCATCGCACAATAACTATTAAGATAACTATAATGTTCACACCGAGAACAATAATTATAAAGATAGCTAGAACTATAACTATATTAGCGTTCACACAAATGCACAATAGCTATAAAGATAACAATTTGCTTCCCCACCAAGAGTGATAACTATAAAGATAACTATAATGATTAGCATTCACACCAAGAATGATAACTACTGCTAAAGAATTCATTTCTGCTAAAATTCACAAATTTCGCGAGTTGAGAACAAAATATGCACGGTTAGTAAAGACTGTACATACAGTGCTTGGGGAAAATTTACGTGATGTATGCTATATACATACTTTCCTGAGCTTGATTGTAATTTGACCTGAATTAATCGTAAGCCTGTGCGTTTTGTGTCTCTGTCCATATCAGGCTGGTAAGCTGGACCCTCACCTGGTTCTGGATCAGCTTCGCTGTAACGGTGTGCTGGAGGGAATCCGTATCTGCAGACAGGGATTCCCCAATCGCATCGTCTTCCAGGAGTTCAGACAGAGGTATCGGACGAACTCAATGCTTTTCTCGAAAAATTTGTTCTTCAGAATAAAATCCTCTGTTATTCCTCTTAAGAATGTTATTCTCTTAGCATCTGAATCTAATTTAATTCATTCCTACTAATGCTAGACCTGATTGTTGGTGTCAGTCATTGATGTTAATGACGGTTTGTGTTTTCGCTCAGGTATGAAATCCTCACACCCAACTCCATTCCCAAAGGCTTCATGGATGGCAAACAGGCTTGCGTGCTGATGGTGAGACTGGTTTTACAGTTAAACTGATTTAAGCTTATCCAGTGTCACTTGATTGATTAAGTTTCCTAAATTGAGGTTCATCTGTGTGTCAGATCAAAGCACTGGAGCTGGATCCCAACCTGTACCGGATCGGACAAAGCAAAGTGTTTTTCCGCGCTGGAGTTCTGGCTCACCTGGAGGAGGAGCGTGATATGAAGATCACTGACGTTATCATTAACTTCCAGGCCTGGTGTCGTGGATACGTTGCCCGCAAGTGAGTGCACAACATGTATAGTAGAGTTTAACGACAATGTTGTACAATGTTTTGGGTGGTTGCTAGGGTTTTGCAGTGTTGTTCTTAGCCAGTTTTTAGTGTTTGCTGTTGCTAGGTCATTGCTATGTGGTTCTTAGCCAGTTTGTATGGGCAGTTGCTAGGGTGTTGATACTGTTTTTAAGCCCCGGTCATACTAGACTTTGAGAATGCGAAATTCCCTCTGAGGCTGCAACGGTCATGATATGACGTCATGCTCTGCAGCGTCTTTTTAAAAAGTTAAATTCAACACATAACAAATAATAATACATCTAAAATGTAAAAACATACAATCTATAACACGTTTCCAGAGCACCGTAGTATTAAATTTATGTTCTTTTCATTGAGCTACAAGGCCTTGCTGTGACGTATCGATCTGACATTGGTCCACCATTGTCACATGATGCGAATTCGCAGCTCAGAGTTCACCAAGCTTGAACTTTGGAACGCAGCGAAATGCGAAAAAATTTAGCACAGGCTTGCGTTTGCTGTCTGACGCATTCACATGCATATGAATGGAAGTCAATGGAACGAAAAGTGCAGTGTGACCGCCCCTTTAGCCAGTTTATTGGGTTTAGTGGTTACTAGGGTGTTGCTGTAGTATTCTTAGCCAGTTTCATTATGTAAACATGCAGTGTTGGGGCCTCCAGGAACGTGGTTGAGAACCACTGGTCTAGATGGGAACTAGGGTGTTGCTATATTGTTGTTCGCCAATTTGTTCAATGTTTTTAGGTGGTTACTAGGGTGTTGCTGTGGTATTCTATTCTTGACCAGTTTCTAAAGTGTTCTAGGTAGTTACTACCTCCATTGCTAGTCAGGGTGTTGGGTGGTTGCTCTGGTGTTGCTATGTCGTTCTTAGCCAGTTTCTAGGGTGTTCTAGGTAGCTACTAGGGCATTACTAGTCAGTTTATTGGGTTCATTGGTTACTAAGGTGTTGCTATGTGGTTCTTAGCCGGTTTTTAGTGTTGCTTTTGCTAGGTCATTGCTATGTGGTTTTTATCGGTAAATTCAATATTACAAAAGCGATATCCGATTATGGTAAAATGCTTAAATATCAGGAAAAATAATGGTAAACTGATATATTGGTTGATCTCTAGTTGCTATATTGTTCTTAGCCAGTTTTAGTGTGTTCTATGCTATGATGTTGCCAGTTTGTGCAATGTTTTGGGTGGTTGCTAGGGTGTTACTATATTGTTTGTGGTTATTAGCCTGTTTTTGGGGTTTATTGGTTACTAGGGTGTTACTATGTAATTTTAAGTGGTTGCAAGTATATAGAACACACATAATAAAGAATACAGACCCACACATGAACGAAAGTCCACTAATAATGCTGTCTTGTGGTGTGTAACGGTGTGTGTTTGTCGTTCAGGGCATTCGCTAAGAGGCAGCAGCAGCTGACGGCCATGAGGGTGATCCAGAGGAACTGCGCTGCGTATCTGAAGCTCAGGAACTGGCAGTGGTGGAGACTCTTCACTAAGGTTCATAAAACACTCAAACATGATCAAATGTGCTGTTATTCTTGGCGTATGTTCTGTACTGATGCTCTGTGTGTGTTTCAGGTGAAGCCGTTGCTGCAGGTGAGCCGACAGGAAGAGGAAATGCAGGCCAAAGACGAGGAGCTCAACAAGGTTAAGGAGAAGCAGATAGTGGCTGAACAGCAGCTGAAGGAGATGGAGGTCAAGCAGCAGCAGGTAACATATTCCATCTTGTTTTTGTTAATATATATTATATAATAAGAGTATAAGACTGTAAGTTCCAGTGGAGATGTTAACGTTGTGGTTGTTCCTCTCTGCAGCTGAACGCGGAGAAAATGGCTCTTCAGGAGCAGCTGCAGGCGGAGATGGATCTGTGCGCCGAGGCCGACGAGATGAGGAACCGCCTGGTGGCCAAGAAGCAGGAGCTGGAGGAGATCCTGCATGACCTGGAGGCCCGCGTGGAGGAGGAGGAGGAGCGAGCCAATCACCTGCAGACTGAGAAGAAGAAGATGCAGCAGAACATCGCCGATCTGGAGCAGCAGCTGGACGAGGAGGAGGCGGCGCGGCAGAAGCTGCAGCTGGAGAAGGTCACGATGGAGGCCAAGCTCAAGAAAACTGAAGAGGACGTGATGGTGCTGGACGACCAGAACAACAAACTTGCCAAGGTCTGTCTGTGGATGCGATGGTTGGATGTTGTTTTTTAAACTGGCTGTTTTACTCACTGCTCTTCTGGTTGTGCAGGAGAAGAAACTCATGGAAGAACGAATCGCTGAGTTCACTACAAACCTGGCCGAGGAGGAGGAGAAGTCCAAGAGCCTGCAGAAACTCAAGAACAAACACGAGGCCATGATCACCGACCTGGAGGGTGAGCAAAAAATGTTATGCTTGTAGATCATCAGGTCCAGCACAGAGAGTGTAATGGTTTGCTCTTTGGATGTGTAAATGTGTATTAACAGTGTTTGTAAAGTCAGTGCTAGACAGATACTAGCAAGATATAACTCTATACTCAATGGCAGTGAAAGGATTTGGTTGTCAATGTCAAGAAATATAGAAAGTCTCACTAAATAAGATTTTTTTATTGTTTAGACCGTCTGCGCCGTGAGGAGAAGCAGCGTCAGGAGCTGGAGAAGAACCGCAGAAAGCTGGAGGGTGACTCCACGGAGCTTCACGATCAGATCGCTGAGCTCCAGGCTCAGATCGCTGAGCTGCGTGCGCAACTCGCCAAGAAAGAGGAGGAGCTTCAGGAGGCACTCGCCAGGTGAGACGCACACCGTATCCAATCACAATCGAGTATTGCAGTGCCGCTGATTTGTCTGAATGAAGGATTAGAGCTCATGAGTGACTGTGTTTCATCAGGATCGAGGAGGAAGCGGCTCAGAAGAATATGGCGCAGAAGAAGATCCGTGAGCTGGAGGCTCAGCTGAGCGAACTTCAGGAGGATCTGGAGCTGGAGAGAGTGGCTCGAACCAAAGCCGAGAAACACCGCCGAGACCTGGGAGAAGAGCTGGAGGCGCTGAAGACCGAGCTGGAGGACACACTCGACTCCACTGCTGCACAGCAAGAGCTCAGGTACATCCACGTGTGCAGAATTTCAACATTTTTGTTGACTGTTTTCAGTGTTTCAACAGATTTGTAATGAGATGCTTTTATAAAGCTAAAATTTAAAGGTCTTTTGCAGTCGAAATAAAAGGTTAAAAATAATAAATATTAGTGTTTTTATATTTTAGTGTAAATTAATTACAAAATAGTTACTTTTTTATTTTGTTGTGTGTGTGTATTAATTTTTTGCATTGCATTATTTTCTTTTATAGAGTTAAAATTAGTTAAAATACTACTCGGGTAATATTTTTATTTTTGTATTTTATTAGAAATTATTGCAGTGTTAAAATAATAAGAATAGTAAAATAATAATTACATAATTGTAGTATTGGATTTTATTTTTATATTTCATGTTTCTTATTGTGTTCAATATTCATTTTCTATTCATCAGTGCAGTTCCATTACAATTCCTTATTTTTATGATAAGTGTTAAAATGAATAAATAATAATAATAGTAATAATAATATAATTTACAGTTTATTATTATGTTTTATATCTATTTCAGTATTCATGTTTTATGTACCAGAACAATTGTATTACAATTGTTAATTTTTATCATTATTACAATATAATAATAATAATAATAATAATAATAATAATAATGATAATAATATGAAAATAATTATTTTTTATTTATTTTTTAATTCAAATATAATTGTAATAATATTAGTAGTAGTAGTAGTATTTTTTGTTTTCTTTTTAGATATAATTTTTTTTATTGCATTTACTGTACAATTGAATTACCATTATTTTTGTATATTTATTATTAATAATAAATATAATATAATAGTAAATACAATTATTATATTATTTTTTTATAATTAGAGTTAAAATGATAACATGCACCAGACATGTAATGTCCAATTTAAAGTCCAGGTTCAAAGTCTTTTTTTATTTTTAGTTGGTTCTAGTAAAGATTTAAACACCCTCAAAAGCAACTATTTCTATTGGCATCTGAGTTTGGTTTTGTGCCTGGATGTTTCAAAAGCACAGTATGAGACATTTCTCATGCAAAGCCATTGGCTAAATATTTCACCTTGGTCTTTCCTGCAGGACAAAGCGTGAGACTGAAGTGGCTCAGCTGAAGAAGACTCTGGAGGACGAGGCTAAAGTTCACGAGCAGGTGGTGGCAGAGATGAGGCAGAAACACGGTCAGGCCTTCGACGAGCTCAACGAGCAGCTGGAGCAGGTCAAACGGGTACGAGATGCTCTCATTCACTCGCACCGAAAAAACAGCGTCAGATGTGTGATTAGCAGCCTCACTCTGAGCCTCTGTGTCTCTGTTTGTAGAATAAGGTCTCAGTGGAGAAAACCAAACAGGCTCTGGAGTCGGAGAGGAATGAGCTGCAGATCGAGCTGCAGACGCTCATGCAGGGCAAAGGAGAGTCTGAGCACCGCAGGAAGAAAGCCGAGACACAGCTGCAAGAGCTGCAGGTCAAACACGCCGAGAGCGAGAGACAGCGCATCGAACTTGCCGAGAAAGTCACCAAGATGCAGGTCAGAGAACCACACGCGCAATCACCTGGTACACCCTAGCAACCAAATAGCAACACCTTAGCAACTGCCTAGCAACCAAATAACAATGTCCTAGCAACACACTCATAATCACTTAGCACCCTCAGCAACTGCCTAGCAACCACATGACAACATCCAAGCAACCTCCTAACAATACCCTTGTAATCACTCAAAACACCCTAGCAATTGCCTACCAACCACTGACAACACCCTAGCAACTGCCCAGCAGCCACATAGCAATGCCCTCACAACATCCTTGTAATCACTCAGAACTCCCAGCAACTGCCAGGCAACCACATAACAATATCCTTGTAATTACTGAGAACACCCTAACAACTGCCTAGTAACTACCTAGCAATGCCCAACTGTTTAGAAATACCCCCTCTCAGAACACCCTAGAAACATTCTAGTAACCATGTGGTAGAGCCCTATCAACTGCACAGCAACACCCTTATGATCACTAAAAACACCCTAGCAGCTACATAGCAACACCCTAGCAACCACTCAGAACACCCTAGAAACTGCCTAGTAACACCCACTCAGAACACCCTAGAAACATTCTTGTAACCATGTGGTAGAGCCCTAGCAACTGCACAGCAACACCCTTATAATCTCTAAGAACACCCTAGCAACCAACTAAAACCCTTATTATTACTGAGAACTTCCTAGCGACCACATAGCACCACACTAGCAGCCATTTCAAACACCCTAGCTATTGCCTAGTAACCACATATCAATGCCCAAGCAACCTTTTAGAAACACCTACTCAGAACACCCTAGAAACTTTCTAGTAACCATGTGGTAGAGCCCTAGCAACTGCATAGCAACACCCTTATAATCACTAAGAACACCCTAGCAGCCACATAGCAACAGCCTAGCAACCACTTAGAACACCCTAGCAACAGCTTGGGAGAAATATAACAAAGCCCAAGCAACCACTCAGAACACCCTAGAAACTGCCTAGTAACCACAAAGTAACACCCTAGCAACCACCAAACCCCCCTTTAATTACTGAGAACTTCCTAGCAAGCACATAGCAACACACTAGCAACCATTTTGAACACCCTAGCTATTGCCTAGTAACCACATAGCAATGCCAGAGCAACTACCCAAAAAAAACCCTCGTTCCCCGTCTGTCGTTCACGTTCGACGTTGTGTCGAAGTGACGACTAGGGGTCGCTCTTGAGAGCCCGAACACCTCTGACAGCTTTGAGAAAAGGCCAATGAAATTGGTACGCAGTATTTGCATAGCCCGCTCCGCCCCGGAGATCCGGGCATAAGAGGGGGGGGCTAGGCAACACTCATTGTTCTGTTTCTTCGGAGCCGAATGCAGTATTCTCTTAGGGGAAAACAGCATTACTCACCTCTTCGTCGTTGGATCTATGGCACGAGCAGCGGTTTCTCCCTTTAACCCTTCTCTTGGTAAGCGAGAATACCCCTGGGTGCTTCGACGACGATCTCTAAAGAGCTTTTCCTCCTGAAAAGGAGTAATTTCTCTGAAAGAGCCGACACGGATGGATTGTGTTTACATTTGCCTTTCCGTCCGTGTCTTCCTGGTTGCGGTTTCCTCGTAAACAATAACAATCGGCACGATCGTTGTGCTCAGGGTTGAGCTAGTCTCACGCTGATACATCGCTTCGTTGATAGTTTGTGTTCTGCTTGCGGAAGGGAACATAACTATGGGTTGCTGCTCACGAGCCGCGAAGCCGCGGCTCACCGCGACCGCTTCCGTTCGGCCCTTCTACTTCCGGGTACGAGGGCCGCTGCGATGTGCGTCGATGGCGAGCAATAGGAAATGAGTTAGTTCCGCCGGGTTTCCCCCCGCGGATCGCTCGTTCCTCGCGACCCCCGTTTAGGTTTTTGGACAGATTATTAGTTCTTTTTACAACTTTACTCTGTTCAAAACCTTAAAAGCTGGTTGAGAGGTTGGCTGCAGCATCGGAGGGAGGACTTAAACCATGGGAAGCTGATGCTTCGACTGAGCAAGCTGGGGAGCGAGTCTCAGTTTGAGCAGACGCTGAAGTGGTGGGCGTGCTTGAACAAGATAACCGAAACACATCAGGTTTGAGTGAGAAAAAACCCTCCGCCTCATCCTGTGTGTTCATGGCTTCGGTAACGTACGAGATTGACTATATCGTGATAGGCCTTTTTTTTTTCGGCTGAAACACGATATATCAGATCCTCCTCCCTCATTTCCCTCGATGGCGGTCCAGCGCGAGAGGCTTCGTGGATTCTCCAGGCGGGTGGGCGCTTCAGTACAGCACCTGCATATCTGATGCCCTGCCCCCTGGTGGGACCACATAGGCTCTCGTCCAGAGCGTGAAGGGGTTCACGTCTTCTGGACAGGCTGTGTCCACCATGCACACTTTTGCCATCCTGCTGGCTGCCAGGCAAAGTGTTATAAGATCTGCACGAGGGAGATCTCGCCTCAGAGTGTCGCAGGAACTGCGTTCAGTTCTGTATATGCTTCCGAGCATCAAATGTCGCAACGCAGGCTCTGGGTAGAGCGATGTCCACTACGGTGGTCCAGGAGCGCCACCTTTGGCTAAATCTGGCGGAAATGAAGGACACTGAGAAAGTTCGCTTTCTTGACGCCCCCATTTCTCCAGACTGGTTCAGGGCCCGCCTCAGGCTGGTCCTGCACCCAAACCAGCCTTGCCGTCGAGTTCTCGCAAGAAGGTGGCGCCGTTAGCTCATTTTCAGGCCGCTAGGAACCCTCATCAGGCTTCGAAGCGCTCCTGAAGTGAGCCGCCCAGGGGAGAGAGATCTGCTGACCTGTCTAGATCCACACTCGGCGAGGGGACGAGTGTGGGCTTCGGCTCCATCCTGGCTGTCTGCCTCACGGCGGACAGCCACCACATGGTCAATTTAAGAGCAATTTCTTTCTTCTCTGGGCGTAAAAACCAGTGCGACTGCGTCCCTCCGGGGTACCCAGCCACTGAAGCACGTCAAAGCATGCTCGACCGCATCTCAGGCGCTTCTGCATGCTTTGACAAACCAAGTGCATCCTTCAGTCGACCCCCTGAACTCAGGCGGTCCTCCGTTGGATCCTTGTCGGTTACGATGATCGGTACACCCACCATGGTTGGGTCCCTCCGGGGTACCCAGCCACCAGAACACATCAAAGCATGCTCAACCGCAGGGCCTGCGCTTTGGCATGCTTTGACGAATCAAGTGCATCCATCAGTCGATCCCCTGAGCTCAGGCGATCTTCTGATGGATCCTTGTCTGTCGGTTCCGATGGTCGATCCTTCCATGGCTGGGTCCCTCCGGGGTACCCAGCCACCAAAACACACCAAAGCATGCTCAACCGCAAAACTTGCGCTTCTGCATACTTTGACAGAGAAACAAGCGCATCCGTCAGTCGATCCCCTGAGCTCAGGCGATCTTCTCACGGATCCTTGTATGTCGGTTATGGCGATCAAAGCACCTTGTGTCCTCCGGGACAGCACGCCCCCGAACAAAGGGCTTTCACCACAACTCAGTCACACCGTACCCACCCGAGGTACGTCGGTGGTCCCCCTGAGACCGTTGGCAGAGAGTTTTACAGCTTGGCTCGAGATACCCAACCTCTCTCGCTGGCTTCTCAGAACCATCCGACTCGGCTATGCTATCCAATTCGCACGCAATCCGCCCAAGTTCAGCAGCATCTTCTCTACCGAGGTTCGGGACGAGAATGCTGCGGTTCTTCGGGCGGAGATCGCGACCCTTCTGGCGAAGGACGCGATAGAGCCGGTCCCCTCGGCCGACATGAAGAAAGGGTTCTACAGCCCCTACTTCATTGTACCCAAGAAAGGTGGCGGTTTAAGACCAATCCTGGATCTGAGGATTCTGAATCGGGCCCTTCACAAGCTCCCCTTCAGAATGCTAACGCTCAAACGCATTCTCACGTGCATCAGATTCCAGGATTGGTTTGTGGCGATAGACCTGAAAGACGCGTACTTTCATGTCTCGATTCTTCCAAGACTCAGGCCCTTCCTGCGGTTTGCCTTCGAAGGTCGAGCATTTCAGTACAAAGTCCTTCCATTTGGGCTCTCCCTGTCTCCCCGCGTCTTTACGAAAGTCGCAGAGGCAGCCCTTGCCCCTCTCCGGGAGAGGGGCATCCGCATTCTCAATTACCTCGACGACTGGCTGGTCATAGCACACTCTCAGGAGTTGGTATGCAAACACAGGGATGTGGTTCTCAACCATCTGGCCCATCTGGGGTTTCGGGTCAACTGGGAAAAGAGCAAGCTCGCCCCGGTACGGAGCATCTCTTTTCTCGGTATACAACTAGACTCGGTTGCCATGAGTGCACGGCTCTCCCCGGAGCGTGCAGAGTCAGTGCTGAGCTGCGTCCAGAAGCTCTCACGCAGCCCGACGGTCCCCCTCAAACAATTTCAGAGGCTCCTGGGTCACATGGCATCCGCAGCCGCCGTCACGCCGCTGGGCCTGATGCACATGAGACCGTTACAACACTGGCTCCGTTCCCGAGTCCCGAGATGGCCATGGCGCCAGGGTTCATACCGGGTGCTCGTCACACCCGTATGTCTAAAAACCCTCGGTCCTTGGAAAGACATTTCGTTCCTACGGGCCGGGGTGCCCTTAGGACAAGTGTCCAGGCGCATTTTGGTTACGACAGATGCATCCAACACAAGCTGGGGCGCCGTATGCAATGGGCAAGCAGCTGCAGGGCTCTGGTCGGGCCCTCGGCTGCATTGGCATATCAATTGCCTCGAACTGCTGACAGTGTTTTTGGCCCTGAAGAGGTTCCGACCTTTGGTTCAGGGCAAACACGTGCTGGTCCGCACAGACAGCACTGCGACTGTAGCCTACATCAATCACCAGGGCGGTGTACGCTCCTTTCGCATGTCACAGCTAGCCCGCCATCTCCTCCTTTGGTGTCGAAACAATGTCAAGTCTCTACGAGCCACCCACATACCGGGCGAACTCAATTGGGTAGCGGACGCGCTCTCCCGACAGACTTCGCTTCGGGGCGAGTGGAGACTTCACCCTCAGACGGTTCAGCTGATCTGGAGTCTTTTCGGTCAGGCCCAGGTCGACCTGTTTGCCTCGATAGAGAACACTCACTGCCAGTTGTGGTACGGTCTGTCCGAGGCGCCCCTCGGCACAGATGCACTGGCACACAGCTGGCCTCAGGGCCTCCTCAAGTATGCGTTTCCACCAGTGAGCCTAATTGCACAGACCCTGTGCAAAGTCAGGGAGGACAGAGAACAGATCCTGCTGGTGGCCCCCTACTGGCCCAACAGGGTTTGGTTCTCAGAGCTGGTGCTCCTCTCCCCCGTTCCTCCCTGGCGCATTCCCCTGAGGAAGGACCTCCTTTCACAGGGGAAGGGCACGATATGGCACCCGCGCCCAGATCTCTGGAACCTCCACGTATGGTCCCTGGACGCGACCAGGAGGATTTCAGAGATCTCCCACTGGCAGTGGTAAACACTCTGTTGCAGTCGAGAGCTCCTTCCACGAGGCGGCTGTACGACCTCAGATGGCGCAAATTCACAAACTGGTGTTCCTCCCGGGGGGAGAACCCACGGAGATGTGGCATCCGAACGGTGCTTTCCTTCCTCCAAGGAGGACTGGATAGACACCTTTCTGCTTCAACACTTAAGGTCCAGGTAGCCGCTATTGCCGCTAACCACGACCTGGTGGAAGGTAGATCGGTTGGGAAGCACAATTTGGTTATACGATTCCTTAAAGGTGCACGCAGGCTGAACCCCGTCAGACCGCGCCTTGTCCCCTCTTGGGATCTGTCTGTGGTCCTCCGGGGCCTACAGTCAGATCCCTTTGAGCCGCTCCAGTCAGTCGAACTCAGTGCTCTCTCCCAAAAGACGGCTCTCCTGACTGCGCTCACATCGATCAAAAGAGTGGGAGACCTCCAAGCCCTCTCCGTCAGTGACTCGTGCCTCGAATTCGGGCCGGCTAACTCTCACGTTATCCTGAGACCCCGGCCCGGCTATGTGCCCAAAGTGCCCACCACTCCCTTCAGGGACCAGGTGGTCACTCTGCAAGCTATCCCTTCTCAGGAAGGCGACCCCAACCTCTCCTTGTTATGCCCAGTCCGTGCCCTGAGCATTTACTTGGAACGTACTGAAAGCTTCAGACGGTCGAGTCAGCTCTTTGTCTGTTTTGGAGGACAGCAGAAGGGGAAAGCTGTCTCCAAACAAAGAATTTCCCACTGGATTGTGGATGCGATTCGTTTGGCCTACCAGGCCACAGGGGTGCCCTGCCCGCTGGGGGTGCACGCCCACTCCACCAGGGGCGTCGCAGCGTCGGTTGCGCTGGCGAACGGGATCTCTTTAACAGACATTTGCAGAGCTGCAGGTTGGGCTACACCTAACACGTTTGCCAGGTTCTACAATCTGCGTGTAGAACCAGTCTCTTCGGGAGTCCTGAACGCAAGCCCAGTAACTCCTGAAGCTGACACGGTGTAGAAGCTTGCTGAAGCGTCGTTCCCCACGGGTGATGACGCTTCCCCAGTTCAGTAAGTTTCCTGGCGTGAACCCTGAACGACAATTTCCATCATGTTGCACCCGCAACGTAGCTATGTTCAGCGGAGGAACTAGCTATCAGAATCTAATATGAGGTTAGGTTGCCTCTTGTGAACTCTCATATTAGGTTGGTGCCCCACATGTAGTGGCTCCTAATGCGGCCCCATGTGTGTATCTCCACCTATACTCCCAGAGATGCGGTGTTTCCCTTAAGACAAAACTTGTCTCCGACCCTGAGCTCAGCAGTCTCTCCTCATGCGGAGCCTGCCTCAGGATCGTCCCCTTGTTGTGCTCCCCTAGTGCGAGCCCTCAAGTGTATTCTCCACACAAATACCTCCCTCCGGGCAGGGTGTGGTCTCCGTAGTGCCCATCCCCCCCCCCGGGGAGGACGGACACTGGCCCAATGTTCTCCAAGATGTTCAACCAAAGGTGAGGAAAGGCTGGCTGAAGCTCTTGGGCATTGGAAGGTCACGTAGAGGTGAGTGACATTTATCTAACACGCAAGACCTGTTAATATTTGCACTCCATGCACTCGTGACGCGGTCCGCTGGTTGTGGCGTTTTCAACTGGGACCCCTAGTCGTCACTTCGACACAACGTCGAACGTGAACGACAGACGGGGAACGTCTTGGTTACGTATGGTAACCCTCGTTCCCTGATGGAGGGAACGGAGACGTTGTGTCCCCCTTGCCACAACCTCGGACCGCCTCTGAGTGTAGCCGGGTGCTTCGGCTCCTCAGATCAGAACAATGAGTGTTGCCTAGCCCCCCCCTCTTATGCCCGGATCTCCGGGGCGGAGCGGGCTATGCAAATACTGCGTACCAATTTCATTGGCCTTTTCTCAAAGCTGTCAGAGGTGTTCGGGCTCTCAAGAGCGACCCCTAGTCGTCACTTCGACACAACGTCTCCGTTCCCTCCATCAGGGAACGAGGGTTACCATACGTAACCAAGACGTTATCATGCAGAACTCTCTGGAAACTGCCTAGTAACCACCTAGCAACGCCCAAGCAACTGCATAGCAACACCCTTCTAATCACTGAAAACACCCAAGCAGCCACATAGTAATGGCCTAGCAAACCATTTAGAATACCCTAGCAACTGGACAGTAGCCACATGTTAAAGCCCTAGCAAATGTGTAGCAACACCTTTACAATCACTGAGAGCACCCTAGCAGCCGCTTAGCAATAACTCTTTTAATTCTCAGCAACAGCCTAGTAACCACATAGCAACGCCCTAGCAACTCACTAGTGTGTTTTGATTGATTGGTATTTGTGTGGGGTGACAAAGTTTTGCATTAGCATTAGCATGAGCTTAATGCTGACGGCGGTTCTATCTCTCCTCAGGCGGAGCTGGATAATGTCAACACTCTGCTGAGCGACGTTGAAGGGAAGTCCATCAAAGCGACAAAGGACTATTCGGCCGTGGAGTCACAGCTGCAGGACGTGCAGGTACGTATGAGGGACTCTGTAATTATGGGATGTCTGCGGGTCCCTACACCTCACTCACTCTCTGAACGCTGACCTTATCTTCACAGGAAGTGCTGCAGGAGGAGACACGGCAAAAGCTCTCCCTGAACACACGCCTGCGGCAGCTGGAGGATGAACAGAACAGCCTGAAGGAGCAGCTGGAGGAGGAGGAGGAGGCCAAGAGGAACCTGGAGAAACAGATGGGCACCATGCAGGCGCAGGTACACAAGTGCACTAAAAAAATGGGAAAATCACGGAAAATCGCCGTTAGCTAAGGCTGGGCGATAAGGCCAAAAAAATGATCACGGTACTTTTTCATATCAGCGATTAACGATAATTATCACGATAATTTTGTTCCTATCAGTCCATAACGATAGTTATATCAATAATTTTATTTATATCAGTCGATATCGATTATTATCATAATTTTTTTTCATATCAGTCCATAACGATAATTATCACGAAAAATGTGTTCATATCGGTTAACGATAATTATCACTGTAATTTTTCATATCTGTCGATTAACGATAATTATCACAATGATTTTGTTCATATCAGCCCATAACAATAATTATCATGATAATGGTGTTCATATCTGTCTATATTGATAATTATTACGATAATTTTGTTTATATAAGTCAGTATTGATTATTATCATAATTTTGTTCATATGGATCTATATTGATAATTATCGTGATAACATTTCCTATATCAGTTGATTTAACGATAATTATCATATTTTTTTTCATATTAGTTGATATCGATAATCATCACAATCATTTTGTTCATATCAGTCGATATTGATTATCACAATCATTTTGATAATTGTGTTCATATCAGTCTGTATCGATAATTATTGCTATAACATTTTCTATATCAGTCTATATCGATTATTATCATAATTGTGTTCATATTGATCTATATCGATAATTATCATGACATAACATAACATTTCCTATATCAGTCGATATCGATAATTATAACATTTCCTATATCAGTCGATAACGATAATTATAACATTTCCTTTATCAGTCGATAACGATAATTATAACATTTTCTATATCAGTCGATGTCGATTATTATCATAATTGTGTTCATATTGATCTATATCGATAATTATCATGATAACATTTCCTATATTAGTCGATAATGATATTTATAACATTTTCCATATCAGTCGATATCGATAATTATCACAATATTTTTTTTCACATCAGTCGGTATTGTTAACTATCACGATAACATGTTCCGTATCAGTCTGTATCAATAATTATCATGTGAATTGTTTATTTGAGTTGCTTCATGTCGTTGAATTTGCGAACCTGTTCACAAAGTGATCTGAATGATTAGTATCATTAGCAAATCTCAATTAAGAACAAATGTAAAAATAGCTCAGCTTTTGGCAGTTCAGCCAAGTAATAAATTAAATAAATGGGCTTAATTTGCTTTTAATCCAGATTGAATCCAAATTAAATGTAAACGCTGCCATTCTGAACGCACCGGTATGTGTGATAAATGTTTGTGTTGCTCTTCTGCTGCAGCTGGTTGACATGAAGAAGAAGATGGAGCAGGAGGCCAGTTTTCTGGAGAGCACAGAGGAGACAAAGAAGCGTGTCCAGCGTGACCTGGAGGCCGTAACGCAGCGCCTGGACGAGAGGAACGCCGCCTACGACAAGCTGGACAAGACCAAGACGCGCCTGCAGCAGGAGCTGGACGACATGGTGGTGGACCAGGACCATCTGAGACAGATCGTCTCCAACCTGGAGAAGAAGCAGAAGAAGTTCGACCAGGTGAGGAGCTGAAGCCAAGATCGGGATGGGTTTGATTATTAGACCAGTGACTCTCAAGCAGTGATGAAAATTCGCTTCTGTTTATTTGGTGTAGTCATTTTTTGTTTTAGGGATTTCATTTTTTATATTTTATCTGGCATTTATCAGGTTTTAATATTTTAATTTATAAATAAAACATTAAAAATGTCTTTAAAAATGCATAACAAATAAAAAAAAAAAATTATGACAAGTTTTCTAATTTTAATAATTTTATTCTTGTTTTTTTCATGTTTAAATTATGGGATTTTTTTTTTTTTTTTTAGTTGTAGGAATGTTTTTTTTTTTTTTTTTTTTTTTCCCTTAATTACTATTTATTTATTTATTAATATTTTTTATTCATCATGTTTTGTGAGGAAAAACAGTTTTTAAACATCCTTAAATTTATATTGTTGTCGAGTAAAAAGGTTGAGTGCCATTGGGTTTAGATGAACCAAGGCAAATGCATATAATTTCTATTCATGACAAGCTTTTTAATTTAAATAATTTTATTCTTTGTTTTTAATGTTCAATTTTTTTTTGTGTGTGTGTGTGATGTAACAGTTTTTTGTAATTGTAGATGTAATATCCTAAATCATTTTGTAATTTTTCAGGTTTTGTGTATAAAAACCTATTTTTAAAAATCCTAAAAAAAAAAAAAAAAAAGTTTATATACATTTTTAGAACTTTACTTTTTTTTTTAGAACACTTTTTTTGTTGTTGTTAAACCAGAACTTATTTTTATTTAAATATGTTTTTGTTGTTTATAATAAGTTTTCGAAATGTAAATAAACACTTTTCTGCAGACAACCATCAGAATCTAAAACTAAAATATCTCAATGCATCCAAAATGTTTTGCTCAACTCTTGACGTGCTGCTGTTTTCAGATGCTGGCTGAGGAGAAGTCCATCTCTGCCCGTTACGCCGAGGAGCGCGACCGCGCCGAGGCTGAAGCCCGTGAGAAAGAGACTCGTGTGTTGGCTCTGTCCCGCCAGCTGGAGACCCTCACCGACATGAAGGAAGAGATGGACCGAACCAACAAACTCCTCCGTGCTGAAATGGAGGACCTGGTGTCCTCTAAAGACGACGTGGGCAAGAGCGTAAGAGGATTTCCTATCATCGGAGACTGTCAGATTATTGGTCAATCTGTGGAAATCTGACCCTTTTTTTTGGTTCCATCTCAGGTTCACGATCTGGAGAAGTCGAAGCGCTCCATGGAGCAGCAGCTGGAGGAGATGAAGACGCAGCTGGAGGAGCTGGAGGACGAGCTGCAGGCCACCGAAGATGCCAAACTGCGCCTGGAGGTCAACATGCAGGCCATGAAAGCGCAGTACGAGAGAGACCTGCAGGGACGAGACGAGCTGGGAGAGGAGAAGAAGAGACAGCTGCTCAAACAGGTGACTAACGCATTTCATAATCGATTCATATTATTCCCTCAATTAATTTAATTAAATATGTGACCCTGGACCACGAAACCGGTCTTAAGTGTCAATTTTTCAAAATTGAGATTTTTATATCACCTGAAAGTTGAATAAATAAGCTTTCCATTGATGTATGGTTTGTTGAGATCAGACAATATTGCTGAGATACAACTATTTGAATATCTGGAATCTGAGGATGCAAAAAAATAAAAATATTGAGAAAATCGCCTTTAAAGTTGTCCAAATGAAGTTCTTAGCAATGTATATTACTAATCAAAACATAAGTTTTGATACATTTCAGGTAGGAAATTTACAAAATATCTTAATGGAACATAATGTTTACTTAATATCCTAATGATTTTTGGCACACTTTTTTTTTGGATAATTTTGACCCAATATATTTGGATAATTTTGATACAATGTATTTTTGCCTATTGCTACAAATATACTCCAGCGACTTAAGACTGGTTTTATGGTCCAGGGTCACATATAATACATATAAATACATATAGCAAGCTTTTATATATACGACCAATTAATTGAGGAAATCATATAATAAAAGAATTTCTATTTATTTTATGGAAAAACTGACATGGACATTTTCAGTGTACATTTATTGTAGTTTATACAAGCTTTTAATATATGTAAAATAAAATAGTCTGATTTTATCTTTTTATATATACGTCCAAATTAATTGAGGAAATAAGCAACCAATTCAATTATAATATAAGAAAAATATTTCTATTTATTTTATTTTATATCTATTTATTTAAAAAAAAAAAAAAAAAAAAAAACTTCAGTATACATTCTTGTAATACTGTTATACAGGCTTTTAATATTTGTGAAATAAATTGTATTAATTAGAGTTTTTGCTTTATATATATATATATATATATATATATATATATATATATTTATTATTTTTATAGTTTTAGGAATGTCATTTTTGTTTTGAAACTTTTTTAATTGGTATTGTAAGTAAAAAAAAATATTTTTAAAACCCTTAAAATGAAAAAGTTATCTTTTTATATATATATATATATATATATATATATTACTTTTTATATACATTTCTTTTAAAAAAGTTATCTTATATATATATATATATATATATATATATATATATATATATATATATATATATATATTACTTTTTATATACATTTCTTTTTAGTTATACCATCTATATTTTTCTTTTTTACTTTAAAAATCGAATTTTATATTGTTTAGGTGTTTTTGATTGATCAAGGAAAGCAAATGAAAAATAAATCAATTATCATAATTGTGATAATGTTTAATTTATGTTTATATTTATCTCTATTTATTTGTTTATTTAATTTGTTATACTTTTATTTTTTATAGTAAAAGTTAAAAAATTTTAAAAAAATACAACTATTAATTTTTCAAAATTATGAATTAAATTATGAAAAATTATGTATCTGATTAATCAAGGAAAAAAATGACATATACATCAATTATCATATATAAACATATTTCTGTATGTTTAATTTCATTAATGAATTATTGTATCATAATATACATATACATACATTTCATCTAAAAACTAATTTTAGTAACTAATTATATGACAATACATTATATTATATATCTGTTCATTTAACATATATTTAATAATTTAATCAATAATGGAGTTAGTTGTTGATTATTGTCCGTGTGAATGAGTATTTCTGTCGTGTGTTTGCTGTCAGGTGCGTGAGATGGAGATGGAGCTGGAGGACGAGCGTAAACAGCGCACAGTGGCGATGGCGGCGCGTAAGAAGATGGAGCTGGACCTAAAGGAGCTGGAGGCTGCCATCGACCAGGCCAACAAGAACCGCGACGAGGCACTCAAACAGCTCAAGAAAGTGCAGGTTCGTCTTTTACACCATAAGCTTCTTAAATAAGTTGAGCGTAATCGTCACAAGCTTTACCAACGGTCTCCCGTGTTTCAGGCTCAGATGAAGGACCTGCTGCGGGAGCTGGAGGACACGCGTGTGTCCCGCGAGGAGATCCTGGCTCAGAGCAAAGAGAACGAGAAGAAGGTGAAGAGCATGGAGGCCGAGATGATCCAGCTGCAGGAGGTCAGTGTGTGTCCCTGTCTGTCCTCATAGTCCTGAATCTGCTGCGCTTCACATGATTGTTTGACGTCTGAATGTGTCTGAATGCAGGAACTGGCGGCCGCAGAGCGAGCGAAGAGACAGGCGCAGCAGGAGAGAGACGAGCTGCAGGACGAGATCAACAACCAGGCCGCAAAAGGGTGAGGAAGCATCACATTAATCACCAGTCTTTAGTTGATAATGATGCACGTTTTATTGGAAGAAATAAACAATATTGCCAAAAATACTGCCAAAAAAAAAAAAAAATCTATATTAAGAATATATTTGAATATTTCTCTTATAGATATGCAAATTATAATAAAACATCTGAAAAATTTATGGAAACCCCATATTTTATTGCCCTACCACTTGTTTATTTATGTGTATTATTAGTATTTATTTATAAGTATTTTATATATATATAATTTTTTTTTTTTTGATTTATCTAACAAAAAACTTTGTAGTTTTTAAAGAAATTATGAGACAATTCAGAAATACGAAAAAAAAAAACCTAAAGAAAACCACTTTCTTACAGTTTTTGAAGGTCATTTATTTTTTTATTTGATTTCTCTAAAAGGTATATAAATTATAATAAAACAAATGCGTAGAAGATAAATTGCAAATATTTTTATTTATTGGTATATTATTTTCCCTGCCTTATTTTATGAACCTTTTTTAATTAAAACAAAAAATTTAGTTTTTAAGGAAGTGTGATTCAGAAGTACTGGGATGGATAAATAAATTAATAAATATTCTCCTAGTGTTTTTAAAATTTATAGATTTTTCTCTACCGTTTTTTCTATTAAGTGTATAAATAAAAATAATAATAAAATACCAAATATATGTAGAAAAAATATAGTATTTTTTTCTATATTATTCACCCTACTATTTTACTACTTTATGAAATATTTTAATCCAAACAATAAACTAAAAATACTTACATAGTAGTATGCGATATGTAAATTATTTTACTATAATATGATTCACAGCTACTGGAAAATAATTACATTTATATTTTTCCAGGATTATTTTATTTATCAATGTATATAATTTTTGTTTAATTTTTATATTTTATGGATTTTATTTTATGGATTCATGGTTTTATTTATTTTTTGTTTTAGGGAAATATGATTAAAATAATATTTTTCCAGCTTTAGTTTATTATGAATTGATAACCATATTTGTATTTGCCCGTCTATTTTATTGATTTATGGATTTATGATTTTATTTATTTTCTGTTTTAGGAAAATGATTTCCAACTACTGAAAAACAATTAGAAAAATAATAAATAATATTTAGCCAGCATTAGCTTATTTATTTATTTGTTTATATAGTTTTTATTTAGTTTATATATCATTGTTGTTCTTGTTGTTGTTATTATTATTATTATTTATTTTTAATATTTGATTTATGGATTCATGGTTTTATTTATTTATTTTTTGCTTTAGAGAAATGTGATTCACAACTACTGAAAAATAACTAAAATTATATTTTCCCAGCATTAGTTTATTTTATTTATATAGTTTTTTTTTTTTTTAAGTTTATATATGATTATTTTTAGTTTAGACAGGTTTCTACTGGCTAACATAATTCAAACCATTTTAGCTGGTCTAATGGCCCTTTGTTTTTGTGTGCTCAGCGCTCTGGGCTCGGAGGAGAGGAGGCGTCTGGAGGCGCGTATCGCTCAGCTGGAGGAGGAGCTGGAGGAGGAGCAGAACAACACGGAGCTGGTGAACGACCGACTCAAGAGAGCCCTGCTGCAGGTTCGTCACGCTCAGACCGTCCCGCCGCTGGCGTCTGACGTCCACAGGACTCTCACCAGTGTCTCTGTCCGCTTTCTCCACAGACGGACCAGATAAACGTGGAGCTGACGGCGGAGCGCAGCACCTCCCAGCGTCTGGAGGGAGCGCGCTCACAGATGGAGCGCCAGAACAAGGAGCTGAAACTGAAACTCACAGAGCTGGAGGGAACCGTCAAGAGCAAATACAAGGCCACCATCACCGCCTTGGAGGCCAAGATCGCACAGCTGGAGGAGCAGCTCGACGTCGAGACCAAGTACAGTAACATGCAAACACATTTACATCTACATACAAGCATACAGAAACATACAAGCTTGTATAGGCATGTTTAAACTGCTGACCATGCAGTATATGCATTTTATTATTCGCAAATAAATAAATAATGAAATAAATTACATTTATTACACAATTTAGGTTAACAAAAGCTATATAATCAATATTTTCTTATTTAATATAATATTTTATTTTATATAATTTTTTTTATTATTTTATATAATTATTTTCTTATTTCTTATAATCTATAATTCTTATTTTCTTGAAAATTTACATTTTTTACACAGAAAAATATAGTCATGTTTTGTGTCGTTTTAAGCTACTTGCCTTACAAGATATATTTCTCAATTCAGAAAATATACTGTAAATGTAATTACATTGTTATAAAAGAAAATGACAATGCAATATAATTAAATTACAAAATAACACATTTACTAAATGTTTCAGATTCAATGCCCATGAACTTAAACATTTAGATCAACAAATAAAAAAAAAAAATGGAATTAACAATTCAGATATTTTTATTAATCACAATACAGATACAAATCAACAACATCTACAAAAAATACAAATAAACACATATACATTTATTTACATAGAAATATATACAAACATTGAGAGATTTTGGACTATTCGCATTACAAGATTTTTATTAGATTTTATATTATTTATTAAATTAGAAAATAACTCAAATTAAATTTATGTTGACATATAATTCAAATTTGACAGATTAAACGCACATCAGTTACCTACTAACTTGTACATTTAGGTCTAAAAATTAAAATTAAAATGTATACAGTTAATCTGTATATATGTATATTTTTTTATTATCAATACATAGACGGAAATGTCCAGGTTAGACTACTTACCATACAAGATATGTTTTACAATTCCAAAAATGTACAATAAAAAATATTAAATGAAATGTGTACACAATTTTTTGTAAAAGCTCAAAGTAATAAATGTTTGTGTTCAGAGAGCGACAGCAGGCGTCAAAACTGGTGCGTCGTACGGAGAAGAGGCTGAAGGAGGTGATTCTGCAGGTGGACGACGAGAGACGCAACACGGAGCAGTATAAAGATCAGGTGACGCTCACTACAGACTCGAAGTTTGCAATGGTTAAAGTGAGTGTTTGGTGATGCTAATGGTTGTTTGTGATTGGCCGCAGTCGGACAAGCTGAACAGCCGCATGAAGCAGCTGAAGCGGCAGCTGGAGGAGGCTGAGGAGGAGGCGCAGAGAGCAAACGCCAACCGCAGGAAACTACAGCGCGAGCTGGAGGACGCCACCGAATCCGCCGACGCCATGAACCGCGAGGTCAACAGCCTGAAGAGCAAACTCAGGTGCGTGAAAACGCAAAATAACAGCTCAACTGATGTTCGCTATTAGAATTGGGAGTATTAATAATTTATTTAATTTTACATTTTATCAGATTTGTTGCACATTCACATTGGTGTTATTAAAATTAACTAAAATACTTAAAACCATTTTAAAATTCAACTAGATGCAAGGTAATATTTCTTTTTTTCGTTTAGTTTGACTTTAAGTACTAAAATAACTAAAGTTAAATAAAATACATAAAAAAAGTGAAGTAAAAATAAAAAATGTATTACTTGAAATTAAGTTTAGCTAGATGCTAAGACAATTTGTATTTTTTATTTAAAGTACTAAAAACACTAAAGAAAAAATAAATTATATAGACTTAAAAAAAAAATCATTTACATTCACGTATTAAAATAACTAAAACCATAAAATATACATTTTTGTTACTTGAAAAAAAATAAATGTTTACTGAAATAAATACGCCAGAGCGTATTTGTAATATTTGTTTTGTTTAGTTTGTTGAAGTACTAAAATAACAAACTAAAACTGAAATTAAAATGAATAAAACAAAAATACATATTTAAAAAAGTAAAGACATATTTGAATAATGAATTACATTTTCAAATTAAATTAATAAATAGCTATTTACTAAAATGGAAATTTAGTTAAAAAATATAATTACAATTATATGGACTTGTATAAAAAAAAAATATTTTACTTTATTTGAAGTACTAAAATAACTACAGCTAAGATTAATAACAAAGACAATATGATTTTTTTTTTTAATCTTTTAATCAGAAATTTCTTGATTTTTATTATATGTATCATATAAATGAATACGTTACAAACAATACAATATGATATGAAAACTGTCCAAACAGTATTTTTTTCAGACGTTAAAACTGTGAGATTTTCAGGTTAGAAATAAGTTGACATACTAAAATAACTAGAAATGTAAAAAAAAAATAATAATAATAATAATAAAAAGGCATTACTTGAAATAAAATTAAGTTCTGCAAGATGCTAAGACAATTTCTCATTTTCATTTAGTTAAAGTGCTAACTTTTAGTGCTAAAATAACCATTAAAAAAAAAAAATAATATATATATATATATATATATATATATATATATATATATATATATATATATATATATATAATAATAGATTATATAGACTTTAAAAATCTCTCATTATATTTAAAGTATTAAAACTAAAAACATAGATACATGTTACTTGAAATAAATTATAGCTAAAATATTTGTAATTTTTGTTTCAAGTTCTTTTCAAACTAAAACTGAAGTAAAAATGATTGATATACATATAAAAAAAATACACATATTACAAATTACATTTTTGAAGTTGAATTACTGAAATAGCATTTAGTAGAAGTAAAATTTAGTTTAATATTCAAATAACAAAGACACAACAAAATCACTAAACATTTCACTAAAATTAAATTGAAAATTGGGAAGTTAAAAACAAGAACTAATTTATAATATTAAAATAGTCTTCCTCAGTAGTTTCCTGATTTATTATATCCCTGATATTAATTAACATGATTACATATTAGGTTCATCTTTCATTTATTATTCTATTTTACTATAGTTCTATTGTTTTATCCATTTTCTATATACTTTCCTTTTTTCTGCATTTTTATACTATTATTCTGTGTCCAGACGCGGCGATCTGCCCTTCACCATGCGCCGTATTGTCAGCCGCTCGGGAATCGAGAGCGACGAAGACCCGGAGGCCAAGGCCGAAACCCCCGAACCCAAACCCGAGTGAAAGAAGCCGAACCGCAGCGTTCCCTCATAAACACACACACACATACACAAAAGTCTTGGACGACAACGTCCACGAAAACTCAGAGATACTTGTCGATTTTCATTTTTTTGTTTTGTTCTTATTTTAGTGCCATAGTGTATTCGCACACACACAATGGTTCTCCTGACAATCATACACATGAGACCGCTTCACTCGCACGAGGACCAAATTTGTGTTTTCATGTCATTGTCTAGAATAGAAAGAGCGGAATGATATTTTTGTAAGAACGCATTCCGTCAATTGTAGTCCCAATTCCGGATCTATTTTTCTAACTGAAGTAAAAGGATTTAAAAAATGGTGAAGAAGAGAATTTATTCGAAGGGGACCAAAGCAAAAATTGCTTTCTACAAAACTGTATTTTATTCATACGTTTTTATAATGGTATAAGGATGACCATAGCGCTCGCTCTCTTGCACCTCTGCTGGTAAATAAACCATTGTGACGATAGTATCGTACAGTTACGCTTTTGGGCTTTACACACGAATAAGGCATTTAGCAAATCAAACCAGCACCGAAAATATTAGAGATTGTCACGCCACCGTATATGCACGTGAAATGGGGTTTTGACCAGTAAAATGGAGGCGTTTTAACGCACTGTTGCAGCTGATTGAAGGAATAAAGATCGAGTAGGCACCGCACGAACTCATTTAGACATGGCACTATGCACTATCGCCTTAAATCTACTATTTGGATATTTTCTGTTCCTCTTTTTTTTCTCAGTATATGTGTCTTTATTAATGTTCAGGGCATGGAGGGTGGAGGGTTGACGGTTTCTCTCACGCACACACTGTAAACGCTGAGCACGACTGTGCGGGAGGCGGGAATCCACTTTTTGGCGGGAAAACATGGAGCACCTCCATGGCTACCTCTGATCACGTTTAATACTCTGTGACGTCATATTTGGTTATTCTGCGATCTGTGTTCTCGGAAAGAACGAAGGAGAACCGATTTGAACGCGCCGTCAGCGTCAGCTCGTGCTCAGTTTCTGCTTGTTTCGCTCACACTGCTGGGAAGTGAGAGAAATTTACTATTATTGATTATGTATGAATAGATAGAGCATTTCTCTCTCTCTCTCATTCCCATCGTCTCCCAATAATGACTTTGTGATGTTGTGTTATGTTCTATCTCTCTCTCTGCAGCTCCTGAATGATATCTGGAGAGATTTGTCATGAATCGTTGGTATAATGATGCAATAAAATGGCTTTTTCAAAACCGCTTTAGCAAGTGTGTGAGCTCTTGACTTGATCTTGGTCTTTTTGTGTCCTGGTTTTCCAACATTATAGTTGGAGTTAACGAATGTAACTCCGTTCAGAGGCCTGGGCTAAATGACAGACATTGTAATGATTTCCACTTAAAATACCATTACAAACCGCCAACTTTTAACTATTAAAAATGGTTATCTGTAATGTGTTTTGGGACCTATTCCATTAGTATATAGTGGTTTTAAAAATACACCAAGAGAAAAGTGACTGATTACCAGTAGAGACCAACAGGGACCTACAGTTTCCATTAAAACCAGTACCCATTACAAATTCTGTGGTTTCTACCCCCTCAGAAGGGTGCTTTCAGCTATTTACCAAAGATTTCAGTCCTACAACACTATTAGTTTTTAACACGAATCAAATAAAATGGATTATCTAGGATATACTGCTCGACAGGAAGAAGAAACTGATTTTGTTAACCGTTGTTCCTTACCTCAGCATCTCAGCTTCTGGTTTCACAGACGAACGTCTTAGTTTTTTCCTAATTATTTGTTGATAATCTTTCTGAAAGTTCTGATATATTGTTTTCCCCCGTTTTAAGTCAGTCAGATGAAATCCCGCGCGTCACGGAAGAGTTGCTAGGCAGATTAAACTATTCTTCAAAATATGTAAATACTGCGCGTTTAATACGGAACATAATGATAAGCAATTTTAAACAACTACTGATGAAAATTGATTATTTTTGAGTGTTGCAACAAATTATGGATTCGATCTACCTGTAGAGTAAATTATGTTCATATTAGTAAAAGGATACCATCTTTTGACCGTTACTGAACTCTACCACGAGGGCGCGCATAATAACCGCCTCACTGCAGAGTTGAAGAGGTGCAAACTGGTTCTGAGTGCATTTTTCTGCTTTACACAAAAGCAAATCTATGCCATTAAAGCCGTGTGTTTAGGACTGTTTCACTGAGATTATTTTTTTTAAATAGTTTATTATTTTATTATGTGAGAGATTAATTTGTTGTATGTCATTATACATTCTCATTTATTTATATATTTATTTATTCTTAGCATTAAAAATGCTTCATTCATTCATTCATTCTAAATTACCAGTTTGACATACATACATTTATTCAGATTACTTCAACATTTCACATTATCACAGTTTATTCTATATAGTTTAGAAAATAGTAACAAAATATGACAACTTATTCATCAATTTATCTTGATAATATCAGATAACTTTGACTGAAAGTGAGCTTATATAATGGATTACAATAAACCAAAAATTCAGAATATTTACACAACTAATACTTTGTTGAGTTACCAAGCAATGCTTAATTTTTTTCAGTCTGTGGTGTAAAAATGTCGCATTAGCAATTAAAGAAAAAAACAACACTTAAGCAAAACATGGTCAGGTCAAAGTGTCTGAATCATTTTTGGTCCCAATTTTTTATCAAAACGGATAAAAAATTGGGACCAAAAATGATTCAGACTGGTAATCCATTGTATACATTTTTGAGTATATTTAGTCACAGTTTACTTTATTTTGCTATCATCACTTACATAATAAACTAGGCCTAGTGTCCTGCACCCACTAGTTAAAAAAAAAGCACTGTTCTAAACCGTTACACTTGGGTACTGGTCATGCAAGGGCTCGCTGGTTGTTGGCCAATCAGATTCAGTGTACCTTGCATCAGACCCCGCCCCTTTCCTTTACCTGTGGAGCGCCTAAACAGCAGGACAGACAGCAGTGCTGTACTGGACCAGTGTTGATCATCACTTTGACTTCTGTTATTTCTCTTTGTTATTCTTCATTTTTTATTATTCTTATTTCTAAGATTCTTAATCACGTGAATATGTTCACCTTTTGGAACAACATTTAGGCTACAGAAATCCATTTTGTAACTGGGATGATGAACACCCGCCACGGGTCATAGAGTAAAAAGAGGTGAGTTTATCTTTTACTTAAGAACAGTTTATTTACAACTGCATTGCTTATACGTTTAGTTGCTATTTCTGACTTTACTTAAAAACCCAAAAGCACGTGAACGTGCTTCTCACGTGCGAAGCGTGCGCATGATGAGAGACACTGTGCACACCGTTAGAATAATAAACACTTTGTGATTGTGTGTGAAGAGAGAAACAGGGTCAGGTGACGTTAGTTTGGGCGAAATTAAAGAGATGCGGTCAGTTATTCACTCTCAGATCACTGTTTTCAGAAGCTGAGCTGCTCTGAAGAACAAACTGCCTGATCATCTCAAACGTTATGGAGTTCTCACTGGTAAGTCTGGGGCGTTTGTGTTATAATTGCTTTTTGCAAACCTGTTATGGACATGAACCTGTTTAACGTTTTGACACACTTATGTTTCTTATTACTTTATAAAAAAATCAAGAAGGATTTTCTAGACAAGTAAATAATTATTATTATTGTTTTCAGAAAAAAAAAGAAAGAAAAACAAGTCAAAATTAGGTGAGTGTTTGTTTAGAACAAGCAAAATAATCTGGCAATGGGGTAAGCAAAAAAAAAAGAAAAAAAAACAAGATTATTTTCCTTACCCCATTGGGATTATTTTGCTTGTTTAAAGCAAAAACACATTTAATTTTGACTTGTTTTCAGAACAAAACAAGACGATAATTTTTACTTGTCTACAAAATCCTTGTTGATTTAAGAATTTTTTTATATTTTGGCTTGGAATAAGAAAAGCATTTTTTGCAGTGTACTAAGCAAAACTTACTTTATATTAACCAACATTTGTGTTTTTTTTTTCTCATTGCTGAAGAGTGTTGAACTTTCTTTTCCTACAGTTCTACTGTACAGATGTGAATTTAATTTTCCTTTAGCCTTTTCACTTAATTTAATTTTGGTGTGAAAGGGCTTTTACATTTGCTAAGAATCAAACTTTTTTATATTAAAAACAAACATGCAAGCCCTGTCTAGATTTGAAAGTAACGCAAAAGTAACTCAAAGTAACGCAAAAGTAACACATTACTTTTCATAAAAAGTAACTAAGTACCAAAATTAGTTACTTTTTTTAGGGAGTAACGCAATATTGTAATGCATTACTTTTAAAAGTAACTTTCCCCAACACTGGTCTCTGTTCTTTACTGTATGTACACTATGCATCACATATACACTACATAATGTAATGCAAAATACAAAAGTTGTGAATGACTGAATGGTGTGGACATGCAGTTACATAAAATGTATAATTTTGTCTGTTCTGCAATCTCCCTCTGAACTCTGACCTCTGATTTGATCCGGTCACCTCAACTTGCTCCATTTCTATATGTCATATCAGTCATGTTATCTGCTTAGTGATAGGGCAGTGTGACTGATAGTTACCGCAGCTCTGACTGTGCAAAATCACAGAGGTTTATGATGTCTCAATTCACGCGGTTTAACATGTTCATTGCGTATAAGCATAAAGAGTTATGGGAATATGCAGTTGAAGACCTGAGCAGTGCTTTTCAGAGAGTTTGTTTACTTCAAGTTTTAGCAGAAGTGAAGCAGCCAATTATTTTGCAAACCCTCTAGAGGGGGCGGGCTTTAGCCGAGCCTCTTGTTTTCGTGCATTCTGATTGATCCATGTGAGGCGGGTCTCTATTAGATAACACACGGACGCAAACTTCAGGTAAAGTCCATCTGGACGAGACGAACTGAAACCCTGCTGAGTCATGCATTACATCACATTCATATCAATACGTTATAAAATTGTTTCATTTATCAGTGTTTATATGATGGCCAAAATACACCTTAAATAAAACTCAGTAATCGTGTTATTTTAGCATAATCTTTATTATTTCTTTATTGTATTTATGATGTGTTAATGATTATTTTTAAAAGTTTTTTTTTTTTTATTTGTGTAATCAGATGTGATTAAAGCAGCTTTTGACTGACTTACAGTGATAAATATATAGAGTGTTTTCAGGACGCTAGTTTCCTTTACGCTAATTGGCAGCGTAAACGTAAACAATGCCACTGAACCGAACGGAACCTGCATGTTTCACTAATTAGCTATTGCTGCTGAAAATAGTCAATTTTTGTCATGTTTTGGGCTGTACTGATCGGTTGGCCCGGGAAAAACATTTGGAGTACTATAGACTGCTAAAAGTTAACAAACCAAGGAGAAGAGCGCTAAAAAACTGTCTGAGGAACAAAAGGCGTTTGTGGTTGGCCAAACTGAGCCAAGATTTCCAGAATCTTAGTGTTTGTAATTAATTAACATTTCCAGTCAGGTAGGTGAAATATTAGGTTAATATTTTAATTAATACTGCTCATATGTATCTTTACCACCTATTAACTTTAGTTTGTCAAAATATTGTGCCCTTTCCTGCTTACTAAGTCCTTCTCTATATGATTTAGCAGCTTCCACAGTTTCCCCATGGTTTAGACAGCATAAATTAGCAGAACAACATATTCAATAATACATTAACCATGCAATCCATGCTGTTGTTTATATCTGAGTGTCTCCAATATAGCCGCGTATCCGGGTAACTGACCAAACTGCACCGTAAGTGTAAATCCTCTATTGTTTTTTTTTTTTAAATGTCTCTTTCTCTCTATGTGATTTAGGCTCATCCAGCTGTGAAAGCATTCATGTGCGGCTCTCTGAGCGGGACGTGCTCCACACTGCTCTTCCAGCCGCTGGACCTGGTGAAAACACGTCTGCAGACCCTACAGAACGGCGTCCAGCATGGGTCAGTACACATACAGGACGAGGTTCAGTCTGGCTGAACGAGTATTAAATGAATTATCTTCTGTGCCTCAGGTCGGGTCGGGTCGGCATGGTCACAGTGTTTGTGAGTGTCCTGCGGACAGAGAAGCTCCTTGGACTGTGGAGAGGTGTTTCGCCTGTGAGTATCACACCTGATTTGATACGAAAACCTCTGTTGAGTTTCTGTTTGTGTGGTTATATTCTGTATTTCTCTCTCTGCAGTCGTTTGTGCGCTGTATTCCAGGAGTCGGCATCTACTTCAGCACTTATTTCACTCTGAAGCAGCGTTATTTCGCTGATGGGGCCCCGGGGCCCTTACAGGCCATACTGCTGGGAGCCGGAGCCAGATGTGTCGCAGGTGTCTGCATGCTGCCCGTCACCGTCATCAAAACACGCTTCGAGGTGTGTGTGTACATACAGTTTTTAATGTATTTTTATTCAAAGAAACGCTGCCTTGGTAAGCATAGGAGACTTCTTTAAAAATAACATAGCGTATGTATGTGTTTCAGAGCGGCCGCTATAAGTACAGCAGTGTGTTTGGAGCGCTGCGGTGTGTGTGTCGGACAGAGGGACCGAAGGCTTTGTTCTCAGGTCTGACAGCCACACTTCTTAGAGACGCACCGTTCTCCGGGATATACGTCATGATCTACAGCCAGGCCAAATACACTCTGCCACAAGGTTTGTGTAAGAGTATTCTTTATGCACTTCAGCTTTAAATATGTGTGTGATTAAATAGGATTTTAGCAGCTTAAATGGTTAATTTTACAAAGAAACTTTTTGATTTATTTATTTTACAGAATGAAATGAAAAATGTATAACTAAATCTGCACTGTGAGATTTGTGCCTAAAGTATAGAATCCCTTTTCTGCCACTGAATTAAAAAATTAAAGGCAATTGTAACTTTTTTTGCTCAGAATTGTAAGATATACAGGTGCTGGTCATATAATTAGAATATCATGAAAAAGTTGATTTATTTCACTAATTCCATTCAAAAAGTGAAACTTGTACATTATATTCATATTGTATATTATTGTATATTGTATTTTAATTTTGATGAGTATAACTGACAACAAATGAAAACCCCAAATTCAGTATCTCAGAAAATTATAATATTACTTAAGACCAATACAAAGAAAGGATTTTTAGAAATCTTGGCCAACTGAAAAGTATGAACATGAAAGTATGAGCATGTACAGCACTCAATACTTAGTTGGGGCTCCTTTTGGCTGAATTACTGCAGCAATGTGGGGTGGCATGGAGTCGATCAGTCTGTGGCACTGCTCAGGTGTTATGAGAGCCCAGGTTGCTCTGATAGTGGCCTTCAGCTCTTCTGCATTGTTGGGTCTGGCATATTGCATCTTCCTCTTCACAATACCCCATAGATCTTCTATGGGGTTAAGATCAGGCGAGTTTGCTGGCCAATTAAGAACAGGGATACCATGGTCCTTAAACCAGGTACTGGTAGCTTTGGCACTGTGTGCAGGTGCCAAGTCCTGTTGGAAAATTAAATCTGCATCTCCATAAAGTTGGTCAGCAGCAGGAAGCATGAAGTGCTCTAAAACTTCCTGGTATACGGCTGCGTTGACCTTGGACCTCAGAAAACATAGTGGACCAACACCAGCAAATGACATGGCACCCCAAACCATTACTGACTGTGGAAACTTTACACTGGACCTCAAGCAATGTGGATTCTGTGCCTCTCCTCTCTTCCTCTAGACTCTGGGACCCTGATTTCCAAAGGAAATGCAAAATTTACTTTCATCAGAGAACATAACTTTGGACCACTCAGCAGCAGTCCAGTCCTTTTTGTCTTTAGCCCAGGCGTGACGCTTCTGACGGTGTCTGTTGTTCAAGAGTGGCTTGACACAAGGAATGCGACAGCTGAAACCCATGTCTTGCATATGTCTGTGTGTAGTGGTTCTTGAAGCACTGACTCCAGCTGCAGTCCACTCTTTGTGAATCTCCTCCACATTTTTGAATGGGTTTTGTTTCACAATCCTCTCCAGGGTGCGGTTATCCCTATTGCTTGTACACTTTTTTCTACCACATCTTTTCCTTCCCTTCGCCTCTCTAATAATGTGCTTGGACACAGAGCTCTGTGAACAGCCAGCCTCTTTTGCAATGACCTTTTGTGTCTTGCCCTCCTTGTGCAAGCTGTCAGTGGTCGTCTTTTGGACAACTGTCAAGTCAGCAGTCTTCCCCATGATTGTGTAGCCTACAGAACTAGACTGAGAGACCACGTAAAGGCCTTTGCAGGTGTTTTGAGTTAATTAGCTGATTAGAGTGTGGCACCAGGTGTCTTCAATATTGAACCTTTTCACAATATTCTAATTTTCTGAGATACTGAATTTGGGGTTTTCATTAGTTGTCAGTTATAATCATCAAAATGAAAAGAAATAAACATTTGAAATGTATCAGTCTGTGTGTAATGAATGAATATAATATACAAGTTTCACTTTTTGAATGGAATTAGTGAAATAAATCACGTGAATTATATGACCAGCACCTGTAAACTTGGAGTTATGAAGTCACAACTGCAAGACACATTTCTGAGAAATAAAGACAGAATTGTGAGATATAAAGAGTTTATACCTTGCAAATCTGAATTTACAACACACAATTGCAAGTTATTAAGTCAGAATTGCATTTTCCCCCTCAAAATAAGGCTTTATAACTCGCAATTGCAAGTTTATATCATGCAATTCTGAGAAAAAAGTCAGAATTCTGACTTAATTTCTCAGAATTGCATGTTCCTATCTCGCACTTCAGAACTGCAAGATAAAAAGTTGCAATAACATTTTTACAAATTTCTTATTCAGTGGTGGAAATGGGCTTCCATACTAAAGTGACATGGAAGGATTTTTTTAAAGCCCTTCATAGGCAAATTCAGTATATTTTGGGGTTTTGTACATTTTGTAAGAGCTAAGTTTCTTGGAAGAATGCAAAAGTTTTTTAAACAAAAAAAAAATATTTATTGGGAAAAAAATAATGCAAAAGTTTCCATACTAAAGTGACATGGGGGCATTTTTATTTTTTTAAAGCCCTTTATGGGTGAATGCAGTATATCTTTGGGTTTCGTAAGTTTTGTAAGCAAACTAAAAATTTCTTGGGAAAAAAAAGAATGCAAACATTTTAAGTGCAAATGCTTAATTTCTAAAAACGCAAAAATCATAAGAGTGAATGCAAAATTTCTCTCAGGAATGCAGGAGTTTTGCAAACAAACAACATATTTTGAGGAAATATAAACATTTTTTTGGAGGAAAGCTCAGTTATTTTTCCCCTCAAAATGGACAATTCTGAAAAAAAAAAAAAAAAACAGGCAGCAGGAATATAGTTCTTGATCTACAAATGTTTCTTCATAAGAGATAAGGGGAAAGTAGGAGTGACGTTGGATTGGGTAATAGCTGTGGTGATCATTTTCACAGACTGTACTGATATACTCTCTTCTCCTTTCTGTTCCAGAGATCAGTCAGTCGTCTTACGCTCCACTGGCAAACTTCAGTTGCGGGGTTCTGGCTGGTGTTCTGGCCTCCATTGTAACCCAGCCGGCAGATGTGGTGAAAACTCACGTTCAAGTGAGTCCAGACGTCTTCAGCGGGACGTCACATGTGGTTCGACACATTTATAAGGTAACAGATGCTCCGACTCTCCCAATGTGCTGCACTTCTCTGCTGCTTCAGATTGGCATTCAAATAAAGCAAGAAGCAACACAGATCTGTTGTTCATATCAAGCAACTATCTAATCATATCAGGCCCCGACCTATTTGTTTTATAATGCTGCTCTATTGAGTAAAAAAGAGTGAAAGTGAAGATTTAAAACAGCAAAACTGATAACACTGTTGACCTTTCTGTCTGTTCATATGTCAGGAGCACGGATTGGTGGGTTTTTTCCGTGGCGCAGTTCCTCGCTCTCTCAGGAGAACCATGATGGCGGCGATGGCGTGGACAGTTTACGAGCAATTGATGGCTCAGATGGGCCTCAAATCCTGAAACCGATCAAAACCACTTCACACAATGAAGGAGATCATTCACACGGGACATCCAGTGGTTCACTGGCCTGTCAGATGTTTTAGCGTTTGACTCTGAGATCCTCTGCGGTGAGGTTCACGTGGGTCAGAAAATCTGAGTAAATGCACTGTTTGTTTAACTGACTGTGATTTGCGCGGTTCAACAAACTGGTTTAGAGTCTCACCGAATGTGCTGTAAATACAGATGCGAACTTTAAAATGCACTTTAATATCGCCTCTCAGCATCTCATGTCTGCTTATGAGTAAATAACAATGTTTTTGTTGTGATATAATAAAGTTTTTATATTGTGTGCGCTTATTAGCAGACGCTATTTTATTCAAAGTGGTCACGTTAGCAATTTTTGCTGGCAAAAATACAGTTTAGCAATATATGAAACAGAACTCATAGGGAAATCCATATAATGCGGAATCTACTTTGTGGGATTTTTTTTCCGAAATGACCACGAAAACTTGCATAGGTAGCCTAAATGTGACCACATTTCAATGAGCAAGTACATTGATTCAGGCAATTAGGAAATAACATGAAAAGTTATAACAATACATTGTTTCTAACATCATCCAGAAGAGTAGAATTGTTTTGTGTTGCAAGTTTCAAATATAAAATAAAGCCACAAGCAACAATTATGGGGCCAAGCACTACAGAAGCAAGCATCTGATCAACTGCAGCGAAGAGTAATTGAGGCCATTTTAAGAAGATTTTAGTCCAAAAAAAAGTCATAAATAAACTATTAGCAATTTGATTGAATAACTTAACTTACTAGAATATTTTAAGACCATTACAATAGGCTAATGTAATCAAAAGTTATTAGCATTTCTGGAAATGTCATTATTAATGGTTAATGAATGGTTTATTACTTTTGACCAATAGCTGTTATCAAATTGCTGTGGTGTGGTCAGTGCGAGGTGTCAATGACACATACAAAGTTTGGTGTCAATATATCAAAGCTTTGCAGAGATACAGCCTCAGTTGTAGTCTGGCATCATTCCGGTAAATTCGTTGATGCGTTAAACGATAACTGTTTAATTTATTAACGAATTCCATCCACTTTTTGGCCATCATGGTCTGAACATGAGTAAAATTTGGTGAAAATCGAACCAACAGTCTAGGAGGAGTTAGAAAAAGTAGGTTTTCAATATAAATCAATATTGCAGACAGGGCATTTAGGCATAAGGTAGCGCTGCCCCCAAACTTTTTGAGTTCTGTCAGAGAATGGTGACGAAAACACATAATGAGTTTCATAACGATATGCTGATGTTTCATAATATGTAGCAATTTAAGACAAAATCCCAAATGGCTGACATGGGAAAATTGGGTATAGGTCAACTCGGAATGCTGCACAGAATATAAATATAAAAGATTTTTGGTCAAACCATTCAGAAATTAGAAGCAAAAATGATTTATTTATTCAAATTATTCATTTTTTCAAATCTCCTAACCACTAGGTTGTGCTGCACTGAAACTGTGCAGGTAGCCTCAGGCCATGGTCAAGGTCAGGTCATCAATAAGCTTAACCGTTGCAGAGATATAGCCATCACATCCATTTCTGGGTGCTTTTCATCGAATTTGTTTGTGCATTATTCATTTTATTTTATTAATAATTATTAATAATTTAATAATTATTCACATTATTCATACAGACGTTTCTGACTGATCAACTTTATTTTCATAAGTTTTTGCTAGAATTGTCTGAAGATACTTTTTTGAAACCTACTTTTTCAAGGTAAAAAACTAAACCTTACTAATTTAACATTTTGACTCGACATTAGCCAAGGATTCAGAAAAACCTACTTTTTCAAACTCGTCCTAGACAGTTTATCTGGCTCTGATCATCTTTAGACAATGCTTGACATGACAATGACTTGACATGACATGAGCCAAGGATTCAGAGGAAAAATTATTTCTTTCTAGACCTTACGGTTCAAAAGTTCTTAGCGTAAACATTAATGAAACTTTGGACAAGTGGTGGCGCTAGAGAGTTTGAGTTAGAGACGTCAAACTTTCTATGGTCAACATTGAGACTGTGATCTATCTGTGTGCCAAATTGCACAGCTTTCCCGCAAGCGGTACTATGAGCTGCCATAGATAGACTCGAGGGGAAGAAATGGAAGAGTCAGAAGAAGAAGAATAATAGGAACGCAAACGGATAGGTGCCATTGCACCTTTGATGCAGCCCATAAAGGTTAACATCATGTTGTTTATCTAATTAAATGAAATAATTAAACAATTCTGTTTTTCATTGTGCATGATTTTTACTGTTTGGTTGTTTTTTGTTTTTTTACGTTTTTACGTTAAATCCGAGAAACAGGATTTTTACAGTCTGACAGACAGACGTTTTTACAGTCTGTCGGGATGATCTGACCTGACTGAGGGTCATCAGCAGAAATGAAATGAATGAAGAAAAGCAGATAAGGGCGTTATGCCCTCCAACCTCTTACGCAAAACCTTTCAAAGAGTCAAAGAAAAGTACACAAACCATTACAAGACAACAGCGATTACGTTTGACAAGCTGAACATGTGTAATGCTTTACATTTGCTTCTGTTCGACATGTTCAATATTGCGATATCAATAAATATTCAGTAAAACTGCTGTTTCCTAATCATTCATGTTCATACTACACACTTTTTTTTCTGATAAAACAACGTTTTTCAGGTAATTTCCTTTGTAAGTTTCAAGCTTTGCCTACATATACTAATTGTGCCATATATAGTGTCCCCCAAATATCATATTCAGTGCAAGGTTAAAAGGAATAAGATGAAGAAGGAGATGAAGGAGCAAAAGAAAAACGAAAAAATCAATGTGATCTTAAAGTTCAGAATCTTTGATATTTTAATATAAAATTCAGAATCTTTCTGTTATTTCCTTGCTAGTTTAATTATATTTTATTTTAAATATTTGCAAATAAACATCCCGTTGTCTATGTAAGCCTAACTCTTTATCAGCTAATTATTTTGTTTGGTTTTCTGGAGATTTTCAGAGGGAACCGACCCAGTAAATGGAGGACGTGATGATCGTGCTCTCATCTTTATTTAGCCTACCTGCGAATATCAGATCACTGATTTATACTTTAACCTGTAACAACCTAATTGATAACACACATACACACACACAGTATATTTTGCAGTTCATTTTCACTTTCACTTCTTAGGTTTTTGGGGTTCACGCATATATCCCTATAAAATAAATGTTTCCTAAAATCAAATACATTTAAACATGTTTGTGCGCTGTGTAACTCTCGTGTCACTGTTATTTAGGACATTATGTCTCTCAGCAAACAGACGTTGCGACAGAATGTACACAGGGTTTAACCGAGGAGTCACTCCGCGTCTCGCCATTGTCTTAATATGGTCTTTGTCTTAATATGGACAATCCATCCCGTGTGTCTTAATATGGTCCACCCGTCCGTCACAGCAGCGCCATCTCGCGCAGAGGACAGAAAACAGTAACAGCGACTCATAGAAAACACAACGCTGAACACAAGCGCCATCTAGCGGTGTTTGTGTTAAAATAAATTATAGAAATGCATTAATAATAGCATGGTAAAATAAATGTGTTGGATTTGTTACTTAGCTTCTGTATTTGCATTTATATAATTATTTAAACTTTCAGTATGAGATTCCATATATCGATATAGTCAGTAGCTATTTTCCAGCTATTTTCCATTTTCCAAGCTTTGTAGAATTAAAGTAATTATATTTGCATGTGCCTTATAACTGCCCCAGTCATAAATTTATTACATGACCTCTTTATGTTTAAAAAGTATGTGGACACCTCTACTAATTATTATTATTAACTAATATAATTACTTAATGGGTTGTACTGAACAACTTATAATGACTTAACATTTCCTTATGTATTTAATTGACTGTTATTACAAAGCAGCTTTCATTATGGTAATTATTGTTATACTAATGATGGAAGGTCATGAATAATTGTGTTTATCTCCATCAGATTCTTAATGGTTGACTGTGGATCCAAACTCAGTGAATTACTGGCTCTGTCTGATTACTTATGCTGACACTATCCTGATCATCCAGACCGTTGTACGTAATAATCAGTCCTGGAGATCGTACTGTACTCCAGACTATTGCTCATTCTTGCACAATAACAATGAGACTGAACTTCCTGTAGCATCTAGCAGTAGAATAGGAGTGTATGTGAATCACAGTGCAGGCATTTTATCCCTCTAATACAGATAATTCACACTGGCATTTCTCTTTGTCTTAAAAAAAGTGTTTCATGTATGTTACTGGAAAATTATGTGCATAGTTTTCTCTGACATCAGATAAAGACATTTCTAGCATCTCAACCAGATAGCACACGTACATCTGCAAGATGTCTGTTAAAGATCTCTTGATCTGGAAAGCATCTGCTGAGTACAATGTTCTCATACCTTCAGTTCTGCTGATATGCATACCTGCATATGCATGCATGCATACATACAGCATATATCAGGCTTTTCGTCTTCATATAGCCTATTTATGTTTTCTTTACTGCTCCTGCACACATTTAGATGAAAAACACCATTCTGCTCAATTTAGTATCGCCGAGAAAATATAACAGATGATGACATATAGGCTAGAAGAACATAAGGTATAGTAATATAAAATATGAAGTATCACCGAGTGAAAAGGAAGTCACATGCTTTTAGTTTTGCTTTAATATATGAACGGTGTGACTTTTATTTTAGTGTATAGATTAGTTCTACGGGAAGCAGAAAGTTTCCTACGTCATAACTTTTAACTGACAGGGGCTTTATCAGGTCAGCAACGATTGGAAATACTTTCAGATCGATCAATAATTTGTCTTCCATTTAACTGAAGAGTCAATAAAGAAGAAGAAGAAAAAAAAAAACACTTTCAGAAATCAAAGTCGGGGAACAGCGCGTACAGTAGGCTATGTGGTGATTTTCTGTAGGTACAGGTGAGTTCAGTGTCCGACTGGATTCATATGTGAAATCACAGCTGACTATGTTTTGCTCTTTACTGACAGTTTATTCAAGTTTATTCAAGTCTTTATGGGTTTTCAGCATAGCCTGTGCTTTTTGTTGATGTTAATTTGAACATGCAATTCCCTTTTATGCCAGTAGGAGAAAAAAAAAGGTTGTAAAAAATGCCCACTGCCCCTCTCTATTGATTGGACCTGGCCTCATGTCTATAGGTTATTTAACCAACGCCCACTGAACTATAGCAACAAACGAAGAAAACTTGCACTTTTCTTTGGTCCCTTATCGAGCGCTCCGCGGAGAGCGAGCTCTCCCGGCTTAATGCACATTGCGACGGCTTCAACGGGGCCGTGCTTATTATATCGAGGGAAAATACATAGAAAGAAAGCTGTGAAACATGATCAGATTTGCCCTTTTGGCGGTCACACTGTTTAGATTCTATTAGGGTAAGTCGTTCTGAAGTTATTGGCGTTTACTGCTGAATGTGTCGCGAATATCCAAAACAAAACCAGCTTAACCCCGCTGTCCTAGCGAAGGTTTGTTTAGTTGTGTTAGTTTCTGTTTTTCTGAATAGGCTAAACAAAGCCAAAGTAAACAGACAAATCGGTTTATTAGAATGTAAGTATTTTAAACTCGATGTTCCGTTTGCCAGTATAACGTTATATTGCATGTTATTTTTCGTCACTAATAGCATTTAGAGGTGCGTTTCTGCTGAGACCTCACGCGCATGCGTGGAAATTCGTTTACTTTCACTTGATTAACACGGTGTAGGAATGATCCGAAAAATCTCATCTTCGCAACAAGACAGGTTTAACAACATCAGATATCATTATTAAGCTGAACGTTTAAGAAACTATACAGTCATTTATCATTTTTATGATAGAACAGCGTAAACGTGACCTCCTCTTTAAAATATTCATGCATAAACAGATGCATTATTATTTATTTTAATGTTTGTACGTGAGACATTATTTGTCAGTAAATATTTTATAGAGCTCTGAAATTAAAAACTCATGTAATGTTTTCATCTGTTTAACAACCTTAGCCTAGATTCACCTTATTTTTCCCCTAAGAGCGGGCGTGGCCATTTGTAAATTTTAGGGGTAATTTTTAAACTTTTGCTGCTTGATATTGCAAACTGTGTCTTACCATATTATTTTAATGTATTGACAAAAAATAATATCTCTATATTTTCTGGGATTTGATCGTTAACGATAATTATAATAACAACAATCTCCTAATGTTTTTTATATTCTGTGTGTTGGTCAGTTCACAGCAGTGATAGAAATGAATCTTTTCCAATAAGGAGGAAACAAAAAAGCTGCATCTGTCACTGTTACCCACGGTTTAGTGCAGCTCAGAGGGACATGGAATGCTTTAAACTGCAGTTACAATGCATAAATAATGTTTTGATATTTTGATTTAAACATAAAATGTTGAATACTGATATTTTAAATTATTTATAAAATGGAACAATACTTTAAATATGATATTAAAACCGCCAGTAGGTGGCAGCAAGTCAAATGTCAATTTTTTGTTAAAACCGCAATTGTGATGTTATTGCACAGTGGGAACAGTTTTAGTGTTTAATACACTTTGTTGTTCTTCTTGTTTTTTTTTTTTTTTTCCCAGAAGTCTCACACATTACCAGAAAGTAGCTTACTTCTGCATTAAAAAAATAAGGTGAATAATCTGCAATACGCAGGAACACGTCTTTTTTTTGCTCACATCTTGTCACTGGGGTAGACTGTCAACTGCTTTTCTGTTGCAAGATTCAGTGCAAAATCCCATCTAGACTGTTGGTCTCATGAACATGATTTGCTTAATTAAAATGCAAGCAGGTTAGTTCTAGTCAAAGGGATTGCAACAACTGCCAGGCAGAAGCTACGTTTCCCCCCTTTCAATGTGAATAAGCAAAATGATGGTTGTAAAATGTAATTGTTATGTATCAGAAAGTGAGTGTGTTCAACAAATGTAGGTATTTCTGAAAATGAAGTGCCTATATCTAGCTATATCTATATCTATGACTGCATAAAGATAGTGGCATGAGAGTATATACTTCAGTCCAATTTACTACAAATGATAGCATGACTCTGTAAAATTGAAGACCCACTATAATCCTACCCTAATAGCTAAATTAAGAAAAGCAAAACCATGCATAAACTGCTCTCTGTCTGTGTTCATATACAGCGAAATGGCAGAAGCCAGCATCTCATGGGCCGAGGATCAGTTCAGCTGTCCAGTGTGTCTTGATCTCCTGAAGGATCCAGTGACGATTCCCTGTGGACACAGTTACTGTATGAGCTGCATCTTAGGTTGCTGGGATCAGGAGGATTGGAAAGGAATCTACAGTTGTCCTCAGTGCCGACAGACCTTCAGTCCAAGACCTGTTTTAGGTAAAAATGTGGTGTTTGCTGAAATGGTGGAGAAGCTCAAGAAGATGACACTTCTAGCAGCTGCTCCTGCAGTTCATCACACTGGATCTGGAGATGTTCAGTGCGACTCCTGCACTGAAATTAAACAGAAAGCAGTGAAATCGTGTCTGGAGTGTCGAAGCTCTTACTGTCAAAATCATCTTGAACAGCATGAGAATCTCTTCAGAGGTAAAAAACACAATCTGATGGACGTCACTGGACGACTGCAGGATATTATTTGCCCTCGACATGGTAAAATGCTGGAAATTTACTGCCGTACCGACCAGCAGTGTATCTGTATGCTGTGTTTGGTGGATGAACACAAAAATCATGACACCGTTTCAACTGTAGAAGCGTGGAAAGAGAAACAGGTACTGCTCCAAACTGGAATTTGTGTAACTCTGTTTCCTTATTTGTTACCTGTTTTTTCTTAAACTAGTGCTCAGAGGTTGTATTGTTGAATATATTTTTATTCAACAATGGCTCAAAAGTCATTTAATAAAAAAAAAAATTGTATTATTTTATTTATTTATGAAGTTATATTTTTGTTCAACTGCAGAGATGTTTGAATGAAACACTGACAAAAATCCAAAAGAGAATCCAGCAGAAAGAGAAAGATCTTAAGGAGTTGGGAGAGGCTGTGGAGTTTCATAAGGTGAAGTTTGAAAAATAAGAAAGGTTTGAGTCTTAGTTTGGACTTTCCTCCAGTGGTGGAGCTTTTTTAGTCCCACTGTGATTGTAATCGGTGTCCTTTAACAGCGCTCTGCACAAACAGCAGTGGAGGACAGTGAGAAGATCTTCAGTGAACTCATCCACTCCATTGAGAAACGTCGCTCTGAGGTGAAGCAGCTGATCAGAGATCAGGAAAGAGCTGCAGTGACTCAAGCTGAAGAACAACTGGAGCAAATTAAGAAGGAGATCAATGAGCTGAAGAAGAGAAATGCTGAGCTGAAGCAGCTATCAAACACAGATGATGATGATGTTGTTAATTTTTTCCAGGTAACAGATCTTCTTATATACATGACTGAGGACTTCAACAAGCGTCTCGACTTACAGGGAATTTGTCTTTTTATCTTTGTGTCTGTAGAGTTTGCAGTCTGTCTCTTTCTCTGGATCTATAGACAACTACATTGTCAGTAATCATTCTTTTGATGCTGTAGAGAAATCTGTCTCTCAGCTCAGAGACGAGCTGCAGCAGTTCTGCAGAAAGACTATTAAAAATTTGTCTTTAAGAGGTAAATGCTCATTTCTTTTCGGAAATGAGTTCAACACCATTCATTGAATAATAATAAAAAAAAAATAGGTGCTTTGTTTAAATTTCTCTTGAGATGAGAATTAACTGCAGATGTGTTTCATGTCCACAGTGAAAACTGTCCAGGTCATTGTCATTCCTGAATATCAGACCAGACAGGAGTTCCTACAATGTGAGTTGCTATTAAAAAAAACACACAATAATCTAAAATCCAATCTAGTGGGAGGGTTTCTTCAGTGGAGTACAAAAGATGATACTTTGAGAGATTGTTTTTGTCTCTTTCATTTTCAGTGAACCCTATATAAAACAGACAAAGCTAAAGTCACTAATAATTGTGCCCGTTTTTCCATTAGATTTTCGTCGGCTGACTGTGGATATGAATACAGTGAATTATTTACTCCATCTGTCTGAGGGAAACACAGTGATCACTATCAGTGGCACACATCAGTATTATCCTGATCATCCAGACAGGTTTGACCGTTGGTCTCTGGTGTTGTGTAGGGAGAGCATGACTGGACGATGTTACTGGGAGGTGGAGTGGAGAGGAACATCGGGAGTAGACATAGCAGTGGCATATAAGAGCATCAGGAGGAAGGGAGTGGAAGAAGAGATTGATGCTGGACGTAATGATCAGTCCTGGAGATTGTACTGCACTCCTTTCTGTTGCTCATTCTGGCACAAAAATATTGAGACTGTCCTTCCTGTAACCCGTGTGTCCAGTAGAATAGGAGTGTATGTGGATCACAGCGCAGGGGTTTTGTCCTTCTACAGCGTCTCTGACACAATGAGTCTCATCCACAGAGTCCAGACCACATTCACTCAGCCACTCTGTGCATTGTTTGGACTATATGAGAACTCAGTGGTGAAACTGTGTCGCCTAAACAGTTAAATTCTACAGGGAAATCATGTCAATACGATTTTTAAAATCAGAATAACACCATGTTTGGACTAGATAATGACTCAACATGATTAAACTGTACTGTTTGACCAAACAAATCATACAGATTCTATTAATATTGTGTCATATCCACTACTTAACCATTTGCAAATCGCAAATATATTAAGAGAAAGATTTCTCATCTGATGAGTATAATAATCGATATAGTATAAATGTTGAAAAATGAATGAAATGTAGAATTGTTTTTTTTTTTTTTAGAAATTTTATGTAACTCTTGTTTGACTATAAGAAGTAGCTTTCAAATCTCACAGTAAAATATTTGTTTAAATATACAGAAATAAATAGTTACAAATACTTTGAAAATACAAAGATTTCTAGACTGAATACTGAATACCACTGGTGGATTGGGAATTACTGACAGTGTAGTTTAGTCCCGCCTCCAGAGTTTGAACTTGTCATGTTCTGCTTTGAAGTGGTCAAGGGCTCGCATAAGTTGAAGCCATAGATGAGTGTGCGTAACTTTTAAAGTAAGTTTATTTTCCCATATATATTTATACACACACACACACACACACACGCGCAACATATTGCTGTATCGAAACGTTCTGATGTTGGATGTTTAATGTATCTGTATTTTTGTGAACCAAATCTGTCTCTGATGCGTGCTGTATTTGTGATAACGAATAATATTTCGTATTTTACTTTAATGTATAGCCTACACTGTAAAAATGTCAGTGGACCATATTTATGTGTAGCCTACTGATAAGATTACGGTTTTTTTTCCACTGAAGAAAAAAAAAACACACATTTGTAATCCCATACACAACCATAAAGAAATGCAACTGGTTTGAACCTTTATTAAAGATAGTAACTGGACTTTTTTTGTGATAGTAACACAAAAAAGACATTTTTACAGACTTTTGTGCATTCTTACCGATGCCCCGCGATGATCCCAGCTAAATCAAACCAGTTCAAAAAACTACTTAACATAAGACTTGATACAGACAGTTCCCCCATGTGCTAGTTTGCAGTCGGCTTTTTGGTTTAGGGTTGTGACGGTGAGGAAATTTCCCCACCGGTTAACCGACGTGTGACAACACCGGTAATAGCAGTATTACCAGTGTACCGAGGTAGTTGGAGTTTTCCATCTTTTCCTCGCTTGTAAATGCCCGTGTGCATTTAACTTTCACTTTCGGCGTTAGTTGCTTGAATGGATAACAATGAAACATACAACGACAACCTCACTAAACATCAGTGGGATAAAATTTACGACACAATCGCGGTCCGGGGTGGTAGCCTATACGATGGTATACAAGGTGCGTTCACGCCATATCGGAATTCCCGTAATTACGAGATTCCAAAAAAGCCTTCACGTCCTTGTAGAACTGGTAATTCTAGGTGCGTTCGACTTGAACCACGGCTAAAGGCGGCAGTCAACGGGATCAGCCGGTTGCAGTTGGGGGCGGAGTTGAAAACGTACAGGTCAAGTCGGACACTTTCTGCTCTCCGTAGTGCTCTATATCGCAGATGAAGTGAATAAAACACACTGTTTGTCAAATACACAGACGTTTCAGAAACGTTTTCATGAGCAACAGAAACACCTTTTATATATACTGCTTAATACAGCAACATAGTTCAGCATAAACATATAATACTATTTAAATACTAATAATATGCTTTTATCCATGTTTTATGATACACTTGGCTACAGATAACATGCGACTACAGTAAAAAAGCTTATATGGTTCTAAAAACACAGATTTGTTGCAATTCACGTGTCACCTGCTATCTCAAAATTATGGTAATTACGAAATGGCAAGAAATGCAGTGCGGCTACTGGGCATGCGCACATTAATACAATGTAATTTTGGTCACTGCCGATTATTTTTCACCAGTCCTCCTTTTGGAAAAGATTCATGTTTATAGAAATGCAATAATTAATAGTTAATAATAGTTACAGGAAGTCACTCCCTACAGAAAAACCTGTTTCATATGTATTGTCTCTGTCTGTGTGTTCATACAGTGAAATGGCCGAAGCCAGTATTTCATGGACTGAGGATCAGTTTAGCTGTACAGTGTGTTTGGATCTGCTGAAGGATCCAGTGACGATTCCCTGTGGACATAGTTACTGTATGAGCTGCATCTCAAGTTGCTGGGACGAGGAGGATTGGAAGAGAATCTACAGCTGTCCTCAGTGCAGAAAAACCTCCAATCCAAGACCAGTTTTATACAAGAATGTGGTGTTAGCTGAAATGGCGGATAAGCTGAGAAAGGCAAGACTCCAAGCTGCTGCTCTTGCAGTTCATCATACTGGATCTGGAGATGTTCAGTGTGATTCCTGCACTGGAATTAAACAGAAAGCAGTGAAATCGTGTCTGGAGTGTCGAAGTTCTTACTGTCAAAATCACCTTGAACAGCATGAGAATCTCTTCAGCAGTAAAAAACACAATCTGATGGATGCCACTGGACACCTGCAGGAGAAGATGTGCCCTCGACATAATAAACCAGTGCAAATTTACTGCCGAACCGACCAGCAGTGTATCTGTATGATGTGTTTGGTGGATGAACACAAAAATCATGACACTGTATCAACTGCAGCAGAAAGGAAAGAGAAACAGGTACTGCTCCATACTGGATCTTAAGAGCAACAGTTTTTTCTGTCCTCATTTGTCCTCATTGTGCTTTTTTTGAGGTGCAGTGCATAGCCATTAGCTCATGTTCTCTAAAATATCATACAAATTATTGTAATACTGAAAAATTACTATATTATTTTCTTAAAATAAATATACCGTTTTATTCAGCATGAGTGTAATAAATTGATAAAAACTGACAGTAAATACATACACTTTCTATTTAGCAAAGAATCCTGAAAAATAAAATGTATCACAGTTTACAATAAAATATGCAACCAAAATGACATTGATAATAATTAGAAATGTGTCAGAAATTACTTATTTAAATATAATTTTTGCAGAGACATTTTGAGGAAAAACTGATAAACAAACAGAAGATAATCCAGCATAGGCAGATAAAGCTGAGAAACACTGTGAAGTCTCATAAGGTGAGTTTGGAGAAGAAGAAAAGTTTGTTTCTACCAGTGTTCCCACTGAAGCCCACAATAAACTGGTTGAAATGTGTTTTATATAACAGCGCTCTGCACAGACAGCAGTGGAGGACAGTGAGAGGATCTTCACTGAACTCATCTGCTTAATTGAGAAACGTCACTCTGAGGTGAAGCAACTGATCAGAGATCAGGAAAAAGCTGTAAAGAATCATGCTGAAAGACGACTGAACCGGCTGGAGCTGGAGCTTGATGAAGTAAGGTGTAAAGATGCTGAAATGACGCGACTTTCAGAAACACAGGATCATGTTTATTTCATTCAGGTAACACCGATCTTCTCTAACACTGAGATGATTAACAATCTTACTCATAATTACAGGGAGTTTTTGATTGATTGATTGATTGATTGATTGATTTTTGTAGAGTTTGTCATCTGTCTCTCTCCCTGGATCTACAGATGACTTCACTGTCAGTTCTGATTTCTCTTTGGACGCCGTAGTGAAAACTGTGTCACAACTCAAAGATAAACTGCAACAATTCTCCAGAGAAACTATAGAAAATATATCTGAAAGAGGTAAATACTAATTTATTTTATTATTTTTTTAATTAAAAATATAAATAGTTTAATTAGTTTCTTGATGTGAATTAAACTGCAAATGTGTTTTTGTACTGTAGTGAAAACCATCCAGGTCATTGGCACTCCTGAGTATCAGACCAGAAAGGAGTTTCTACAATGTGAGTTGTAAGTTGAAAGCACAATTCTAAAGTTAAATACAAAATCTGCAAAGCTGAATTAGTTGCATATGTGCACTGTGACACTGGCTAAAAAACTCCATCTGTGACTACACATGACAGTATCTGAAAAATGTATATGGTTCATAAAAAATTCAAAGTTCCCTTTTATTACAGTTCACACAAACATAGCATTTGGCAATGCTTGTGGGGAAGACTCTGTTTTCATCAAATACTGAAGCCTGATTGGATAATTTTTGTGCATGAATAAATGACATTTCAGCTTACCAAAATGAGCAGGGCCATCAGAATCTTTCTTCTGGAAGCTACTGGAAAAGCCTAGGTAGCGAAAAGGCACTCTCTTACAGTGCTTCTCCCCTGACACTTAAAAGCAAATTCCACTCTAATTGAGCATATTCTGTGACATTTGTTGCCTTGCCTCAGACAAGCACGGTAAGTGCATGCTGAAACAATGCTCACAGAGACAGACTGCTCTCACTGTGAGAACATGAGTCTTGCCTCATTACAGTAAGCGGCCCTGCCTCTCGTGCCTGTTTCCTTCCTCATAGGGGCTTCAGAGGAAGAAACAGCAGAGTCAGAGGGCTAAGCAGATGAGCCAGAGTAAACTCATGCTGGCACAGATCCTACGTCCTCATACACCATGTGCTCTTCTCCCATAAGAATCAGCATCCCTCATCAGGCGTTAGCAGACTGGTCTCTTTTGGAGGATCCGTGGAGCATTCTGCTGATGACTCCATGTCATTAGCATCCTCTGATGTGGAGGATTGGTTGTGCCCCATGGAAGATCCCAGCTCGCATCTGCTCAGCCACTGTCAGCGAATACCCTGCCAGAGACCTCCACCATTCTTCCCGGAAGTTCATGATAAACTCACCAAGTCGTGGTGTATTCCCTACTTTGGCAGCATCTGCTGGTTTGCTTTTGCCTCCTTCACCTTAAATGAAGGGTACGAGAAGCCACTCATCTGGAGAGGCTGTTGCTGCACATATCTGTCTACCCTGGAATAGAAAGCCAAGGCAGTTCACCTTTTCAAGCCCTGCAGGACCACTTCAGCCCTAGCAGGTACTGTAGGGCCTACTCTGCACCTGGAGTCTAGCTCAGACTCTGCTACTTTCAAAGAGCTTCGCAGTGCAACTGACCTGGCTCTGCAAGCTATAAAATCAACAGGCCAGGCAATCTATTTTTATTCTTTTTATTATTTGTGTCTTGTCTTGTCACTGCCATTCTGTTTCTACTGTGGAAGCTTCTACCATCAAAACAAATTCCATATATATGTAAACATACCTGGTAATAAAGCTCTTTCTGGTTATGATTGGTAGGTTAATGGCCAGCCAGGCAGTTTGGCCCAGCTGTGGATGGGTTCACTGTACACTTCACTGGAGCTCAGAAGTCATTGCAAGCTATGTGCCACTTTCTCACCAAGCACTCCAGCTCCCATTTCTTTCTACAGGTGCTGCTGGAAAAGTCTCAAGGTTTACGTGGCACTCAAGGTTTTACAAGGCAGTCATCACAGCAAATCAGTCTTGTGGCCGGCCAGCCAGTTGCTGGCCAACTTGCCCTCCTACTCTTTTAACCTGGGATCTATCAATGATCCTCAAGGCCCTGCTAGGTCCTCCATTTGAGCCATCACAGTTGGTTAAATTGCAGTCACTGTTACTTAAACCCACTCTCCTGGCTTTACTGTTGGTCAAGTGAGTGGGCAATCTGGAGGCACTCTCAGTGAGCATGTCCTGCCTTGATTTTGGGCTTATGTCGATAACAGATGATCCCACTAGAAAGTAGATGCCATAGCACTAGCTTATGCCTCAATGGGCTTCAGTGCCCTACTGGAATAAGGCCTCACTCTACCAGAGGTATGGACTCCTCATGAGCCTGGTTCAGTAAAGTGTCCATCGGTGATATCTGTGTGGTAGCTGGTTGGATTTCGCCATCTACCTTTGCTAGGTTTTTTAACCTGGACATCCTTGCCCTTTAGACACGATCAGGACATTTTTATCCATGGACTCTAGCTTCATAGCTAGATTCATCACTGATTCATTGTTAGTTTGTCCTTATATAAGCACTTGCTTGAGTTTAGGACTGGGGCTTGCAGGAAGGCTTTTTGTTCTGAGCTATTGGATGTAGTTTCTATAACCGTTAGTGAGTGCAATGTGAGTGAACTGTATCAAAAAGGGAACACTCCAGTTACTAACATAACCTTGGTTCCCTGACTTGTTGATAGGTTGAAAATGGATTAAAGTTTCACTGATGGTTTAAATAGTCAGAGATACAGCAATAAAGTCCAGCATTATCATTATGTGATGATAATAAATCTATCTAAAGTGTCATATTCAGTATGAAAGTTCAAGAATAATTCTGTGTTTATGTCCATTAGATTCCTGTCAGTTGACTCTGGATCTGAACTCAGTGAATTATTTCCTCCGTCTGTCTGAGGGAAACACATTGATTACTGTCACTGACACAAAACAACATTATCCTGAACATCCAGACAGATTTGATCATTGGTGGCAAGTGTTATGTAAAAAGAGTGTGACTGGATGCTCTTACTGGGAGGTGGAGTGGAGCAGCAAAGAGCCATCGGGTGTGGACATAGGAGTAACATATAAGAGCATCAGCAGGAAGGGCAATATTCTTGAGAGTGTAGCTGGGTGTAATGATCAGTCCTGGAGATTGTACTGCACTCCTTTCTGTTGCTCATTCTGGCACGACAACACAGAGTTTGTCCTTCCTGTAGTCAATATCTCCAGTAGAATAGGAGTGTATGTGGATCACAGCGCAGGGATTTTGTCCTTCTACAGCATCTCTGACACAATGAGTCTCATCCACAGAGTCCAGACCATATTCACTCAGCCACTTTATGCCGTGTTTGGACTAGATAGCAACTCAAAGGTAAAACTGTGTCGACTGGCCAATTAATTTTGCTGATTATTTTGTCATATCACATGATGGATTGATGTCAGTAAGGTATCATGGGACTTTTCTAATCACACATATTTATTTTAATAAAAGTTTAATTAGTCTAATAATAAAACTTATCAAATGAAATCAATAATGGCTGTAGTGTAAGAGAACTTATAATGAATATATGTTAAAAAATGTTGAAATGTGACACAACGCAATAAATAATTTAAATAAATACAGTGAAAAGAATAAATTTTTTTCTGCATGGGCTACTAATCAAATGTGCTGTGATCTTAATTTAATTTGTTGTACACAAACAAAATCTGACAAAGTGACTGTAGGAGCCAAAATGTGTAACAAAGGTGGTTTTGTTCTTATTATGACCACTGAGTGGCGCTGTGAGTCTTATACGTGACTTAAGTATATAGGTAGCCTTCCTACTATGGTAGGTAAGCATTTGACCCGGAAGGGCAAAAAGTATTTGACCGCAACAGCATGCAACTGATGTCTCTGTAAACTTCCCTTTGATGTAAGCTTTGGAAATAGAATTGAACATTTTTGCACTTTGAAGTGTTGTGGAGCTAATAAACATTGTATAGTGATGCGACGGAAGAATGGTCTTCTCGTTCCTTATGGAGATATTCAACAAGGAAGTAATGTGGCACCCTCCAGACCTCCAGGGAGGACCCACACCTGTTCACCAGCCGTACCCGGGCATCCTACACTTAAAGAAGCAAAATGTGTCAACCTAAGTAATCCGGAATCAAACAACTCAGTAGCTTCAAGTATTAGATTTAGTTTCTACAGTGACGCATGAGTGAACAAGAATATTCATGTACAAATAAGCTTTTCTTGATTCCTCCATCCTCATTTTCTTTCCTTACATCTTTCCCTTGCATCCTAAGGGGAAACGAGGACGCACAAATAAGAAATGAAAAGCACCCATCCCTGCTAGCACACATACATCTCGGAGATGTCTATTTGATGTTTTCATTTACATCTGCAAGACATAGTTTGCTCATCTGCAATACGTCTATGGGACGTTTCCTATCAGATGTCAAATAGATGTCTATTAGATGTCTTTAAAATGTTTATGATTTTGAATGTATGTAACTGACATCTTACAGATGTCTGCCAGACATTTGTACACAGCAGATGCTTTACAGATCAAGAGATCTTTAACAGACATCTTGCAGATGTACGTGTGCTACACTGTACACAAATACACTACAGCAGAACACAAGCGCCTCCTGTAAATTAGGCTCTATGACTATTAACACTTAAGGTTTTGCTGCTGTTAACACATTATGTCACACAATGTTAACACATTGCATGGATAGTTTTTTTTTCCATTTCTTTTTTTTTTTTTTTTTTTTCCGACAGATTATTTGTCCATTATTCAACTACTTGTTAACTGCAAGTAAGCAAGGTTTGGATTAATCAAACAAGATTTCAGTGTGTATGTGTCAGCAAATTAACTGTGCTTCCTGGAATACTCCCCTGATATGAAGCGGTTTAATCCGGAGCATAGTTTTCGAAAAGGGTGGTCTGTTTTACTCGCAAATTGCTTTTGATTTTTCTTTCTTTTTTTTTTCTTTGATTGCTTTTGCTTTGATTTTAGTTTCATAATGAGGCCCAGTGTGTGCACATTTTTATCTGATTTAACATTTCCAGCATATCAACCATCAGGATTTAGCGGTTTCTGGTATCACTGCTTCTGGTACACCCAGATCATCAACATATTTTAGATTTTTTGACTGTTTTTAGATCACATTTTTTTTCCTAATGTGTGTTTGAATATGTATGTGGAGTGCATTTTTTAAAGAAAGACGTCAGATGGATTTAGAGGCTTTGCATCTGAACTATACACACACACACACACACACACACACACACACACACACACATACATTTTGTATGTCTTCCTTATTAGACACACTTAAACCAGGTCTTCCAGTGTCTACTAATGAGCTGATTATTTGAATCAGTTGTGTTAGTTGAGGGAGACGTAAATGTGCAGGGCAGGTGGGCCTCCAGGACAGGTTTGAAAACCTTTAGATAAGGTGAATCTACAGGAAGCAAAACGTGGAACAATTTGAAACGCCGCAAATACCTTCAGATCGGTAGACGGGTCGTTTGCACCTCATGCAACTAAATTTTAGGTAAAAAACAAAAACACTCGCAGAAATCAAGGTCGCAGCAGATGACGTGCTTTGTGGTGATTTTCTCCAAGTAGCCTACAGGTGAGTTATGTCTCCGATTGGAGTCAAATAAGTCACAGCTGATTTAGGAAGAGTTTATTCAAGGACTGCTTATGGGTTTTCGTAGTCTCTTTTTTGGGGTTTTGTAAATCAAACAAAGCAAAATATTTTATTTGTTAATTGCTTATGAGAACGTTCATGTTAGCATTATAGATTTTGCGTAATTTTTGGTCACCAGTTTTTAGAATAGAATTTCGTTTCCCCCCAAATGAATAGGGTGTAGGCAAGATTCGACCAATCACATCAGCCCGATCTTGTCTTAATATGACAGTTTTAAGACTTTAATAAATAAATAAATTATATGTTTTGAAGAATATCTTATTGGATACCATTATTGCACAGGAGAACAACCGAACGTTTAAGAAACAATAATCTTTATGATAATGATATATCTTTACTTACTAGAATTTAACCGTACCATCCATAAATATGAATTATCATATATTTTAATAATTCTGCTTGAGACATTATTTGCCATTCAGTGTTTTTAAAATCTAACAATTTTTATGCGTTTAACTGCATTAATTTACAATAGTTAGGTACACTTCTCTTTTTTTTTCTCACATATTGTCAGCGATAAACTACTTCTGTCTCGCTAAATCCTGTCAGGCTGCTTTGCTCATGAATATTAAGTTGTTGCTTTTGCCTGAACTGATTTGCTGATAAAGCACAAGCATGTGAACTCTAACAAATGGAATTACATCTGTTGCTAATGCGACCAGCAGGCAGAAGCCAAGTTTTCCCTTATTTTTTGTGAATAAGCAAAATAATTGTTGTAAAATGGATTTATTATGTCTCAGAATACATATGAGCTCGTTCAGCCAACATATATTTTTCACTTAGAGTTGATAGTTTGACTGAGCACAATTAAATATGTTCTGTGCATATACATTTTGTATATGTGCATTATTAGAGCAAAAATATAGATTTTTACAGCGTATAATGCTTATTACACCATTGCTGACAGCGTTTAGATCGGCCAATAATCCAATGTCATTAAAAGCATGTTAACAAATAAAATTTGTGAATCAAGTCCAAAGAATGATTTATCACACATGAGACCCACTATAATTCCACCCCAATAATGCCTAATTAAAGGACTGCAAAATCATGTGTCAACTAAGTGCTCTCTCTGTCTGTGTGTTCATGCAGTGAAATGGCTGAAGCCAATATTTCATTGAATCAGGATCAGTTCTTCTGTCCAGTGTGTCTGGATCTATTGCAGGATCCAGTGACGATTCCCTGTGGACACAGTTACTGTATGAGCTGCGTCTCAGACGGGAATCGGAAAGATCAGAAGGGAATCTACAGATGTGCTTTATGCAAACAAAGCTTTACTCCACGACTGATTTTAGGTAAGAATGTGGTAATTGCTGGAATGTTGGAGAAACTTAAGAAGATGAGACTCCAAGCTTCTGGTCCTGCAGTTCATCACACTGGATCTGGAGATGTTCAGTGTGACTCCTGCACTGGAATTAATAAGAAAGCAGTGAAATCCTGTCTGGAGTGTCAAAGCTCTTACTGTCAAACTCATCTTGAACAACATGAGAATCTCTTCAGAGGTAAAAAACACAATCTGATGGACGCCACTGGACACCTGCAGGAGATGATCTGCCCTCAACATGATAAACTGCTGGAAATTTACTGTCGTACTGACCAGCAGTGTATCTGTATGCTGTGTTTGGTGAAGGAACACAAAAATCATGAAACCGTATCAACTGCAGAGGCAAAAGCAGAGAAACAGGTACTACAACTTTCTCGTATTTTTTTTCTCAGTCAGGGAAACTGATATAATTATGTTTTGACAGAAAATAAAAAACGTTATTTTAACTGGTGATAATCCTATGAAATGTGTGTGTGTGTGTGTGTGTGTGTTTTTTTTTTTGTTAAATCAGAAGCATCCTTGGTAAATATATAAGGCTTTAAAAGTCTTATGTACCCAAAATACTGAAAGTGTTGATTTAAAAATATTTCTAATTTTTGTAGAGGTGTTTGGTAAAGAAACAGAGAAACATACAGAAGATAATCCAGCAGAAAGAGAAAGATCTTCAAGAGTTGCGAGAGGCTGTGGAGTCTCATATGGTGAGTTTCGAGAAGAAGAGAATTTTGAGTCTCAATTTGGACTTTCCTCCAGTGCGGGTGTAATTGCCCTGAGAAAAATGGGGAGAAATAATCACGAGTGATGCTGTGATTTTTCCTCAGTGAGAACATTTACTTGTATCTGTTAAACACACTTAACTCGCATTCACAACACACTGGTTACAGAAGTATTTGTGGCTATGCTCCCACAAAACTCAACAGTTACAAAATAACAATATGGAATATTATACAAAATGTGCACTGTCAAGTTTTACAGCATGGGGGGTTGGGGGGTTGGTGGGGGGGAATCTAGTATACAGCCATGTGCTTTGATCATTTACACGTATTAACACACTTAGTGAAACTTTACTCCTCCTCGTTCAAAGATTACATACACATACTCTTAACATTCAAACCCATTTTGGAAATGCATTATAATCACCCCAGTGATTTGATACCTGAGAAAAACAGGGAGAAATAATCACAAATGATGCTGTGATGTTTCCTCAGTGAGAACATTTACTTGTATGAGGAAACACTCACGATCTCACCTGAGAAATTGAGTCGTAAATGATCGATCCCAGACTAATGGATCAGGTCTCTTTTGCCGATCACCACCTGTCTGAACTTTCTTGACTATTTATTGACTATTTCCCCATTCCATTTCTACCTCTTTCAAACCCAATTAATGTTGAAACTAAATTACTTTGTACATTAAAAAAAATTAAACAAAATAAAATGACTTTTTATATTGAATAAAACCAAGTCCGTATTAACTGTGCTGCATAGTGCAATCAATACTTTGAATACTAATTAATTCTATGAATACTACCCATTACACAGGAGCTCTGATAACCCATTGAAGGCACTGTGTGATTGTAATGTGTGTTTATCAGCACTCTACACAGACAGCAGTGGAGGACATGGAGAGGATCTTCACTGAACTCATCCGCTCCATTGAGAAACGTCACTCTGAGGTGATGCAGCTGATCAGAGATCAGGAAAGAGCTGCAGTGAGTCGGGCTGAAGAGCGATTGCAGCGACTGCAGCTGGAGCTTGATGAATTGCGGAGGAAAGATGCTGAGATGAAGCAGCTTTCAGAGACAGATGATTATATTCATTTCCTTCAGGTAACAGAGATCTTCTCAAACACTGAGGACTTTAACCAGCTTCTGTAATTACACGGAGTTTGTGTTTTTGTCTTTGTAGCGTTTGCCATCTGTCCCTGGATTAACAGGCTCAGCTGTCAGTTGTCATCTGTCTTTTGATGCTGTAGTGAAAACTGTGTTTCAACTCAGAGACAAATTGCACCAGTTCTCCAGAGAGACTATAGAAAACATAACTGCAATAGGTAAATACTACTGTATTCTCAGAATGAGTTTAGCAATTAGCACAATTAATTTAATATATATAGTTCAGTTTCTTTGTGAGAATTAAACTGCAGATGTGTTGTGGTGTCTGTAGTGAAAACCATCCAGGTCTTTGGTGCTCCTGAATATCAGACCAGAAAGGACTTCCTACGATGTGAGTTACTAAAAAAAAAAAAAAAAAAAAAAAAAAAAAATATATATATATATATATATATACACAAATCTACAAATCCATGGAAGATTTTATTCAACACTGAACCAGAACACTTTGTGTGTTTAAATACATGGGCTGCAAATTTAACCATGGATTAATTGCATGTGAAATTGAGTGAAAACCCCTTGACAGTATAGTAAAAGACTCTTTTTAGAACTTAGAAAATCAAAGTTTTCTGAGTACAGACATTAACTCAAGTTAACTGAGTTCATTTAACTTCAAATGCTTTGTGTAGCATAGACGTACATGCCATTCAGACAGAAATCACCAGTGAAAGCGAGTGAATAATGTAGAACAAAACATTATTTTGACAGAATATACAAGACACAAGTAATGTTTTTTTTTTTTTTTATTGACTGTAAAGGTTTAGCCATAAAAATACAGTAATGCATTACTATGTTGATAGGGGCATACATTACCCAGCAACTTCAGCATTCTGATTTATACATTTAAATTAGTTTATCATGTAATTTAATTTGTAAGATGTGGAATCATGTGTAAAATAAAGTGTTTTAGCTTTTTAAATCAAAATAATCAGTTACACTGTAAAATCCAACAGTTTACCTTAGATATAATTAGTTATCTTTGCTTGGTTGTTATACTAGGTTTAATTAAGTTACAGCTACTTTCAAGGCAAATAAAACATTTTACTTGCTGTTTTGAGTAACACTTAAAATATTTAAGTAACCACAAAATCCATGACATTAATACACCAGCAAGTGGCAACAGTGCACTAATAGAAATAGAAGAAAATAGAAGAAAAGAAAGAAAAAAAAAGTTTTTGAGATGGGGCAATTCTTAGCCTAATAGACTTTTTACTCATTTCCTTCACTTTGAAAGTCATCTTTTTGTAGTTGCATTCAGTCATTTCTCAGTCATCTTTAATGCTAAATTGTCAAAACAACTGAAAAATCTGAGAGAACATCACATAAGCTGACTTCATAAATTGATGTTTATTTTCCTAAAATATTTTTTGTTTGATAGTGGATAGTGATCCCTTTGTTTGGGCACTTGGACGTTTATTCAAGTTTTTACAATTTTCTTTCTATTGATGCTATATATTAAAAAGTGATCTAACATTTAATTAAATCATTACCTGGAGTTTTTCATGTTGATTAATGATCTTTTAAAGTTTTATTGCTTATCATAAACTCTTTATGAAGCTATTAACTAGGTTGATATAATCCTTTAATATTTGTGGAAATGCCTCACAATCAATCACACTTGAGTCACACACAAATTTCAACATTCAGCACCCTAAACACAATGGTAACAATTCAATTTTTATTTATTTGTATTAATTGTAACAATAACCATTTTATTAGCTCTTTTTGTTTTGCTACTGCTGACACAAAACAGCAAATAAAACTGGCAAACAACAGTAAAACAAAGCAGTTGCATAATTTATTCATGCCCCAATGCATTCTGGGAGTCAGTAATTCTGAGTAGCATAGTTACTCTCAGTGTTCCTCAGATCACAGATTCAATTAAGTTAACACAACTTAAATGGCTTAAGTATATTGAACTCAAAATAAGTAAGGAATACTTTTAATATATTAGGAAGACTTAAAATACACATAATACAGTTAAGTTACAATTACTTAGTTAAATTAAGGCAATTAATTTGCACAATTGAATTAAGTAAACAAATAACTTTTTACAGTGTACATATGAGTTGCAGAAATTTAAATTAAATTCTTGTTTGGTTGATATGAACTAAAGCTTCACTGATTTTTTTTTTTTTATCGACATATCAGATACGTAAAAAAAGTTTATCATTATAAAGAGATTATAGTTTTACATATTTGGATGGTTAATGTTGTATTAATGATGGAAGGTCATTAATGATTGTGTTTATCTCCATCAGATTCTCATCTGTTGACTCCGGATCAGAACTCTGTGAATAATTGTCTGCATCTTTCTGAGGGAAACACAGTGATCACTGACACTGACACAGATCAGTGTTATCCTGATCATCCAGACAGATTTGATCATTGGACCCAGATGTTGTGTAGAGGAAGTGTGACTGGACGCTGTTACTGGGAGGTGGAGTGGAGCGGTGGTGAGAGATTAGGAGTGGCTATAGCAGTAACATATAAGAGCATCAAGAGGAAGGGACAGAGTAATGAGATATTAGCTGGATGTAACAATCAGTCCTGGAGATTGTACTGCACTCCCAATTTCTACTCAGTCTGTCACAATAACATTGAGACAGTCCTTCCTGTTACCCGTGTGTCCAGTAGAATAGGAGTGTATGTGGATTACAGTGCAGGGGTTTTGTCCTTCTACAGCGTCTCTGACACAATGAGCCTCATCCATAGAGTCCAGACCACATTCACTCAGCCACTCTATGCCATGTTTGGATTTGATGGAAAGACATCGTTGAAACTGTGTCGTCTGACCAAGTAAATTATATAGAGGTTGAATAGGTTATTTTGTTATATAGTATGATGAATCAGTATGTGCCGACTGTTTCTACAGTCTGCACATTTAGAAACAATAGATATGCCAATGTTGTAATATAATCTATGGGGAAAATTTATTCTTTTAACAAATGGTCTATTACACATTTTACAAGTTAGACAAAATTTACCACAACAATAAAACGAGATGAATTCTAGTAGGCTAAAGGAGGTCATGAGAAAAGATTTATGTTAGTGCTGGTAGCTACAAGTTTTCTCCTGACGTCACACTCCCGTTTTTATAGCATCGCATAACTAACAAAAACCAAACTTATTTAAAAAACAAACACTTGATCTTACATCAGAGTTATAAAAACGACATAAAATGACAAAAAACATCTTTGGAATACAGTTATTTGAAGTGCAATTGAATTATTTAATTTGGCTCACGTCCCGTTAGATTGCATGGAGAGGGCAGAGTTTATGACCTATACTGGGACCAGCCACCTAGGGGCGAACGAAAAGTTTTGGCTTTACTTTTCAAGACTTGTGAGGCACACTTAGCTCTGCGTTTAATACTATCATCCTCAGCAGAATGGTCACAAAACTGCTTAACCTGGGAATCAGTGAGTAAATTAAATTTGCAGATGACACAACTGTTTTGGGGCTAATAACAAATGGTGATGAATCTGCTTACAGGAAGGAGGTGGATTTACTCTCATAATGGTGCATCAACAGGTAGGACAACTAACCTGCATACTCTAGTGTGGTATGCTGATGCATGGTGACAAAGACATTCTAATCAAATTCTAAAGAGAGTCCTGTCATTAGTTCCTTCGTGTGGTGACTATGTCAATCCCTTGTTTATTTCCTTCAATTTGTTCATTAAAGTCTGTTTATTTTGAGTTACTCAGAGTCCCCTTGTTTCCCTGCTCCTGTAAAACTGTGCCAGCGAGCGGAGTATAATATTTACATTGTAAAAAATAGAACACACAATTTGCTGAGTCAAATTAAAATCATTTGTTACCTGGCAGCCTTAAGTTGAATCAACTCAAATATCTAAATTGTCACGTAGTACAACTTTACATTTCAAGTTGACTCAACAAATTGTCGTTTACAGTGTAGAGTAATATTGTAACAAATGGCTACAACTTGATTACAGAGATTGTTACATGTAGACACAACTTTATCTTAAAGTCTAAAACATCCAAATTTAAAGCAGCAGTCTGTAACTTTTTTGGTTAAAAATTATGAAAAATAATTTTTTGAGCAAGTACATAACGAGCCAGTGTTCAAAACTATCGCCTTACTTTAGCCCTATTCACAACGGTTAGCTTATAATAATGTTTTTAAATTGAGTGGTACGGGTAGGTTTTCATGGGAAATTCAAGCATGCCACTGCATCATTACGTCACGTCTGTAAACATAAAGAAGGCGTCCCAGCCAGTACCTTTATCACATTTGAGAATGCTGCAGGTGCCGGATAGTTTATAGCCTTTTCTCACACAGCTGAAATAATTACACTTATCATTTTGTTTGCGGAATGTAATCCAAAAAGTTTGTGTTTATTAGATTACTCCAGTTTTAAATACTCATCTGTTTGCAGATAGCCTACGTGGGATTACACACGTTTTGTATTTTAAGTTTTGCATTTTAAAGAACATCGGTCCTAAGGAAGAATGATTATCTTTTTTTCGGCTAAAATATTTTCTTCATATGAAATTTAAATTTGATGTCAATCAGAGATTAGACTGTACAGAAACAAAAACCCTAATAGGCCTACACACTACAAACACGTAGTTACGCAATGCTGATGTTGTTAACATGAACAATTTGAGAACAAAGTATAACAGTAATAACTTGCTAGTTTGATGTGATATGAGATAACTGATTGTTAGATTTAAACACCTGTAGTGTTTTTTCCTCAGTTGGTCAGAACAAAAGTTTTAGACTTGTTACTTACTCTTAGATGACAATATCCGGTGAAAATTCTTATTTGGGCCATATATTGGAATCTGTTCATCTGTGATTCCTAAATACAGTGAATATCCACAAAGGTGCAGTGACTGACAGCTACCGAAACATTAGATTCATCTGCGCTGGAGCCGAGCCGGAGCACAACCCACGCATGGAAGATAATTCCGCACTTAACTGCAATTGCAGGTGTTCAGACAAAGATGGCGACAAAGTTCAGGAGGTTTTGTTTAAGTTTACTGTGAAAAATACCAAATGTTTCCATTTCTTAAAATTCTGGAAATTCTGTAAGTGTAATTGGGATTTTAAACGAGCAAAACTGAAACTGAAGTTCTCCTGTTTAGAATGGCATATGACACTTGAAGCTGACTGATAGAATGGGTTAGAAAAAAAAATGCAGGTGCTGGAGCCCCAAAAATGCTTGAATACCATTATTATAACCTTTATTTATACATAGCATTTTTAACAATACAGATTGTGTCAAAGCAACTTCACAGTATTAAATAGGACAATAGTGTGTCAATAATGCAAAAGGACAACAGTAATCAATCAATTTTTCAGTTAAAGGCAGTTCATCACTGAATTCAGCTGACTGAACGCAGATGACTGAATTCACTGATGTCATCATCCAGCTCAGTTGAATTCAAATAGTATACAGTATCACTGGAAATTAAGTGTACCCAACTAAGCCACCAAGGAACCAAAACTCCATGTGACAGAAATGGAGAGAAAAAAAAATAGGCTCAGTTGAGGGGCCAGTTCTTCTAAACTACATAATCAGAGATAGACAAAATGAGATCAGAGAATTAAATCACTACATGATGGTAATGTAGAATCACAATTTCTGACTGATTTCTTTTGCCATTAAAAAGTTACAAATAATAGTTACAGACAGTGTTGCCAATTTTTTCGCTAGATTTAGACGTTTACGTTCCCTTTTAGAGTTTTTTTTTCCCCCCCATAAAAATGAGAATGTTCCCTGTTAGCTCAGTCTTCATGCATCAAGTGCAACAAAGCAGACACACGTGAATGAAATCTAAAGTAAATACTAAATCATTTGGGTTTACTATGGTAATACCAGTAATTGATCATTTTATTCTGAAGGGAAAGCAATTCAACTCAAAAGCAGTTTCACAGACACTCAATATCAGAATAATCAGATGAATTAGGGTATTCTGGGACACTTTAACACTTCTGCAGTTTCATCTCAACACTTGAGATGCATAGCACCTTTACATAGAGATTAACATAGAGCTGCTTGTGATGGAACAAGAACAACACATCAGAAGTTTGGTGTCACAGATTACCACAGAAACTGGATGTTCTGAGATTTTTAAAGCAAGAAGAAAATGTTATTTTTTATTATTTACTTTTATCTGAATATCCACTTATAATTTTCTGCATTATATACGTTTATGAAAAACAAACAAACAAATATATATAATATGATATACACAAAATGAAAGTAGCACACTAAATTATAGAAGAAAAAAAAAAAAAACATGGGCTAAACCCTATTTCTCACAAATTGCTTTTTGGGTGGTTGTGCATACTTGATCATTCCAGTTGTTCAGAATAGGGAAATAAGACACCATTTCAATGCAGTCCTCTTTTGTGTAGTTATCACTTGGTTCACCTTCCTTCCAAAATCTGAAAAACGTATCAGATTTTCAATTATTCAGAACCAAAATTCACAAATCAGCAATAATCACTGTAGCAAAATAACAGGTTCAGAAGACACACTGTAAACCCAAATTAGTAAGCAGAACTCAAAAGTTAAATATTTAGATTACATGCTACATAAACCTTTTCATTACAGTTAAATTAAAACTTGTTATGAAATCAACTTAAATATTTTCAGTTACAGTGTATCAGAAAGACTCTCAATATATACATGCATTGAAATTGTCAAAGAACATGCAGTATATGTAGTCTTCAGATTTTGCTGTCCATCCTCAACCTAAGAACAGGCTCTACTCTTTACCACAACGGTAACACTACAAAACCAACATAACAGAAATCTATGCAAAATCCTAACATATCTCAACATTTAAATACTAACTTATGTCTCCCTATGTTAATCTTGTGCAAAAAAAAACACAAAATAACACCTAATTTCAACATTTATTTTCCACGTTGTCTGATGCAAAGCATGCTGGGAGCTAGAAAACTCAATAATTCTAGGTTCACTTTACTACAACGGCATTTTGAGTTTACAGAACTTATTTCAATTAAGTCCAATGAACTTTCATTGTTATTTGAGTGAAAATAACTTATTTCATTTAATTCATTTTACTGTTCGGTTTTACAGTGCAGCCGTTGTCACAGACTTGTGACAAAGGATACACTATGATACATTTCGGCCAGTGTCAGAAATAATCATAATCATAATAAGCATAATCATCTCACAGTGTGTTTGCTGCAATACGACCCACATTTACTGTCTAGCCTGACTCTAAACTAAAAACTGCTTACCCAAACCAATCCAGGCCAAGATGACAGACCAGCTGGGGTGTTGCAAGTTGTTTGAGTTACCTTTTTGGTTTATGATTGAAATTTTGAAACTTCAGTTCAGTTCTTCAATTAGTTTCCACTAAATGTTTGACAAAAGTGTTATTCTATATATATTTTTTTCTATCACAAAAACACGATCGTTTGTTTGTTGTAAAAGTTCTGATGTTATGTAGTATGGTCTAGACTGAATTTTAAATTCAATTAAACATATTTCATCTGACAACTGTGGTCTATAGATATTTTTAAGTATTTCAGTTAGTATTTTTGTGTTGTCTTTTTGGCGTGGCTTGCATTTTTTGATGGCTTTGGTGGTTCTGGATGACTTGGACTACTCTATCTGACTGGACAGTGGAGGTTGTCTCACCTGTCTGTAGTAGAGCTGTGTGATCTTGATGGATCTGAATCCTTCATGACGAAAGAAAGTGCTTATTTATTTATTTATTTTTGCCTTTGATGGGGGTTTTATTTTTGATTTTTTTATTGTTTTAGACTTTGCTGCTCTTGATTTTATCTTGTTCGATTTTATTTTTTTTATGGTATTGCTCTTCTGTGTTTATCATCTGATTTTCATCTGTTAATTTGGCCCACTTTACCACTGTTATGGTTTTTCTGGATAATTTATAATTTTTAGAAGTACTCAGTAAAAATAGTAAGGTTAATAATAGTAATAGTAATTCCAAGTATTATAATATTAAATCATTTGGGCAGATTGTTTTATTACTCCTGATTTTGGGAATCCTGAATACATGTCCTTGCGGGGCCCATGCTGGCTTTTTGCGGGTACAGTGGGCTAGGGCCAACCCACTCCAAACCTAAACAGGCCCAGTGCGTGCTTGCCCAAGCAAGGCACAGGCAAATTTTGTGGACAGTTTTCTTCCTTACCACTAGTGCTAGGGTGTTTTAGGTTTCCTTAAGTAAAGCCAAGTGGGTACAGTGAGTTAGCAATAGCAAGTAGCTGTAGCTTGGGAAATATGTAATTTCAGTTTCAACAACAATAAGGGAAACATTATAAAATAATAGTTGCCTAAAAAACTCACCCTTGGGGCTCAGCAAGAATATTTTAAACTCACTTGTGAAAGGGTTAAATGAGTGTATGGATTTGGTTTTATTCATTTAAATGTTCAGAGTTTATTTTCTAAATAGGATATGGTCCATATTTTGGGTCAACTAATGCAGATATGATTGTTCTAACTGAAACTTGGCTGAACAAATCTGTTAAAAAACAAGGATATTTGTACAACCACAACTGATTGTACCAATCATTTGGTACATGATTTTGTACCAAAATCATGACAGTTTGGTACAAGTTCTCAGTACCAAAGGCCAAAGTGACCATCCAGACTTTCATTGCCGACAGATGCAAACGCAGATGACTGTCATTTCATGGTGCAGCAGACTAAACAGACTGGAACATGTGCAAAGGTACCATTAAAATATAGGCATGTATTGGGATTGTACACTATATTGCCATCAAGATGACGTCTTTTATAGGAAGTCCATGATTATTAGATCAAGACAACACCAGTCCTAATTCTCATTCTCAGAATCAAAAAGAGCTTTATTGCTAAGTTTGTTCACACACACAAGGCATTTGTTTTGGTGTTAGAAAGTACAAACATAGTGCAAACATACATAAAATTAAGGTAATACAAACACTAATATTAGAGAGACACATGTTACAACAGTGTGGTTTCATAGATGCAGACTGAATGTGCTAGACTGACTTGCCTGCAGTCCAGATCTGTCTCCTTTTGAAAATGTATGACCATTCATGAAAAGGAGAATCAGATAATGGCAATCACAGACTGCTGAGCATCTGATTTTTTTTTTTTTTTTTTAATCAAGCCAGATTGGACAAGAGTTTTGCTTGCAAAGCTTGAAGTATTAGTATCATCAACTCCCAAACAATTACACATTAATTAACAGGAAAGTTGGACAGTGTGGCACAATGTTAAACATGACTTTTTTGGAGTGTGTTGCCAAGAAAATCAAAGTAAAATTTAAAGTTGAAAAAGAAAGAAAGAAAGAAAGAAAGAAAAAGAAAGAAAGAAAGAAAGAAAGAAAGAAAGAAAGAAAGAAAGAAAGAAAGAAAAAGAAAAAACAGATAACATATTCTTGATTTTATGGCATTTCACAAAGCATCCCAACTTTTCTGGAATTGGGGTTGTAATTGATTTTGACATGATCGACTCATTTTCGAATCTGCCTTTTGCCAAACTTGTTCTTCTCCATTTCCCATCACATATCAGATTGGAAATGCATTTATTTTAAACAAAAATAAAGGATATATTTGAAAAGTGGACATAAAACACCTCAGTAATAATACAGTATTATTGGTTATGGTTAGAGGTAGGTGTAGGGAAGGCTTTATTATACAGATTTCCGATTTTCTCCGGAAAAAGCCGAACCTCTGGAGGCACGCCGTGGGCGGAGCTAAATTCGACCATCAGGTTAGAATTGCCAATAAAACAGACATTTGATGCTGTTTCACTTACCATCTGCAGTTGTGAATCATTACCGGGATCTTTTATAGCTGGGACCGCTCTGTCTTTCAGTATCAAACAATGTGCAAATCCAGGGTCGAACTGGTCCTCCTAACGTTATATGAAACACATACTTGCTAAACTCCATTGCTGCCCCGGAAAAAGGAACTGTATCCACTGTTCACCTAACGCTGGGTTCTTCAGGAAGCTGAGCAAAGTTATCTTTGCCTTACAACCATAACCACACTTCTTTAGAGACATTCTTCCCGAATGAATCCCTTGCAGAGTGCAGCCGAATGAAGCACGTTGATGGCGCGCTCTAACCGACGTGATCGCGGGCGCCGCGGACGCGCTTTTCCGGGAGAAATGCTCATATAAGGAGTCATTACTGCCACGATCGAAAAAAATCAGCCGAAACTTGTACCAACCCGGAAGTAAGATTTTCGGCAAAGAAATTCTCTGTCATTTGTCCAAATTATTTTTTTAAACTTTGGCTATGTTTAGCATGAGAATCCAACTCTTTAACACTGTTAACAACTCTGAATATACGAAACACCATTGTACCCCCCCTTTAAGGATATATATATATATATATATATATATATATATATATATGTGTGTGTGTGGATATATGCGTATATATGATGATTGGCCATTATTGAAGACACCTGAGAATCACCAAAGGAGAAAATCTAATTTTTAAGTAGTAGTGAAAGAAAGTGCTTGTTTATTTTATTTATTTATTTTTTTGCCTTTGATGGGGGTTTTATTTTTTATTTTTTTTATTGTTTTAGACTTTGCTGCTCTTGATTTTATCTTGTTTGATTTAATTTTTTATGGTATTGCTCTTCTGTGTTTATCATCTGATTTTCATCTGTTAATTTGGCCCACTTTACCACTGTTATGGTTTTTCTGGATAATTTATAATTTCTAGAAGTACTCAGTAAAAATAGTAAAGTTAATAATAGTAATAGTAATTCCAAGTATTATAATATTAAATCATTTGGGCAGATTGTTTTATTACTCCTGATTTTGGGAATCCTGAATACATGTCCTTGCGGGGCCCATGCTGGCTTTTTGCGGGTACAGTGGGCTAAGTATAGCAGTCAGTGTTTACTTTAGTTGGGCACTTCACCTTGACTTTTTAATATTAGATTTTATTTGGCTACTGTAACTGAATTATAACAGCCTGACAAGCAAAGAACAAATTTTATGAAAAATGATTATTTTTTGACCTGAATAATTAGGTTTTCTTTGTTGGTTACATAGACACTGTGAACAACATAAGATCTGACATTTTCAGTATAATCAGATGTCTTTAAAATGTACTTTGATTTAAAACTTAAAAGAAAAAAATCTTTATGTTAGACACACAGAAATCAAGAACCAGTGTGGTATTCACAAAAATGGTGACCATGTTGTAGCCATTCAAAACTCATCCATTGCTCCCATCATGCATTGCAACATGAATATGCTATGCTATTTGTCACCATTGTTGAGATTCATGTGCCGAGGCAGGGTTCTGTAGCACGCCATCCTAGGGCTAGTTGGGTAGGTCTTCCCCCCAGGGCTAGACATCTACCCTATTGCTACTAAACACTCCCTCAGGATCCCATCAGCTGTTGGCCCCTTGCTGCCACCCGATGGGCTTTCTGCTATTACATAGTCATGTACAGAGGTTGCCTTGCCCTCCGGGGTATTTAGGCCCTGACCTCGGGTAGCCCAGGTCACAGACCTTCTTTAGCCCTTGTATGTCTCAGGACATTAGATGAGCTTGGTATTGCTCCGCCCCACTGGCAGTGCTCCCCTTGCCAAGGTAGGGTTTTGTAGGATGCCGCCCTTGGGCTATTTGGGTAGGTACTCCCCTCCGTGGAGGGCTAGGTATCTACCCTATGGCTGCTGAATGCTCCTTCAGGACCTCATTGGATTTTTGGCCGCTTGCTGCCGCCCGATGAACTTCCTGCTATCACTCTGGCATAGACAGAGGTCGCCTTACCCTTCTGGGTATCAAGGGCTCTGACCTCGGGAGCTCTTGCTTCAGCAGCCCAGGTCGCCTTCGTAATGTTCGAGGCCGGGAAGAGGGCTCACGCCGCACGGAGCAGGGGCCTCCTGGGTGCCCCTCAGGGGGGGCGGCACCCGCCGTCAGGCCCGTCACCCCACCTTCAGGGGCTTGCCTCAGTTCCAGAACTGTAGGCGCTGACGCGCTTCTCATGAGTTTCTCAAATCGATGCTCATCTCAGGACCTGGCTGTGCTCCCCTCACTGAGACTGGGTTCAGTAGCACGCTGTCCTAAGGCTGATTAGTAAGTCTTCCCCTCCACGGAGGGATGGGCTCTTACCTATGGCTGCTGGTCGCTCCCTCAGGACCCTATCGGATTATCGGCTGCTTGCTGCCGCCTGATGGGCTTCCTGCCATCGCATTGCCATGTACAGAGGTCGCCTCACCCTTCTAGGGTACCTCGGCTTAACCTCAGGAGCTCCTGATATCAGCAGCCCAGGTCGCAGACCCTCCTCAGCCCTTGCATGTTTCTCAACATTAGATGAGCTCGGTAGCGCTTCGCCCCATTGGTAGTGCTTCCCTCGCCGAGGCGGGGTTGTAAAGCACACCCTGGGCAGAATGGTCAGATCCTCCTCTCTTTGTGAGAGATGGGTATCTACCCTGTAGCTGCTATCTTGTCTGAGCTTCCTGCCTTATCGGATTAGTTGGCCACTTGCTGCCACCCGATGAGTTCGCCTTCCACCACGCAGGCCTCTTTCTGCCCCTGTGGTGTCTCTCTGGCACTGCATATGCATGGCAAATACCCCTCCACCGGGGGTCTTTGAGAACATGCCACTCCTAGAAGGATTGCACTATACCTCTCTAGCATTAGGGAAGGACTTTCGTGCCCTATGGCTCTGACATTTTCCAGGTTGTAGCCTCTGGTGGAATGCTATCATCAGCCTACCTTGCTCCCCTCAAGATTGAGGGTCTCCTATGAGCATGCTGTCCCCTGTCGAGCATTCTTTCTGAGGAAAGAATTCTTTGGTCCAGGGCGCTCCACCCCAGCGGTACTCTACAGAGCATTATAGTGCTCCCCTCTCTGGAGGGTCACTCTTAAGCATGAACCTGCTCCCTGAAGACTAGGAACCTCCTCTAGATTAGACGGATTTGTTCTTTGCTCTCAGAGCCTCCTTCTTTGAACGGCTGAGTGTCCACTACGTGTGGGCACGACCTAAAATCCACATTGTGGTAAGAGCGCACACTAGCCATCTGTGTTCTTCTAAAATCCTGTTTGGTGGGGATCACGCGTTCTGCTTCATACCCCTTATTAAGACGTAAGGCCCCGGGCTCTTGGGCCACTCTCCACTTCTGTCATATTCTCCGACAGCCTACCTGTCCAGCTTGACTAAGGTCATGCCAGTCTGTAGGCAAACCCTAGATACCACCTATGGTCTGACTCATCCCCTAAAGCAGGGTTCCTCAATTATTTTTCACCGAGGGTCAAATTCCGCCAACAATACCAAGTCGAGGGCCACCAACCATGTTATGACCAAAATGTTTGCTCTTATTATTATTATGATTGTTGTTATTGTTGCTTCTGTTTTTATTGTTGTCTTTTGTTAAAAGATTCACAAGATAAATATTCAATTTTTTTTCCGCAGTAGTTTGTTTTATTCAAACAATTACGAACATTTTTGTATTTGGATACAGAAAACTAAAGAACTTTGTCTGCTGAATATTAAAAACAAACAATATATAAAAAATAAAAAATTCTCCAATTTCCATGTCTGCTATGCAAGTCAACTGTTCCTGCTCAGGCTGGCTCTCTTCTCTCCACTTTCCCTAATTGCAAATTTAGTTTTTAGCATTCATATTTTCATACTTTAATACTTTTATGGATCAAACTGTATCAACGTGTTCCATACAGACGTGACGCGATAAAAGGTATCTTTTCCATTAGTTTTTATGCTAACCACGCGCGCAGTGACAAGCGAAAGCATTCTATTGTCGAAATGGTTTCTATTTTCTGCGATGTCGCGGCTGGAACAACATACAAACTGATAATGATAATCTCAGGTAATGATTGCGTGCTTTATCAGTTGTTAAAATGGTCTAATGTAAGTTTGAATACTTATAGCCATACTGAAAGCAACAACAGATAGTTTACATCAGCTCTTGAAAATAAATTAAAGCAAACATGTAGACTACATTAAAACTGCGCACTCAATGCGGACCTGCAAGTGTTTTCCATGACAAAGAAGGTATCAGTCACTCAGTATGCAGTTTTAATAATGTTAAAACAGTTTAATATTTACGAATTAGATTATAAACTTGTCAATTTCGTTGGGAGTGCAGTGTGCTTTTCGCTTTTAAATGGCATTGAATGGATTCTGTCGCATTGCGTTGTTGCATCGCGTCTGGTTAGGAGTGTGAGGCTTTATTTGTAAGATATTGTTGTAGTTTTGTGAAATGATTTAAATCAGTAATCAATAATAATCATTACTCTTTCCACTCGCGCGCCTCCCCTGACATTCTCTTTTGAACAGGCAGCAACTGGTGAGCGGGAGACAGAGCGGGCGCGGGCGCATCGGGCGCAATCATCAAACATATTTCAAAGCAAGCCGGCACCACGGTCCTGACCGTTTAGCGCGTAGCGCCGCTCGCGTCTGATGCATACACAGTGTCAGACTAATGTCACTGTATTTGAATTCTTATGCCACATTATTTGACATTAGCGCGGGCCAAATAATTTTCTCTCACGGACCGGATGTGGCCCGCGGGCCGCCTATTGAGGAACCCTGCCCTAAAGGAATCTCTCATTCTGATTCCAAGCTTGAGCCCTGCCTCTGGTCAGGCTTCGAGTAAGCCTTACCCTTGCAGGTAAGTCAGGTATGTGGCTCAGGCTTTGGCCGTGGGGATTAACTCACTGACAGCCGCAGATGTCCTTGGGGCAGCTACCCTCTCTTCGAGGGAAGCTGGTACTTAGTGCTCGCGTTATGTTAGCCTGCACTCCCCTCAGCATGGCAGTGTGGGTATTTCCTGTTCCCCATAGCGCCCCCCTAGAGGACGCAGTTCGATGTTCCCTCAGAAGGGAACGTCTCTAGGTTACGAATGTAACCATGGTTCCCTGAGAAGGGAACGAGACACTGCGTCCTCTAGGACTTGACGCCATGCTTCATCATTTGCTTCAGAGGAAGAAGCGGACGATAGGTTTGACCGGCACCCTTTTATCTATGCGGTCGCACCGGCGATGACGTCATGGGCTGTCGCCGGCCAGTACTGTTGTAGTTTTTGTATGTATGCTTCAGACACGGGTCACGAAGGAGACGTTTCTCATAGCGCCCCTTAGAGGACGCAGTGTCTCGTTCCCTTCTCAGGGAACCATGAGGGAACCATGTTACATTCGTAACCTAGAGACGTTTTTTACTGTTGAATCACAAGGCTATTGTAATTAATAAAATAAATGTAACTAAGAGATTAGAGTCTAAATGAGTTCAGTTAGTGATTCAGGACAAATAATGTTAAAAAATAATCATCACCACCTGATGACTTTTCCAACTGTTTGGCGACTAAAATTCAGTTATTGCAGCCAAATAAAATACAATATTACAAAGTCAAGAATCAAGAGCCCTGCTAAACACTGACCACTGTAATACTGACTTGAGAAATTGTGATTTTAACCTTTGGTGATTCTGCTTGTTAACAGCAGGTGTTCATCACTAATGATAATTCAGCACTTAATTAAACACTTAATTATCGCATTAACTTTAACTCTGCTTCAGTGTTACTTTAACACTTTTTTGGAGTTTATAATTCTCCAATATTCACATATATGTTGAAATCATAGAAACTATGCTCTAGCTCTAGCAAAATAAGCTAAGTAAATGTGCAGGAAAACAGAAAAGAGGAGAATTTTCTATGAATAGGATTTATATGAGGTTGCTTTGCCAGTGGTTGTGGAAAAGATGAGCTTTCAGATATTTCTTGATGGTTGAGGTTGATTATCCAAATTAGAACACAAATGCTAAACACATAAACAAACAGTATTTTTTAGCACTCACCCTTGTTTCAGTGGTGAATCATCCATCCATAAATAGTTGCCTTCTTGGTATGCATCAGACAAACCAATCCACAATTTCATACCACCTCTAAAGATTGAAGAAATGAATCTCTGTGTGCATAAAAAATAGGGTAAGTGTGATTGCTCTCATTCATTAACAGATACTCAAAGAAATTTACCTGCTTCACTTCAGTGTTGATAATGACCAGATCAGCCCCTTGATCCTTGCAGTACTGCTTGCTGTCAGACCAGCTCTTAGAAACATTGGTTAGGATAAACCAAACTGAGCCCCACTTAAATCCTAACAGAAACACACTCTGTAAAAACTGTATACATAAAAGTAAAGTAGGAAAATGAAACTACAAAAACAGATCTGTACTAATTAGTGGTGTCGAAATTAGCATGTTAATGCAGGCGATTTTTTATTTTATTTTAACGCATTAAAAATATTTAACACAATTAACACATGGGAGGGGCTAGGCACTCACAACTTCTAAAGAACTGTGTTTGTTTAGATGCGCAGAGCGTTTTTACGAGCACATCAAACGAGTGCGTAAAACGAGACCGGTGACAAGGAGCTTCAGTAGAACATCAGATCAGATGAGATGTTGTCAGGCCATATGTTGGTAAAAACAAATTTACCTGTCCTGTCAGCTATACTGTGATCGTAGATAGTGCATGCTCTTCAAGTACATGCACAAATGTGCTGGCGAGCGCTGTATTAGGCCTATATTAAAGGGCTGTATCATATTCAAACCCAAATGAAGCTGCCAGTATGCAATGTCATAGTTATGTCATGTCCTCTGTTAAGACTGTTTTAAAGCTGTGCATGTAAGTATTTATTTTAAAGCAGTGTCAGCAGCTGCAGCTTTTTAAACAGCAGCCAAAATATGCTAATAACAAACTGCTGTAGTGCCTGTTAATCAAACAACAAAATTAAAAAGAGGAAATTAATAACTTCTGTAGTTTTAGGCTTTATCTTTATAATTCAAAATTTGATATAATTTAGTCTTTGATAATATGCTATAAAAGACATTATACATATATTAAATATTATAAATATATACGATCTTTATGTTGTATATATATTAATTTGAATCATGAATGTGAAGTTATTGCAATATAAAAGTATAATTAAAAACTTTAATGTCAGGTAGAATTAATTGCGATTAATTTAGGAAATGTGCAATTAATTAATTTTTTTTTATTGATTGACACCACTGGTACTAACCTTTTTCATAAGCGTTCTTTAGTTCATCACTTATGTCGTTGATTCTGCCCTGCAGTTGTTTGTTCTCAGTCATTAGATCAGAAAAAGTGTCCTGTAATCTGCAGATTGTCTGATTAAACATTTGGACTGTGTCCTTCTCATTCTTGAACAGGTCTCTGTCTGCTGCGATGGAGAAGTGCTGCAGTATGATGAAGACCAGCAGAACAGCACAAGTGAGTGAAAGGACACACATCGCTATCGCCATCACCAGATGTCCATTTCCTCCTGACAAACAGGATTAAACACACAAACACAGACACAGACACACACAGACACACAGACACACACACTGAAATGAATAAATGGTAAAATATGCAAACAAGACCATATGCTGAAAAAGTAAAAAATAAATCAATGACAATTCTGTGTTAATATATTTGATGCATTGTTTTTAGAAAACAATGATTACAATGACTGAAATGTTATGTAGCGTTTATACTTACGGCATTTTTTAGCTTTTCCTGCATCCTGGTGTCCACTTAAAAAACAGCATAACTGTTTTTAAAATTGGCATAATGGATATCTAACTCCATTATTTGCATTCACTTGTAGTTACAGTACAGTATATCTTCACACATGAGCTGCAGTATAATGACTACCTTTTATTTAAGTAATACTTACCTGGCCATTTTGTAGAATTAGTGCAAACTGAAATAAAACAGTGCCCCAATCTGCTATATAGAGAATGTGAAGCTGACGTCATGTCTTGTTGGGTTCTAGATAACTGCTTTGTTTATCCTGTATGGAAATGTATTTATAATGTATTGGCCACATTTTTTATAGATTAAATCATTCCTTTCAAATGTATTGTAATTATGTTAACATTCTCTTTAAATGATATACTTCACTACATGTTTATGGTGTCTTTAAATAGTAAAATGTACTAAAAATCAATTCAATATCAGTGGTATTTAGTATATTTGTGCAATTGTAGTTCCAAATATCCCTAAAACTGAATTTGAATATAAAATCTTATGAATGGAATACAAAGAGCAAGGTAATGTGCCTCAACTTGACCATTTCAGTGCATTTTTAGCACTCAGACAGGTATGTTCTATGCATATTATTTTGATAGAGGGAAACAAGATACAAATCTAACTCTTCTTCAGATGTTGTTTTTTTTAAATAAAATAAATATCAGCTGTATACACAATGAGCAATATTTGGTTTTCAAACAATGAAAATGGGTAATAAACAATTATCTGAAAATGAGGCCTCATTAGGCGCGTTTTCATTTTCCTTCAAAATGCGCCAACTGAAATTGCGAATTGAAAATACGCCTAATGGAAACATGTCAAATTCACAAAAACACCCATATATCGCAAAAAAGTTTTTATGCTCGCATGAGGTGGCTTTTCAGACAATGCACAATTCGCAAAATGGCAATGGAAACGTTTTTTCCACATTTCCAGGTCACATGATATACGTGAACAGTCATATGATCACTTTTATTCATTTATTTGTGGAAACTGGTTCCCTTGGGCAGGTGCTACAAGAGGCCCTATTGCACTGCACAGCCCCCAAAAAGTGGATGCCTTCATCCGGAAATTCTGAATCCACAGTTCTTTCGCGAAATCGCACTCTATTACTTCCCAGAACAAGTGCATATGTGGCCGCTCCCAAGTATAGGGGGCTTGCCTTGCCATTACTGCTTGTATAACGCGCCTACGTCTCCAATTAAAAATAAAAACGGCTAGTGCGTTGGCTGCGATATAAGTAAGCCTAAGTATATCTGTCACCTGAGGATGAGTTTTAGTCGCATGATATGGTTAATGGAAACACCGTCATTTCGCAACAGTTTTTTATCGACATTTAGAAAATACCACAAAAGTTTTGCGCAAATGTGAAATGGAAACAGATGGATCCCAATATCTCTGGGACTGAACAATGCAGGACCTTGAAAAAAGAAAAAAAAAAAAAACAACCAAAAGAAAGGTTGATTAAGAACTAGAATCTAAAATCATATTGTGATTTCTTTAATACTTCTTGAATTATAGGCACTCAACCTTTAGAAAATTTATATTTGTGGCACTCAGACAGGTATGTTGACTTCAGTTGTCTTGACAGAAGGAAATGGGATGCATCTCGTTTCAACATTTGTTCTTCAGACATTCCTCTTTAAAATCATACTTTAAAAGTATCATATTTTTTAAGTGACCCACATTGAAAATTGAACTGCGTCCAAACCAGCCAAAAGCCATATCGGTCAAAAATTAGACAATGATACTGAGTGAATGCTCTCAGTCCCACCCTCAGCCCAATCAGAAGTACCAGTACTTACATAGAAACCTATACAGAGGAACCTGATAAAAATGCATTTTTTAAAGAAAGATGTCAGATGGATATAGAGACTTTTGCATCTGAACTCTTCATATATACACTACCAGTCAAAAGTTTGGACACACTCTCTCATTTAATGTTTTTTTTTATTCTCTTGACTATTTACATTGTAGATTCTCATTGAAGACATCAAAACTATGAATAAACACATATGAAATTATGTAGTAAGCAAAAAAGTGTGAAATAACTAGATATGTTGGTTTCCTTTTTTTAGTTTAGCTCTGGCCGCACTGTACAGCTCCTCATCACCAGCTCTGAATGCAGCATTCCTCTCTCTGAGCAGGCACTGCACTTATTTAGTCATCCTGGGCTTCTTATTAGGATAAACCCAGATGCATATGACGTCGGAGACAGAGAATTTTTGGCCATGAAGGCGGCATTCAAGGAGTGGCGTCACTGGTTGGAGGGGGCCAAACACCCTTTCACCATTTTAACCAATGACTGAAACCTTGAATACTTAAAGCCAGCGAAGCGGCTCAATCCCAGGCAGGCAAGATGGTCTTTGTTTTTCTCCAGGTTTGTTTTCACGGTAACCTATTGGCCAGGGTCTAAGAACACGAAGGTGGATGCTCTTTCATGTCAATTCGAGGAGAATTCTGACTCCTCATTACCAGAAACCATCATCTCACCTTCTCTCGTTCTATCTCCCATCCAATGGGACATAATCACAGAGATCGAATTAGCCAACATGGAGGCTGGTGTTCTCCCTGAATATCCCCAGGACAAACTATTCTTGCCAGAGGCCCTCCGAGAGCAGACAATAAAAAAGTGCATAATTCACTCAGTTCTGGCCACTCAGGGATCAGCAACACTATCCAGCTCCTCCAAATGGTCCTCACCCTCATAGACCACTTCTCCAAGGCCTGTCGCCTCATTCCCCTGCCTGTGCTCCCCACTGCGCTCGAAACCGCTGAACGACATTGTGATCAAGTTTTCCAATTCTATGGCCTTCGCGTGGATATAGTATGCTCAGAATTCTCAGCGTAAACTCTCCACGGGCCTTACCCCTTTCCAATGCATACTGGAATATCAGCCCCCTCTATTCTCCTGGTAAGGGGAGCCATCTAATGTGCTAATGTGCCATGTCAACGTCTGGATATGGAGAAGTGAGGAGACATGGAACCAAGCCCATCATCACCTACAGCATGCTGTCAGACGGCAGAAGGAACAAGCTGACCGGCATCGGCACCCGCAATACACCCCTGGCCAGTGGGTATGGCTGTCCACCTGAGATCTCCGTTTCCATCTACCCTGTCCCTACCAAGTTCAGTCCCAGGTACATTGGTCCATTCCAAATAGTTAAACAAATTACCCCTGTTTTGAATTGGCTTTACCTGATCATACCATGTTTCTCCTACTTTTCATGTGTCCCTGTTGAAGCCCACTGTTGGTCCTGGTGGGGAAGGAGAGGACACACCACAGGATCAGGGCCCTCTGATTGGGTCCGAGAGCTGCTCAACTCCAGGCGCCGATGTAGAGTTCTCCAATATCTGTTGACTGAGAGGATCATGGCCCAGAGGAGAGGTCCTGGGTCAATGCTAATGACATTTTGATAATATCTCCCACACTACATTTCCCATAAGCCCCATACCTGTCCCATCACCCCTGACACCTGACCCTTGTTAACCCAGCTATTTATAGCGTCTCCACACACAAACTCCTTGCAAAGTCTTATCTTGCCCCAGTGAACATTTCTGAGCATTTTTCTATACCTTTGGTCTGTCTTTGTTATTACCTAGCCTGCCGACCGGTTACGAATTCTTGCTGCCGGTCCCTCAGACTTTTGCTATTGTGTTTGGACTACCAGTGTTTATGCTGCCTGCCCTGACCCTTTACTCATTCATGATTGCGATTTTGTCTGTGCTGCTCTACTGCTTTACCTGTGTTCTGTATGACCACGATACAAATAAAGCTGCAAATGGATCCCAGTCTTAGTGATGAATCATTACAAACATCTTGAGTAACAATTACTTTGTATACACATGTTCTAAAAACTAATCCTGTATGACTGATCAGGTAATTTTAGGTCAGTGTTTCGGCTGTCAGACAATGATGCTCTCTGCCAATGGCAAACCGTTTTAAGTGTTCATATAAAAACTATACTAATATCTACTTTCATGCTATAGTACTTATTATTTAGAGTCAAGTCAAGTCAAGTCAGCTTTATTTATATAGTGCTTTTTACAATACAAATTGTGTCAAAGCAACTTTACAGTATCAAATGGGAAAGTAATATATCAATAATTCAAAAGAAACTTTAAACAATTTTAGTTTGAGGAAATTAATCTATAGTTCCAAATTAATAAATTGTTTGTCCCCAATTTAGTTTTCCCCAATTTAGTTGTTGTCCCCAACTGAGCAAGCCATAGGCGACAGTGGCAAGGAACCAAAACTCCATCTGTGACACTGATGGAGAAAAAAAACCCTTGGGAGAAGCCAGGCTCAGGGGGGTCAGTTCTCCTCTGACCAATAAACAAGTAGTTTATACTCCCAAACAGACCTGTAGAGGTGGTCTATATGTACTGACCCACCATCTGGATACAAACTGGATCAAGGAAAACTGCAGTGGCCAACTGTTCAAGATTCATACTGGATCTGACCTCGGAATAAGCAGGGGACAGACAATTTTAGCATAGATTCCATTTTTCTTGCATCAGGTGTTATGGGAAGTGTTCCCGGTTCCGGTTGACCTAATTAATGCAGCCAAACAATCCTTTAACGGATTTGAATATTAGAAATATTTAAACGTGTTAAGTGTATGCCAGGTTAAAGAGATGGGTCTTTAGTCTAGATTTAAACTGAGTGTGTCTGCATCCCGAACAGAATTAGGTAGATTGTTCCATAGTTTCGGTGCTAAGAAAATGATCTGCCACCCGCAGTTGAAGAGACTAATATCTTTTCCATTAAGAACTCATTAGCTGAATTAAGATTGATTAGCTACTAGTGCTCATTCCTTAGGTACTAGTACCTTATAAAAAGATAGGTTATTTACAGTATAAGCTTAAGGCAGTCTGACTTTGTATTCAGTAACACTCAGGCAACTCCTGTGATGCTCCTGGTGCCTAGCTGTATTGACTTCTGCCCTTCCCTTGGATGCACCAGCTGCGTGGAGAGGGGAAGTCTGCTGCATGGCCAAAAGCTGATTTTCTGTATTACCCTGCCCAGGCTTTGTGGCTTTACTAGAGAGGACACTCCAGCGATGCCGTAAGGTGTCGACACAATATGGGAAGTGGTAGTTACCAGTGATAAACCCATCTGACTGGCATAGGAAATGAGTGCCTGGGGTCAATTACAATGGTGTGAGAGATCATTACATCTCATTGGACAGCTAACGCCCACCCAAGCTTGGCAGCCCTCAGACAATAATGTGCTGTCCCACCATGGCCTGCCTGCTTCACTGGGTGCGTCGAGCTTAGAGAGCTATCTCAGTAAGCGGGCCATATCTTCTGCACCAGGCAAAAATACTATAAGAAAGAAGACTCCAGCTCTTTGTTTCTCAAGCTGGAACGTCAAGACCTTGTGCCCAGGTTTTACTGCTGACCTGCAGCAGGATGACAATGCATGCAAGACTGCCATCATTGACAGGGAACTCCGTCGACTGAACATCAATGTTGCCAGCCTACACGAGACCCGACTGGCTGACAGTGGTAACATCAGGGAAGCAAGCTATACCTTTTGGCAAGGGAAGTCTTCAGGTGAACCAAGGCAGCATAATGATGGCTTCGCTGTCAAAGAAAATGCTTGTCGCCTTCAGTGAACCTCCATCATCAGGCACAGAGTCAGAGTCCCAGTGTGGCTTCAGAGCCAGCCAGTCAGCTGTAGACATTTTTTTCTCACTACACCAGCTGCAGGAGAAGTGTTGAGAACAGCAGATTGCACTCTATGTTGCTTTCATTGACTTTATGAAGGAGTTCGATCTGGTTAGCAGAAGTGGTCTATTCAGGCTTCTGCAGAACATCGGCAGCCCCCCATAATTGCTGGCTGTTGTCACCTTGTTTCATGATAACATGCGCAGCATGGTTTGTTTTAATGGCGCAACATCTGAGTCCTTCCTCATCAGTAGTGGAGTCAAACAAGGTTGTGTCCTCTTCGGCATCTTCTTCTCTATGCTCCTTCAGGAATGGGGGTGAGGAGCACCAGCACCAAGAACCAAGTCCCGTTGGGCCAGTATTGGGCCACCAACAAGTCCACCTGAGCCTGGCCAAGTCGACTCCAAATTAGCTGGACTGTGAAGTCTCCACTCCACAGTCATGAGAGCACATTGGCTACCCTATTGAGTTCACCCGGAATATAAGTGGCACGTAGAGACTGTGTTGACTCCAAAGTAAGAGATGGCGGGATAGTTGTGACATGTGAACATCCGCCCTGGACGGTTGATGTATGCCACCGTCGTTGTGTTGTTTGAGTGAACCGACACATGCTTGCAATGAACCAAAGGTCAGCACCTCTTCAGGGCCAAGAGTACTGTCAATGACCCAGCAGTGTGACTGTGGCTGAGAATGCCACATGCCCCAGGAGCCTCTGAAATGGCATTCAGCACTGACAGGGCACGGCCTTGAGAGAGGCATGCTTTCATAGCGACCGAGTCCACTTGAACAGAGAGAAAAGAGATACTCTGCACTGGTGGAGAGTTTGCTCTTTTCCCAGTTGACCTAAAGTCCCAAATGGGCTAGGTCTCTGCCTTGAAAGGATCAAGACATGAAAGTACGCATCCTTCAGGTCTACTGCCACAAACCAATCTTGGTGTCTGACACATGTGATAACGTGTTTGAGGGTTAGCATTTGAAACGGGAGCTTGTGTAGGGCCCAATTCAAAATCCTCAAATCCAAAATTGGTCTGAGTCCGCCACCTTTCTTGGGTACAATGAAGTAGGGGCTGTAGAGTGGACTGGCTCTATCTCACACTTCACAAGAAGGGTCACATCTTGTGCTGAGTGCTTTGCCAGAAGAATTTGTACGATAAGAATCGACCAGGGCCTGAGCTCAGGGGATCATCTGGATGATGAATTTGGTTTGATAAAACATGACGCCCCATGGAGAGCCAGACACGCTGTGAGTTATGCCGAGAGAAGAAGGAAATTGCTCTTTTATTGACCATGTGGTGGTCATCCGCCAAAAGGCAGACAGCCGGGGTGGAGTCGAACCCAACATTCATCCCAGAGTGCGGATCTGGGCAGGTAAGCAGATCTCTCTCCTCTGGGCTACCTGTCTCAGGAAAGTCTTACACAGTGACCTTCATAGCCCGGAGGGCATAGTCAGTCGTCGAGCACAGATTCTGCAGTAGCTCTGGGTTGGAAACACCCTCATGCAGATCACTCAACACCTTGGCCTGTTAGACTTGCAGGACGGCCATGGCATGCAGGGCGGATGCAGCTTGTCCGGAGGCTGAGTAAGCCTTCTCCACGCCAAGTGGCAGTGGTCTGCGGGCAAAGATGCACCACAATCGCCCTCTCTGCCTGGGGAATCTCCGTATAACCCCTCGCTGGTCCCCATCAATAGTGGTGAGGGAGGAAGAGTTGGTATATCACGTTCTGGCCGAGAAGGGAGCCTTCCATGATTTCATCAACTCTTCATGCACTTCTGGGAAGAAGGGCACTGTTGTAGAAAGTGGCCCTATTTATACCTGGGATGGGGCCAGCTATGCAAATTCAGCACACCCAATTTCATTGGCCTTTTCTCAAAGTGTCCCTGGCGGCCCGACAAAATTTGATGTTTCTCCATGAAACAGGATGTTGATGTAACTCAGGCAAACAATGTCTGATCTGCCCCAAACTTCACACGTTTAATAACAGTCATGTCCTGAACACATGTCCATGCCCATATTTAGTTATAGTCATAGCGTCACTTGCTGGCAACAGGTAGTAACATTTTTAACACTGTTATGGTCTCCTAACAACATTTAAAAGCATCAGCAAGTGTTAAATAGGCTAGCAATATGCTATACAAATGCTAAAACATGTTATCAACACTTAGCTAAGTGCTAAACTCAGTCAGGCAGTCTCTGATCTGCCCAAACTTCACATGCTTAATAAAAGTCCTGGCCTAAACACTTCTATGTGAAAATATTCTGTTATAGTCATAGCGCTACCTACTGTCACTACTAGCCACAGCCATATCACCCTGCAGCCCAAGACCGGTTGCCCACTGAAGCTAAGCAGGGCTGAGCCTGGTTAGTACCTGGATGGGAGACCTCCTGGGAAGTTTTCAGGTTGCTGTTGGAAGAGGTGTTAGTGAGGCCAGTAGGGGGTGGTCTATGTGGGTCCTAATGCCCCGGTATAGTGATGGGGACACTATACTGTAAAAAGCACCGTCCTTCGAATGAGATGTTAAACCGAGGTCCTGACTCTCTGTGGTCATTAAAAATCCCATGACACTTCTCGTAAAGAGTAGGGGTGTGTCCCCGGTGTCCTGGCCAAATTCCCTCCTCTGGCCTTTGTCTATCATGGCCTCCTAATAATCCCTTTCACTGAATTGGCTCTATCTCTCTCTCCTCTCCACCTGTAGCTGGTGTGTGGTGAGCGCACTGGTGCCGTTGAACTGTGGCTGCCGTTGCATCATCCAAGTGGATGCTGCACACTGGTGGTGGTTGAGGAGAGATCCCCTATATGATTGTAAAGCGCTTTGGGTGTACGGCAATACACAATAAAGCGCTATATAAATACCTCATTCATTCATTCATTCATTCATACTGTCAACAGGAAGTGATATGTTTAACACTGTCATGCACTATTAGCAACACACTAAAAAAAGCCATGGAGTGCTAAACATGCTGGAAACATACTCAAACATGCTAGCAACACTTAACACGCCATAAAACAGGAAGTTTTTGTAATTCATGCAACCAATGTCCAATCTGCCCCAAATTTCATTTGTTTGATAAGAGTCCTGACATGAAGACATTTACATGCACATATTTGGTAATAGTCATAGTGCCACCTGCTGGCAACAGGAAGTGACATGTTGAACACTGTGATGAATTATTAAAAGCACAGCAAAATATGTAATTTTGTGCTAAACTTGCTAGAGACATGCTCAAACATGATAGCAACACTTATTAAGTGGTAAAGCATGTTTTTAAAGCCATAAAACAGGAAGTTGTGGTAATTCATGCAAACAATATCCAATCTGCCCATATCAAGAAGTTTGGCACATATAAATGACTTTGACATATTCCTCCTATATTTACAATATTAAAACAATGCTGCCCAGCGTTCGCAGTTTTCCTAAAGCCACCGGTTGGCGGTGAGCCAGGGTGCGAGGGCCCTTTCATCATTGCTTGCAGCTTTAATATATGCAAAATATGATGGGACCATCGCAACTGGCCCACCTCTACAGGTACTCGGCCCTGCACCAAATGTGAGCCAGTGGCATTGCTTCTCTCTCCTTCTTTCAAGCACCAGATCAAGGTTTGGCTACATCTCTCAAGTGTACAAGATTGGCTCTGCCACCGCACCTCCCGCTGTATCCAGATCCAATGAGATGCTGATTCTGCTTGTTCTGTGACCTGTTTCCTAGCTGTCACTTCAATCCCCAATTGCCCAAGGGTTCTCCAGAGTGACTGCCCAGCAAAACCTCTACAGCCGATCTCTACTGGTAAATTCCAGGCCTTCCATCCATTTTGCTGGCTCTCGAGGATAAGGCCCTGATATTTCTTGAGCTTATGCTCATATGCCTCCTCCAGCCTTTACTCCCAGGGTACTGTTAACTCTATGAGCACCACCTGCTTGGTACCTCTAGACCAGAGAACAATATCCGGTCTGAGGCTAGAGAGTGCTATATCCTCTGGGAATTTAAGCCACTTCTTCAGGTCTGCCCGCATTTCCCAGTCATTTGCTGAGGCCAGAACACCTCTACTCCTCTGTCCTTCTACAATGCTCTCTCCTGTCCTGAAAAACTGGATAAAGTGGTGCCTGTCAGAAAGTTTTTTAGCCTTCTTCCTTGCCTGTTCTACACCATCCATACACCAACTGAGACAGGATCTTATCGTGAATTTCCCATCTGCCAGACTTGACTGGCATAATGAGAGGACATGGTCAAGGTTGGCTTGCTTTCCACATAATTTGCAGCTGGGGCTCTCCGCCATCCCCCAAATATGGAGGTTTGATGGAGTAGACATCATAGACAGGGACATTATTATTATTATTATTATTATTATTATTATCTCATAGGGTACATTGGCTTGTGAATCTTTCTGTCTCTCTCTCGCTCTATCTCACACACATTCAGGGAGAGAGAGCGCACCTTCAGTTTGCGTCAGTGTTGCGCAATCTCTCAAATCTGTGAGACAACACTGCTTAAGTATGAAAATATTAATGTTGATAATTGTAAAATGAATATATTTTTTAAGTAATGTTACCTAGACCGACGTGAATGTGAGGTTCCCCTTCAGTTCACTTCGAGCTGCGTCGAAACGCTATGGGAACGCCCTCGGCGGGACACCGTACTGAAGTGTGTGTAGAATCAGCCCAGCGCAGTGCTACGTCATGAGCGGGATGACGTAGATGACCAGGAAGCATAAAAAGCGCCGGCAACACGCTCATTCAGCTTTTGCTCTTCAGCTGGCGCGTTTGTGGTGTGTGTGTGTGTTGGAAAATCACTCAGAAATGCCTAAATCAAAGGGGAAAAAAGGGGCGAGCGAGCAGCATTTTAGATCGTGTATTCCCCCGTGTACTCGGTTTATCTCGCCGGGGGATACGCACGATCTTTGTGTTGTTTGTTTGAGAGCGGAGCACGCACAGTCAGCCCTCGAAAAGGCTGACTGCTATGACTGTGAGCTGTTGCCACTGCGCGTGCTTCGCTCTCGTGCGGCTGTCTTTGATGAGTCTGGACAGCCCCGCGATCCCGCTGGCAGCGGTCCCGCTGTGGCTGAGGCCCAGCGGCGGCTACTGTCATGGGGATCGCAGATAGATCTAGCAGAGGGCTATGAGACGGGTTCTTCCCTTTCTCATGCCTCATCTGCTAGATCTAATGCTCCCTCTCGAGGTGCGGAAGCCCGCGTTGCGGTTTCTTCCCCCAAAGGAGAGAGCTCGACGCTTCATCTCTCTTCCTCTGAGGAGGTTGAGGTGATGAGCGTTGACACCGAGGAGACTGTGGACTCGCCCCCACAGTCCCTCGCGTATGAGGAGCTGGTGGAGGTTGTGACTCGGGCGGTGGCTAAGTTAAACATTGACTGGCCCGCCGAGCAGGAAGACGTTCGCCCCAAAAGTAAGCTGGACGAACGTTTTCTGCGTACCCAGTCGCAACCTTCGCGGAGGGGCCTTCCTTTTTTCCCCGATCTTCACACTGAGGTGTCGAGATCGTGGGGGAAACCCTTCTCCTCCCGCATATTTAGCCCCACGGTATCCACATACTCTAATGTGGTGGGGCTGAGTGAGAAGGGTTATGGGGCGGTGCCCACGGTGGAGCGGACGCTGGCTAGCTATCTCTCCCCGTCCTCGGCATCGTCCCTGAAGGCCCCCCAGCTTCCCTTCAAGGCTCTTAAAAGAACTTCGGCCTTGGTAGGGAAGGCTTACACGGCAGCAGGTCAGGCTGGCGGCTGTCTGCACACTATGGCGGTGTTGCAGGCATACCAGGCTGATCTGCTGAAGGACCTGGATGAGAGGGGGGGGGAGGAATCCGACGCAGTGGCAGAACTGCGTCGGGCCACGGATTTGTCGCTCCGGGCCACTAAAGAAACGGCCAGAGCCATTGGCCGTTCAATGGCAGCTCTGGTGGCCACGGAGCGGCATCTGTGGTTGAATCTGTCCGAGTTGGATGACAAGGACAGATTCTTCCTCCTGGATGCCCCGCTCTCGCCTTGGGGCTGCTGAGCGGGAGCAGCCCCAGCCGTCCGGCTCCTCATACCGGCAAAGCCAGAGACAGAGCGTCGCCTCTCGTACCCCGCCTAAAAAAGATCAGGGGTCGGGGCGGCGCTCTAGGCGGTCTGGGGCCTCTCGCCCAAGGGCGGATCTGCGGACCGTCCTTCAGGCGAAGAGGTCCCAGCCTAAGCGCTCCTGACATGAGTGTCAGGAGCATGAGGGTAGCCCCCGCTGGGGAAGTGAGACACATGTTCCATCAAGAGGTGTCTCATCTTCCTCAGCACCCTCAAGGGGGCTCGCTGATAACTCTGCCACCCAGGAAAGCGGTGCTTTAGGGTTCAGTGAGCTCCGGCGAGCGATTTCTCCGGTTGCCGCCCGGATTCGGTACGGCACGGGTTGGGTCGCTCCCCCTAGAGGTTGCCAGCCCCGAGGGGCTGGCACCCCCAAGCAGCTCACCAGAGGCCAGCCTCGAGAGGCTGGTTCCCTTAGTAGATTATCTGGCAGCGTGGAGGCTTCTGCCCAATGTCTCACAGTGGGTTCTGCAGACTGTAGAAAGAGGTTACAAAATCCAGTTTGGGTCTCGTGCACCTCGTTTTGCGGGGGTCCGTCCCACTTTGGTGGGCCCTCAGCAGACTCTGGTGATGGAGCAAGAAGTAGACGCTCTCCTGAGGAAAGGAGCCATCGAGGTGGTTCCTCCTCTCTCGAGAGAGTCCGGGTTCTACAGCCGTTACTTCATTGTTCCAAAGAAGGATGGGGGGTTGCGTCCCATTATAGATCTGCGTCTTTTGAACCGCGCCATCAAACGGTTTCGGTTCAAGATGCTCACTATAGCTCAGATCGTGACTCAAATCAGGTCCGAGGACTGGTTTGTTACCATAGATCTGAAAGATGCATACTTCCATATCTCCATCCTTCCCGAACACAGGAAGTTCCTGAGGTTTGCTTTCGGGGGCGAAGCTTACCAGTATCGGGTTCTTCCGTTCGGTCTCTCACTCTCACCCCGCACTTTCACCAAGTGTGTGGATGCGGCTTTGGCTCCTCTGCGGCTTCAGGGCATCCGCATACTCAATTATATAGACGACTGGCTCATCCTAGCCCAGTCACAGCAGGAGGCGATTCGGCATCGAGATGTCGTTCTCGCCCACATGAAACAGCTGGGGTTAAGACTGAACGCCAAGAAAAGTGTACTTTCTCCATCACAGAGGACCACTTATCTGGGCGTGGTGTGGGATTCGACGACGATGCAGGCACGTCTGTCTCCTGCTCGTATCGTGTCGATCCTCACTACAGTCAGGGCAGTGAGAGAAGGCCAGTCACTCACTGTAAAACAGTTTCAGAGACTGTTAGGTCTGATGGCAGCTGCGTCCAACGTGGTGACTTTTGGCCTGCTGTACATGAGACCTCTACAGTGGTGGCTCAGAACCAAAGGGTTTTCCCCGAGGGGAAATCCACTTTGTATGATCAAGGTCATGCGGCGATGCTTTCGTGCCTTGGACATGTGGAAAGACCTTCGGTTTCTGTCTCAAGGCCCGGTGTTGGGGGCTCCTTGTCGTCGTGTAATGCTAACGACGGATGCCTCCCTCACGGGTTGGGGGGCGGTCATGAGTGGCCGCTCTGCCCAGGGTCTGTGGGAAGGCCATCATCTCATGTGGCACATCAATTGCCTGGAGATGCTGGCGGTGTTTCGTGGCCTGAAACACTTCCTCTCAGACCTCAGGGGGCACCACGTGCTTGTTCGTACAGACAACACAGCGGTAGTCGCCTATATCAACCGGCAGGGGGGTCTTCGGTCACGCCCCCTTTACAAGCTGGCGTGTCGGATCCTCCTCTGGGCCCAGGGCAAACTCCTCTCCCTGAGAGCGATGTTTATCCCTGGGCACCTCAATCAGGGAGCAGACATCCTGTCGAGGCAGGGGCTGAGGCCCGGGGAGTGGAGACTCCACCCACAATCGGTGGAGCTCCTATGGAAGGAGTTCGGCCAGGCGGAAGTAGATCTATTCGCGTCACAACAGACGACGCATTGCCCGCTCTGGTTCTCCCTCACGCATCCAGCTCCGTTGGGGTTGGATGCCATGGTACAGACATGGCCGAGGCTGCGTCTGTATGCCTTTCCCCCGATTGCTCTGCTTCCGGGAGTTCTGGAGAGAGTGCGTCAGGACGGGGTCAGTCTTCTCTTAGTAGCCCCGTTTTGGCCGGCCCGAGTATGGTTCTCGGGCCTGGTAGCCCTTCTGGACGGCTCTCCGTTCGAGATTCCGCTCAGGAGGGACCTCCTCTCGCAAGCAGGAGGTACCATCTTGCACCCTCGCCCGGAGTTGTGGAAACTGTGGGCGTGGCCTCTGAGGGGGCACACCTCATAGCTTCGGGTCTTTCAACCGAGGTTGTTGAGACCATACTCCAGTCCAGAGCTCCCGCCACTAGGAAGCTGTATGCCCTGAAGTGGAAGCTCTTCACTTCATGGTGCGGACAGCGGCTGCAGAACCCTGTAGACTGCCCGATTGGTACAGTTCTTGAGTTCCTGCAGGACCGTTTCTCCGCGGGGTTGGCTCCCTCCACCCTGAAGGTGTACGTGGCGGCCTTGAGTGCTTACCACGCCTTTCTGGGTGGTCAGTCTATTGGGAGACATCCTCTGGTGGTTCGCTTCTTACGTGGCGCATTGAGGCTGAGGCCTGTGCACCGCACTAAGGTGCCTTCTTGGGACTTGGCGGTGGTTCTGGAGGGCCTCTGCGGAGCACCCTTCGAACCCCTTGAGGAGGTTCCAGTCAAGTTCTTAACCCTTAAGACTGTTTTCCTCCTCGCCGTCTCCTCCCTCAAGAGGGTGGGAGACCTTCAAGCTCTCGCGGTGTCCTGCCTGGAGTTCGCTCCAGGCATGGTTAAGGCGTTTATTTACCCCAAGCCTGGGTATGTTCCTAAAGTTCCCACCGCGACGCCAGGTCCCGTGGTGCTACAGGCCTTCTGTCCTCCCCCCTTCCAGGAAGCGGGTCAGGAGCGGTTGAATCTGCTGTGTCCAGTTCGAGCACTGGACACATACGTCCATAGAACTGCCCAGTGGCGTAAGTCAGATCAGCTCCTTGTGTGCTTCGGTGGGCCGAGGAAGGGTTCCCCGGCTACCAAGCAGACCATAAGCAGATGGGTGGTCGAGGCCATCTCACTTGCTTATGAGTCCTCGGGCCTCGCATCCCCTTTGGGGGTCCGAGCACATTCGACCCGGGGTATGGCGGCCTCCAAAGCCCTTTCCTTGGGCTTGGCCATCAGCGACATTTGTGATGCGGCGGGCTGGTCCTCTCCGCATACATTTGTACGCTTTTATAACCTGGACCTCCCTTCGACTCCAGGTTCGCGAGTACTCTCCTCCTGATGTGCACACCACAAGCAGGGGGTCTTGCTCGCATGGCGCAGTGGGTATTCTCGTTCCCATAGCGTTTCGACGCAGCTCGAAGTGAACTGAAGGGGAACGTCTTAGGTTACGTATGTAACCCTGGTTCCCCGAAGGGAACGAGACGCTGCGTCTACGTGCCATACTCCTTGCGCCCCCCTGCACGCGCTCGCTTCATCGCAAGCTGAATGAGCGTGTTGCCGGCGCTTTTTATGCTTCCTGGTCATCTACGTCATCCCGCTCATGACGTAGCACTGCGCTGGGCTGATTCTACACACACTTCAGTACGGTGTCCCGCCGAGGGCGTTCCCATAGCATTTCGACGCAGCGTCTCGTTCCCTTCGGGGAACCAGGGTTACATACGTAACCTAAGACGTTTTCTCAATCCTAGCAGAGCTGCCCAAATTACATCATACAGACATAACGACATTAACGGTAATCAACGGTGCTGAAGAGCGGGCCGTAGAAAAATGGAAAGACTCATTTATGTGAATGGTAGTTTTAGATATGGTACATTTAAATGACTGTCCATCAATTTTACACTTATGTACACAAAAATACTTTACCTGAGAAAAGCTCTCCCGTCAAGCGATGTCCACTCAGTCAAATGCATGTGTCCCGCATTATCCTGCAAAATCTCTGTGTTGATCATTGTTGCTCAGGGACGGATTATGATTTCAAAAGGCCCGGGGCCAGTTACCTCCAAGGACCCCCCTCCCACTTTTTTCTTCACTATTATCGTTATTTCCCTTAGCTGTGCATTCACAGTAATAGAAAGTGAAAGTTAAGATTATCATGAATATGCAAATCGTTTTCACTCTGCGCTTACTGCCTCTGCAAACCTATGTTAAAAATTATCTATACAGCAATATTTTTTATTTTTTTTCAAGACCATAACTAATGCGACTGTCACCAGCCCGGACAGTGTTTAGTGTCCCTGCCAGCAGCAGCAGCGAGCGTGCCTTCAGTGCAGCTAGAAGAGTTGTAGAAAAAAGGACTGGCCTAAAACTCGGTCTGCCCATGACCAAAGATTTTACTAGTCGACTAATAGTAGTTATTATTTAACTACTAAACCATAATGTGCCTTTAATATTTAGGCTATGCCTAGCCTATTCTATTCCATGTTCAGTGTAACAAAGATGAAGCTGACAATCCTGATTTGCCATATCCTCACTGGATGTGCTTTTAGAGGAAAATGCACCTTTACGGATTACATATGAAAGTGTTTTGTTTGCAAATTATTGAATTATTTTGTTTTAAAGTAATTTAAATCTTTGAGAAACTAGGGGTGTAACGATTCACTTGTTTTCTCGATTGAAAGATTACAAAACCTGATGATGCATATGCATCAGTCTTGAAACATGGATTTTTTTAATCGAGAATCATTTATTTCAGCTATTGATTGATTTAAAACACTAAGAATGGAATGAATTGCAATTTCTATAGCGATTCAGTGCTGTTAATCAGTGCTTTAAAATGTATAAATTACTACAAGCACAAATTAATGGAGACCTTGAGCAGCGTTGTTTGTTTCCTCACATCTCTCCTTCACACACTTCATTCACTGCCTGTCACTGGATGGTGCGCCCTCTCACCGATACATTTTTTGAGGCTTCAGCAGCCAAATGTGTGATCTCTAGTATTCGTGGCCAGTACTGCTAGAAGTAGTTTTAATTTTCTATAGTTTTTCAGTGGCTCTCTCAGTCATACCATTGACATTACCTGAGCAGATGACTGCCGTGTGTTTGGATGGAGCAAAAATAATGTAGGTGTCTAAAGAATATGCACAATTCCATTGAATGTAAATGACATTTTAACTTAATGTTGTTAAACCGAAAGTACGAAGAAAATAATTAAAATAACCGCAGCATTAACCACAACCTTAGGTTGCACCATCCAGTTTGGTAAAAAAAAACAACAACAACAATCAAAACAAATGTTTATTTATGCTGGAATATATGGGTCCATAACCTATACAAGGTCTCATAGACAAAGCTTTTTGTCTGTGAGGGCTCCCTGACACTGCTGTTACTATTGGGCCCTTTGAAAATTAATGCCTCCAAATTTCTTTTAGAACCATTGTACCATGCTTCTTTCAAATCATATTTATTTGAACCACCCTTTTGAGCTTTCTTTGTGTAAAGGGTATAAGAAAAAGTATTATTTACCAGAATGAGAAAGGGAATTATTTGCAAGTATTTTGCATACACAAGGAATTTGCTTCAGTGAGAAAAGCTTACAGTGCACAGATATAGACAAATTTGCATATACTAATTTGCACAATGTAAATTTGGGACAAATTGTGCCATGTTCTTTAAAACCTCACATTTTCAGAAAAAAAAAAAAACAAGTCAAAATTAAGTGAGTTTTTGCTTAGAACAACTCACTTAATTTTGACTTGTTTTTTTTCTGAAAACAAGAAAATAATTATTTACTTGTCTAGAAAAGCCTTCTTGATTTAAGTTTTTTTTAATATTTTGGCTGGAAACAAGACAAAAAATCTAAGTAAGGAAAGTATTTTTGCAGTGTATAGTTGAATTGCATGAACAAAGGTCAGCAGCAAAGTCATTGGTTAATAAAATGGGATTAAATACATGAAGGAAACAAAATGTAACTGGCGTAAGAAAAAGTAATGAAAAACTAGTTACTTGAAAAAAGTAATATTATTACGTAACTTGCGTTACTTGTAACGTGTTACCCCCAACACTGCTAAGGGCTGTTTCTGAGTGAGTTGGGCAGGTCATTCCACCAGGAGGGTACATTTAATGTGAAAGTACGTGAAAGTGATTTTGTGCCTCTTTGGGATGGCACAATAATGTGCCATTCACTTGCAGAATGCAAGCTTCTAGAGTGCACATAAGTCTGAAGTAATAAATTCAGGTAAAGAGGTGCAGAGCCAGGGGACAGATCCAGCAAGATAAGTATTGATTAGTATTGCAAGGAATCAGCTATTGCTAGTCTTATGGCTTCAACAACTGAGAGCAAGGCAGTCTCAGTTGAATGTCCACTTCTGAAACCAGACTGGTGGCTGTCCAGGAGGTTGTTCTGAGAGAGAAAGGAAGAGATTTGATTGAACCCAGCTCGTTTAAGTGTTTTTGCAATGAAAGGAAGAAGGGAAACTGGTCTGTAGTTCTCTAAAAGAGATGGGTTCAGAGTGGGTTTCTTAAGTAAAGGTTATACGAGCTTGTTTAAATGCAGATGGAAAAACACCTGTGTGAAGGGATGTGTTAATGATGTGAGTGAGTGAAGGTATAACTGCAAGAGAAATGGCTTGAAGGAGATGAGATGGAATAGGATAAAGTGGACAAGTAGTAGGAAGATTAAAAAGGATGAGTTTGGAGACATTTGTCTCAGAGAGAGAAGAGAAGGATGTGAATGAATGAATGTATGTTTGCTGGTAAAATGTGCTTGACAAGTTGTGGTATGGAAAATTGTGCACTAATGGTTTTTATTTTGTTAATGAAGAACGGTGCAAAGTTGTCAGCTGTTAGAGTTAGACAAATTGTTAATTTTGTTATGATAATATGTCCTTTTAACAGTGGAGACAGCAACAGAGAAGGCAGAGAGGAGTGACTGATAGACGTTGAGGTCAGTAGGATTTTTAGATTTGCGCCATACCCTTTCAGCAGCCCTGAACTTAGAACGATGTTTGCAGAGAACATCAAGGGGCAGAAGGGGTAGAATGGGTTAACCTGGAAGACAGGGGCAGACAGTGTCTAAACAAGACGTAAGAGTGGAGCAGAAAGTATCAGAAGCACAGTTGGCATCAAGCGAAGAGAACTCTTAAAGCGAAGGAAGCAAAGATGAAACCATAGTAGATAGCTGCAAGGGAGTTAGTGAGTGCAGGTTACGATGAAAGACAACATGAGGAGGGGTGTGTGTTGTCTCAGTAACCATGTTGAGGTTAAGAGTGAGGAGGAAGTGATCCAAAGTGTGCTGTGGAGTAACCTAGAATGTGTGATGCATGGTTCGCGAGTGGTAGATATAGTAGGGATATGAAAACACATAGTAGGAGTTGGTCATACAAACAGAAACAGAAATGAAGTACACACTTCGGTCTTCACACGAGGGCTGCCGCAACCTCTGCAGTGGTATAATAACCTCTTTATACCTGTCTGACAAAAACTACAATTGAATTCAGCTGGATACACTTAAATGTTTAGCACAACAAAGGGCCAAGCAAGTGTAGTGGTATAAAAAAAATAATATATATAAATAAATATAATAAATAGATATAAGAAATTAATTAATTATATTAGAGCAATTTCAGGTAAGATATTTTTAGATTGCACTTTATTAGTCTTTTGTATGTGACGATTAATGTTCCCTGCTCAGCCTTGAAGGAGACACTGATCGATTGATTGTTTTTCCTGGGGAGCATTCACCTGTTTGTGGGAGGGGGCGCACTGCTCAAAAATACAGAGGTTGTTTTTTGCAATCACATCATTTTAAACCCGTCAACTCCTAAGTCCAAGCTGATCCATTAAAAGAGAAAGCATTAAAACAGTAAGTTTAAAGCAGTGCTAATGCAGAGAAAAGCGGCTTACAGTACATCTAGATGCCGGTAAATTATTCGTTTTAGTGTGTATTTGGCTTAACAGCAAACATGTTTTATAATGAATGTCATTGCCATGTCTGCAGCAAAGTATGTACAAAGGTTCTCAAAAATAATCATATTCTTTTTGCTAAAACTGTTTATGTACAATTAAAAAAAATTGTCATACAAAAAATGGCACAGAAGTTACACACGAACCATCGTCCTGAGCAAAATGTAACTTTGTGAATTGTGACTGGCTGCACAAGGGGTGTAATAATTTAGGTGGATACTGTGAAATTACATAACCTACAAACACATGTATGGCATAAAACTTGAAAGCATATCAGAGAAAGCCTGAAACATCAGTAAAGCTCTTTTTTTTAAACAATGGCAAAATTTTACTAAAATGTTATTGCCTCCAAATAGCCTATGAATGAATGAAAATGCAGATTTTTAAATAAAGAAATCGCATGCTTTTGGTGTTTAAATTTGTGCTTTACATAAGAAGTGAAAGACGTCTTCTTTCAGATATATATCCATGTTTTCTTGGCTTGCTGGATGTTGGGCTCATGCTCAAATATATTTAAAACTAATTTGCCGAAATCAAAGCGCGAACTATAAGGGAATTAGTGCCGTCAGCGCCAGTACCGCCAGCCGGCATAGGATTCTTCAAGGTCTTAAAGCCTTCATCGAGCGACTATGTTCACAATCATTTACACTTTCTGCCCTAAACTTACAAGCAAGTCAAAGTCTCAGTGTGGGAAGTGGTAGTAAAAAGTAACTTCTTCTTTCAATATATTTTTAAATCTCATTTAGATGTGCCGTGTCTGTTGTCATATCGGACACAAATATGGCGGCGAGCATAGCGGAAGTGACGTCTTTGGTACTCATGGATAGGCACCTTTCACTTTTCCGGTTGCCACGACAAAACCTTTTTTTTTTTTCACCAGATTACGTTGCAGTTGCGTAATTTTGTTAGCTGGGATATTGCGCTGTATATACACATTACCTTAATTGATAGTTGTGTCAGGGTTTCTGTGAGAGAGGACTCAAATGCAGAATGAGAAGTGAATGTTTATTTATAAAATAACTGACAGGACAAGAGATGGTGAGGAGGGGAGAGAACACAGTCCAAACAATAGGCAGGGATAAACTTGAAAACAGGCAGGGTATGTGATTAGCCACAGAGTCCAGTCCAGGTAGACAATCCTCCAGAGAACAGAGAAGGCAGTGACGCTGGATGTAAACTGTATAGGCCTGACATGAGGCACTGGCAATCTCCACTAGTGAACTCACATGCTCAGCACACGTCTAGCAGCCAAGCCAACCAGGAATGCCACCTGCAGGACTGGACAAGACAAGACTAGAAAAGAATGGAGATAATAATCAGCAAATTACTTGGTAGGGATTTCTCAGTACAACAAAAGGTAAGACAAGTTATCAACAGAGAGGCTAGGGCACACACTCTAGTTAGAATAACGAACCAGCAAAACAGGAGGGGAGGTGGGAACAATATAAAGAAGCAGAGAACATAAGGAACAGGTGAAAACACTCAGACAAATGAAGACTAAACAAGGGGGCGTGGAAATGGAAAACAAGGAGGCAGGACGAGAGGAGCACATGGCAGACAACAACAAAGACAGAGCCATGTGCTCAGACACAACACAAACAAAGACACATTAAACAAAGACAATACAGACAAGACTGTCAGGGAAGATCCCTGACAGTACCCCCTCTCCAAAGGATGCCTCCAGGTGTCCAAACCTGGCAGCAGCAGCGGTGGCACCAACTGGGGGGCTGGGTTGAAAGTGGGCATAGAGGTCCCAAACTGGCTAGGAAACACTGAGGGAGGGGAGAGGCGGGTGGGAAGCGAACCAGTCAAACAGTTCATAACTGACCAGGGGCCTCCCAGGCTAGGGAGACCAAAACTTGAAGACACAGAGGGTGGGAAGGGAGGGATGAGAACTTGATTGTTAGTGTTCTTGGTTAAAGGGACTGACTTGACTGGTCTGGACTTCCAGTTGGGCTTAGTGACAGGGGTAGAATCAGAGGAAATGACAGGACTGGTAGGACGCGTCTTGGAGATGGGTCTAGAGACAGACTCTGGAGTGTCCATGGGGATAGCAGGAACAGACTTTGACATCGACTTAGAAATTTCCTTAGGGGCAGGAGCAAACACTGGACTGGGCTCTGGAACCGGAGCCACCACAGGAGTGGACTCAGGGGCTGGAGTTGCCAATGGGACTGCTCTCTCAGGAGCGGGCTTGGGAACAACTTCCTCAGAAGTGAGCTCAGGGACTGCGCTCTCTGGAGCTGTACTCTCTGGGGCAGGCTCAGGAACAGCTCTCTCTGGAGCGAGCTCAGGGAATTCAACCTCCTCTATAGCAGACTCAGGAACAGCGCTCTCTGGAGGAGGCTCAGGAACAACTTTCTCTATAGCAGGCTCGGAGACAGTGCTCTCTGGAGGAGGCTCGGGAACTACTTCCTCTATAGCAGGCTCGGGGACCGCTCTCTCTGGAGGAGGTTCTGGAACAACTTCCTCTATAGCAGGCTCGGGGACTGCTCTCTCTGGAGGAGGTTCTGGAACAACTTCCTCTATAGCAGGCTCGGAGACGATGCTCTCTGGAGGAGGCTCGGGAACTACTTCCTCTATAGCAGGCTCGGGGACTGCTCTCTCTGGCGGAGGTTCTGGAACAACTTCCTCTATAGCAGGCTCAGGGACTGCTCTCTCTGGAGGAGGTTCTGGAACAACTTCCTCTATAGCAGGCTCAGGAGCGGGTTTGGCGCTCTCCTGAGCGAGCTCAGCGCTCTCCAGAGCAGGCTCCGGAACTGCTCTCTCTGGAGCGGGTTCGGGGATTTCACCCTCAGGTATCTCAAACTTGATGGCCACTGCAAGGGTGGCGAGAATCTCTCTTGTGGACCTGAGTAGGCTGGCAAGAGTTTCAGAAAAGGTCTCAGCAGCCATGACAACAGGCTGCTTGGGAGTGGCCTCTGTGGCTGTGAGTGGGAGAGCAGGGTGCTCAGAGATGACCTTCGTGGCCATGATGGGCTGATTGAGAGCCTCTGGGATGGCCTCCATGGCCAAAACATTAAGAGCAGGCTGCTCAGGAATAGCCTCTGAGGGCACAACAGGAACAGCAGGAACCTCAGAAATGACCTCCTGGATCATGACGGGCTTAATTGAAGCCGCAGGAATGACCTTCATGGCCAACGAAGTGAGAGTGTGCTGTTCGGGAATGGCCTCTGTAGACATGACTTGACTGACAGGGACGTTTTTAGACTTAGCATAATTAACTGGAATAGCATCTATGGACATAACTGGATAGGCAGGCAGCTTGAAACTGGCCTCCGTGGCCTGAGCAGGCAAGATGAAAGCCTCTGCATCGGCCTCCGTGGCCATGACAGGAGAAGCAGCCAGTTCAAGAAGAGTTTTGGAGGACATAACATGGCAAGCAGTATCACCTCCTGTGGACAAGACGTGACTGAGGGGTACGTGATCTGTGGGCAGGACTGGACCCTTTGGCATGGTTTCACTGGGCAAAACAGGAAGAGCATTAGATTCCACAGCATGGGTCTCCCTCTTCTTCCATCTATGACAGGTTGAAACTTTGTGATTGATTGCTTCTGTAGTATCAGCAGCTAATGTGGTCAACACAGACGGAGAGGTAGGGATCTTGGTCACTTCAGCAGAGACAGGAATCGAACCGGCAGATGGTGAAGAGTCAGGAACGGACCTTATAGATTGAGGGACAATACTTGATTCTTGAATAAGTGAAGTGCACCCAGTTGACTCTTGAAAGATAGAGGTAGACTTGGCAGGCTCAGAAATGCCTGGTGTTATCTTCATTAACGGTGTGAAGATTGTAGGTGACGGAGCTTGTTCTTGGATAACAGTAGTGTGAGTGACTGAATCATGGATGACAGGAGTTGACACGGACTTAGAACTGGCTGTAACTAACTGGATAGTGGTCAACTTAGACATCCTGGAGACTACCGGAGCAGGGTCGACTAGACCTGGAAGGACTGAGGTGGTCTTGACTGACTCAAAATCATCCTCTGTAGCAGGCTTGGGAATGGCCTCACTGGCTGTAACAGCAAGCATAGAGTCAAAAGCGGCCTTTGGTAACATGACAGGATCAGTAGAAACAGTCTCTGTGGGCATGACATGACAAATAAGTGGCCCTGAAAATTTCACTGGGCCTGATACCTCAGGAATCACTGAACTTGGGACCAGCATCAGGTCCTCCATGACCTCCATGATTGTTTTCTTCTATTTATCTGTTCAATTGTATATTTTGCTGAATATACATCATGTATATTTATATTTGAAGAGCTCTTTTCCAAAACGCTATAAATCCATTTTGATTAATTTGAGTAAAAAGTTGTTTTCTTTACCAAGAAAGTGGCAAGATGAAAACCAATATTTTCTGTTTCAAACTTTCACATAGCATCTTTAGGTTATAATTACATTAAAAATTCAAATCCAGATTTTTATTTTCATCAAGATTTATTATAAATTTATTATACATGAATATTCCCCCCGCCCAAATGCAATAAATCCAGCAGGATTCTATGCTTATTTAAACTGAACAGAATGGGAAAGAAAGGTGATTTAAGCAATTTTGAGCGTGGCATGGTTGTTGTATATAATAATTAGGGGCACAGTCAACTTTTTTTGTGCAATCAAATTCATAAATTCATGCTGAGTATAATGTTTTAAATATTCAATTTTGAATATAGAAATATTAAATTATTTAAATCACTAAAATATACTTTAAAAATGAAACTACTAGCCAGTAGGTGGCGTCAAGTCACTTATTTAATTACTGAATCATATTCATTTGATTCGTTTGAACGGCTGATTCATTGAGGAATAAAGCAAATGACTGTCTTTATGAATGAAAAATTGACTCTCTAGATCAGTGTAAAAACACACGTTCATTCATAAAAAACACCGCTGTGTTTGAATGGAGATGCGCGCAGCTCAGTTGTGACTTTGTTTCAAACAATTTTTCAACAAAGAAATGGAGCAAAATCGGGCAATAGTGTTAGAGTCAGACAACTTATCTTAATATTACCTTCCTGTTTATTTAACTGTTGTATTAAATCACTATCTCATTTACAAACTCCCTTTACTGCTTACAATGCGTGTGGTGCGCTGTGATTGGTTGAGCGGATCTATCGCATTTTGCAGAGAAAGGAGACTGGCGTTTGTCGCGGTTTGGAAAAAAAGGGAGAAAACATGACAGAATAACACTGCGGATATTGCATTTTGTGTAAAATTAATAATGGACTTCTCAATACTGACCAGATACAATAATGATGTTGGCAATATATATATATATATATATATATATATATATATATATATATATTTTTTTTTTTTTTTTAAATGGCGTTTATTGCGTTTTGGAAAAAAAAAAAACACTGATCCAGGCAAGTCAGAGAATGCCTTACTTAAGCAACGGAATCAGAATCTATGTTATGCAAATGAGAACATGTTTTACAATATACAGGTGGTGGAAAGGGAAACGGATATATAGCAGCAGACGAATCAACAGTATGCTCAAGAGCTCTCTCAACTTAAGCAGCAGATGCAGCAGCTTCAGATTCAACTGCAACCTGTGGCATAGCCCCAACCTCAACCTAGCAAACCCATTCCTGCACTACGCCATGGTGAGAATATGCAGCCAGATGAGAGATGTCTTAGGCTTGTGCCTGCACTATGCTTCAAACAAGACAGCTTCTCAAGTTAGGAAGAAACTCCAGCTTTGGCAGCTGCTCTCAGAGACAAACTTTACACTCCTTATGATGCTACAAGTGCCCAGCCCTTCAGTAAGGGGGTTGCAAAGGAGGAATAAAACTACTATCATGAACATAATTATCCTCCATATGATCAAGAGTATGCAGCCTCTACTCCTTATGATTCTGCCTGGCGCCACCAAGTGCCCTATAATTCACAGAGAAAAATGCCTCAATCTGTACCAGAGTCATTGTATAGAGGCACTACTCCCACCATACCAGACTTTGCACATCCAAATCCGAGAGAGTTTTCATGGTTGAAGATTGCCTTAGAGAACATACTCCCTGCTAATGCCACAGAGAAGTTTAAATTTCAGATTCTCACAGACCATCTCATGCTGGAAGAGGCGTTACTCATCGCTGATTCATACAGCCATTCTCAATACCCCTTTATAAGAATGAATTGCAGAACTTATGGACGGCCCAAATATCTGCAGCAGAAACATAAAAACTTTCAGACTGTTCGCACTCAAAGTTCGATCGCTCGTTGGCATGTTGGAGCGAATTGCAGAACTTATGGATGGCTCAGGTATCTGCAGCGGAGACATAAAAACTTTCAGACTGTTCGCACTCAAAGTTCGATCACTCGTTAGCATGTTGGAGCAACTCAGGGGAAAAAGGGCACCTTTAACAGTGTGGCTCACATGTTTCCAGACTGTTAGGTAAATTGCCCCATGATCTCAGATCAAGTTTTTGCCGGTTTACACATCCACACCTTGTTCCAATTCCAACACTTCTAGATCTTTCTGAATGGTTGGAGTATGAAATCCAGTACAGGAGGACACGTCAAGATTTGTGACCAGACAGCGTAGAGGGCCTACTGCACGGAGAACAGAAGCCCTTTAACAAGAATCCAAACATTCTGCTGAACACTGAGAGGGCACCTCTCGACACACGTACATCAGCTCTTACCACTAAAGCTGTTCCAAAACCCTACTGCTGCTACTGCGATCACACTAAGCACTCCTTGAATAAATGTTCAATTTTTAAGCAATTCACTACAGAGCAGAAGCGTAAGTGGATCAAGGAGAACAATCTGTGTTGGCAGTGCGGTAGGAGCCATCAAGCAATAAAATGCAGCCTGAAAATGTGCTGCAAGCAGTGCAACAGTCGACATCTGCTAGTTCTCCATGACATTATAGTGAAAAGTGCTGAGAGCCCACAGACTGTGTCAGTTGAAGCTGCTCCCAATCCAGCTCCCAATTCCTGTCTCCTAAATACCAGGAACGAGATTCTACTTATTTGAAAGCCTCCTGCCAGCCGAAACGTCCTACTGAAGGTCAGCAAGGTACGACTTGACTGCCTATGCCATCCAGGATGACGGATCAGGAAGAACCATCCATTTACACAGTGCTGCTCAGCAGCTTGGCCTCAAAGGTAAACCAGAAGACCTACCGCTCCACACAGTAAGGCAAGAGCTCCAAGTCCTCAGTGGTGCTGTAGTGTCATTCTCTATCTCTCCTATGTCGCAGCCCAAGAAGTTGTTCCACATTAAAGGTGCATTTACCGCCCAGCCACTAAGTCTGGCTGAGCATACACATCCTGTCAAAGCTCTGAAGGAGAAATATCAGCATTTGAGGGGCCTTCCACTGAGACATCTAGAGACTGTCTGTCCTGTGCTGCTCATCAGTTCTGACTACCCCCATCTCATTACTCCAGTGGAACCGGTCCATCGTGGACCACCGGGGGGACCTGCCGCCATTAAGTCCCGGCTTCCTCTCCTCAGACAGATCTCTTTAAGCACTTTGAAAAGCTGTGGCAGATGGAGGTGCTACCCTGGCGCAATGCTAAGACCAGAACCAGATCCAAACAAGACCGTGAGGCAATCAAGCTCCTTGATGCCAAGACAGTCAGGGTTGAAGTAGATGGGGTAAAGAGATATGCCACTCCTCTACTGCAGGTCTAAACCATGCCACAGCTGAAAGCCCCTTAAGAGGCAGTGATCTTACTGTTGAGGGCTACTGAGAAGCGACTTGTTAAGAGTACGGAACAAGCTGTTGCTTACACAGCAGAAATCCACAAACTTGAACAAGCAAGTTACGCTGTAAAATTGGATCAGCATGCTGAAGAGGTCTCCGCCTACTCATGGTACATCCCACACCATATGGTCCACCACAATGGGAAAAACAGAGTAGTTTTTAATTGCTCCTTCCATTATCAAGGCCATAATCTGAATGATCTGTTACTCCCAGGATCAGTACTGGGACAGCCTCTGCTTGCTGTTCTGCTCCGATTCTAGGAACACTCTATTGCAGTTAGCAGCGATATACGTGGGATGTTCCACAAGGTCCGGTTGCTCCCAGAAGACAGATCATTGCTGCATTTTCTTTGGCGAGATCTCAAGGTACAAGAATAACCCAATGTTTTTGAGTGGCAAGTTCTTCCCTTCAGGACCACTTGTAGTCCCTGTACCTCCTGTGGTATACACAGAGTCTGAGCCTATAAGCAGACGGAGATGGCGTCACAGCCAAGTTCTTGCAGACCACTTCTGAAGGCACTTTCTGAGGTTTTATCTTCCTGGATTTCAAGCCTGTCAGAAGTGGCAAGATGACACATCCAACATTCAAGTTAGCACAACAGTGATGATCATCGACCCACAGTTGCCTCAAGCACTTTGGCCTAAGGGGCAAGTGTCAGAAATCTTCCCTGGGGCTGATGGTAGAGTGCGGACAGCTAATATCATCATACATGTATGTCGTTGCATATATTTCTACATATTTTACGGGTGTAGTGCGTCTATTGAAAATAAATGTATTATATCTGATCTTTGTAACGATCGCGTGTGATATGCTTGACCTAGAGGTCTATTATATTTTGCTGTTTGATGTGCTCTAACTCGTTATGGCCAATGCTAAGGTATTATATTAAGTATTAAGTCTTTAGCACGATGTTGCACTGTATATACATTGCCGTAATTCATAGTTGCTTATGTTAATGTTATCTATGTACATTTAATTTGTATTGTAAGATGTGAAATTATTTCCTCAAGAAATTAAACTCTCCCAAACATATGTTCCTTGCAACAGAATATTTACAACTAATCTGGAGGAGAAATCTTCAAAGAAAACAAACCACACCACCTTGTTCATTTTACGACCCCTTCCTCTCTCTCTTCTCCCCTCCCTGCCTTTCACACTTTCCCCCCAAAAGGTTTTCCCACTTAAAGTTCACCAGAAATATCTATGTACCACATATGTTATGTGGGGTGTTGCGGGAATGTTTCTCTTATCTCTGGTCAGGTGTGACACTGGGTCACGAGAACCTAACCAAAAGGTCTTTTTATGTTTTTACAATCAAAGATTGGAAGATTTGTTCGTTCTGGTCTGAGTATAAAACCAAAGTATCCGAACACCACAGGGACGCTTCGCAAATCGGAGGCCCGTAGCATGGAGCATGTCTCTATGCTATGTAATTTTCCTAAAGTCTCTTTGTTCTTAGATTCATCTTTGAGCAATTGATGTTAGGTATTTATTTGAATTGGAACTGAATTTAATTCTGAATTGGAATTTTTAAACTTTGTTTAACTATGTAATTGGCTTAATACATCTTTTCCTGTCAAATAAATTGTTACATTTGATTTATTCTGGATCTTCTTGAAATCATTATTTCCAGTAGATTAATTTGTAGTCTGGCATTTCCGCAAATCTGTGTCCAGGACAGATTAAACTGAAGCACCAATGAATGTGGCGTGGGCTCGTCATTAGGGATCTTCTGATTCCTGACTGTCACTGACTTGACAAGTTGTAGTTTTCGTGATTACAAAAAGAATATACTTTTGGTTATGTGTGAGTGGAGCGCCCCGACTTAAAGATATTGTAATCACCCCGCATCCTCTGAGCAAAATCAGAACTGACAAGTTTGTGTTCGTGGATTCGCCAAATCGGCCGGGTGAATTTCTTAGCGATGCCAGGTCATTAATGAACGAATAATTGAAAGACATAGATTTCCAGGATAATCAAATATCTAAATTAATAATCAATACTTGTGATCAGTTCGTTTGAATTTAAACATTTCCTAAATTTAATGATCACTTGAAATTGGAATCAGATTAAACGCGGAGCTAAACTAAACCTGAAACTAAATTCTCAGAAATTACGTAAATTTACAGAAGCGCTGAGAAAAGACAGAACACGCATTAGACCTTCAACCAGACCACTGGACTTTGATTTTGGGCCAGTGGGTGGATCTTTACAGTATTTCGGTGCAATTTAATCACTAAGTGCTAGCTTCTGAGCTATTCTAAAGTTGTAATCAACTTACTGTGCATACATGCAGAACATGTCCAGACAAAGCACCGCTGATACGATATGCACCAGTTAAAGCTGTCCACTGTTTAATGTAATGTACGTAACACAGCGAGTTTGATTTATTCTATGCATTTATCTGTTCAATTGTGAATTTTCCTGAATATTCATCATGTATATTTTTATTTACTCTTCAATTTCTGTTTTATAGAAAACCACACAAACCCTTGTTAATCACTGAAGTTGTGGTGACAAATAAATGGATTACTCCCATATTTCAACCATCGTTGACCAAGTCTCTTACCTGACACCCTGTGGCGGGTTTCAAACCTAACCAGCAATTTATTTAAATGAGACTGTGCCACTAAAGTGAACTAATTTTTTCACAAGATAAAGCAGCTCACATCATGCAAAGGTGTGACATAAAATGCCTACTTTTAATGCCAAAGTCCAAAGTGGAACTATTGCAAGTATATTTCAGGTATATTTTAAATATCTTGCATTTAAAGACCTTTTTATTCAAAGAGAACACAATCCTCAGCAATAGTGACATTAAAACACATTTCAGGCTTAATATTAAGAAATTCAAATCAAGTTTAATTATAATTTTTATGTCAAAGTCTCGAGGGATGCATTAGTAAATATGTTAAAAGATTTGAACTATACTTAGTTTGAAATATATGTATTTTAAATATATTACTTTTCATTGGGTAAATTTCTACATATGCTATGTCATGCCATAGCAATGTCCTGAGTATACACTTAAAGTATGCAGAATCAAATCGTTATTAATCGAATCGAAACCCTATGAATTGTGAATCGAATCGATTTGTTGTTTACCCAAAGATTCAATTTCCTCCACCATGCAAGTACATTTAAAAAACACAAATAAAAAACACTCATTCTCTCTTGCTTTCTCAATATGTTGTGAATGTACACAGCATTATTATGTTATTCTTAGAATACCTTAGCACAAATTATGTAAAAAAAATAAAAATAAAAAATAAAACTGCATTAATTGGCACCCTCTCATGGTACACACAGTGCGTACAGCTGTACGTCTGCAGGTGCCACTGATTAGGGCAAGGCATCTCAGGAGATACACATATTTCAAATCTCAAGACAATGTGTTTTTCATAAGGCTGTGAATCTTTGGGTAAACAGCAAATTGATTCGATGCATGATTCATAGGGTTTCGATTCGATCCAAGAATGATTTTTGCTAATTCAGAACGATTCGAGACATTTCTCAGTTGTAATTGTAACTGACTATTGTAATTCACTCTATACTGGTGTTTCCCAAACATCTTTGAATCGGCTGCAAGTGGTACAAAATGCTGCAGCCAGACTCTTATCAGGGACCTGCAAGTTTGATCACATCTCTCCCATCTGTGCTTCTTTTGGTTGGTTGTCTATTCAAGCCAGAGTTGATTTTAAACTTTTAACTTTTGTCTACAAGAGCCTAAATGGATTGGCTCCACTGTATCTATCGGAGCTCCTTCAGACCTACAAGGTCCTGAGACCTTTAAGGTCTGTGGAGAAGGGGGTCCTCCATGTTCCAAGGATGAAATTAAAGAGAAGGGGTGATAGGGCTTTTGTGGTAGCTGCCCCGAAGTTATGGAACAATTTACCATTTTATATCAGAGCTGCTCCAACGGTATGCTAGGTACGTGAAGTTGGCCCCCCACCCAACACAAAACGTCGGCAAAATAGTCTCATTCGTTTGTGCTCCGTTTGTGCTGGTTTGTGCTGCAATTTTTTGTGTTTGTGCTGCTTCGGTTTTTTTAGATATTAAAAAAAGTATGTATAGGTCATTCAGCGGTCACGCAGCCCCCCACATGCTCCAAATTTATCTAAAATGGACTCATTCGTTTGTGCTTCGTTTGTGCTGGTTTGTGCCGGTGAAAGTTTCGTTTGTGCTGTTTCTGTTATTAAAATATTACACATTGAATTCTGGGCGATGACGTCACCATGCTCCAAATTCATCCCAAATAGTCTCATTCGTTTGTGCTTCGTTTGTGCTGGTTTGTGCCGTTAAAAGTTTCGTTTGTGCTGCTTACTTGTTTAAATATATTAAAATAATATTTAATTAGCCTACTAGTTTCTGAGGTCACGCAGCCCCAAACACGCTCCAGATTCACCTCGGTTATCTCGTTCGCTTGTGCTGGATTGTGCCGGTGAAAAGTTTGTTTGTGCTGTTTCTGTTATTAAAATAATAGATATTGTTTTTTGCTGATGACGTCCCCCCATACATGCTCCAAATCTACCCCAAATAATCTTGTTTGTTTGTACCGAAAATTTCGATTATGTTTCTGTTATTAAAATACACTGAATTATGAATAAATGACATCATGTTATAAAAATATTCATTTCCATTACTACCATTTGTGTACCCACAGTTTTACAACAAATAGTGCAAACAACGCTGCCTCAGTTTGCATGACTGACTGAACGCAACTCACAAACTGCACAAACTTATTGACTTTGTGTTACATTCTCCCACATCTTGAAAAGTAAAAGCACAAACAAACGAGACTATTTTAACCCCTATTTTTAAGTTAAATTTGAAAAACGTTTGGAGCATTTATTTGTTGTTGTTGTTCGGTAAATATGTTTTCGTTTTTTCAAGGATTGAACAGCGGCCAGAAGGCTGCTCATAGTTTGATCAATTTATACCTTCTTAAATCATCACGACTTACCTCAAATAAAATAGGCAAATATAAAACACTAAAATCTATAGATATAAAACAGGACAATAAAGCAATGTTAGTTTAAACGTTAAACCTAGATAAATGTGTGCTGTTAGGCGCACATCCAATCGTTTTGCGGAAAGGGGATGCTGAAGCCGTTTTGCGGGACATGAAGGCGCCAGCGCTATCATTTTTTTCAGTGGAAACAATCTATAATTATCCATCATTTTTAACACATCATTCGGAAATATAAAGGGTCTACGTTTTATTTGTAATAATATCAACAAAACGTTACAAACTGGTTTTATAAAATAAAGAAAACAAACATGAGGCTTTCTGCTATCATGTCATGCTTCACAAAACGAACAGAAAATCAGCGCATACATCCTTCATAAAAATAATAAATATATAAATAGAACGCTTTCAATTATTACTTATCGAAACACATTAACATTAATAAAAAAAACTTTAATTATAATCTGTAAAGTGGTGTTGTGTTCTTTCAGATGTGCGGTGCCGCCTTGCTCATATGCTGTTCTTGTTATGTTCTGCTTATATGACATACAGGCTTATGCTCTGAATAAATTGTGGTGTGTAAGCAGGTGAAGTTGCGTTGGTCAATTTTGATAACAGATCCATTTTTGGCTCGGCCCACCCAGTTTTCTCTGGGATCACTCATATTGTGATTCCTGGCTATGCTACTGCTTTAAAAAGCTAAGCCGCACAAACGAAATTTTTAACGGCACAAATCACAAATCGTTGTTTGCACTATTTGTTGTAAAACTGTGGGTACACAAATGGTAGTAATGGAAATGAATATTTTTATAACATGAAGTCATTCATTCATAATTCAGTGTATTTTAATAACAGAAACATAATCGAAATTTTCGGTACAAACAAACATTTATTTTAATTTTAACAAACAGCACAAAAAACTTTTCACCGGCACAATCCAGCACAAGCGAACGAGATAACCCGGGTGAATCTGGAGCGTGTTTGGGGCTGCGTGACCTCAGAAACTAGTAGGCTAATTAAATATTATTTTAATATATTTAAACAAGTAAGCAGCACAAACGAAACTTTTAACGGCACAAACCAGCACAAACGAAGCACAAACGAATGAGACTATTTGGGATGAATTTGGAGCATGGTGACGTCATCGCCCAGAATTCAATGTGTAATATTTTAATAACAGAAACAGCACAAACGAAACTTTCACCGGCACAAACCAGCACAAACGAAGCACAAACGAATGAGTCCATTTTAGATAAATTTGGAGCATGTGGGGGGCTGCGTGACCGCTGAATGACCTATACATACTTTTTTTAATATCTAAAAAAACCGAAGCAGCACAAACACAAAAAAATGCAGCACAAACCAGCACAAACGGAGCACAAACGAATGAAACTATTTTGCCGACGTTTTGTGTTGGGTGGGGGGCCAACGTCACTAACCTCCTTTAAAAGTCGTTTAAGAACACACCTTATTTCTATATCCTTTGCGAAGGAAGAAGGCTGAGCTTTTTTTTCTTTTTTTTTTATGAGCTTTGTTTTTTATGGTTTTATGCTGTTTTATGTGGTGATGTTTTTCTGTATTTTTTTTATTGATGTCTGTACAACACTTTGGTGCAACGTCTGTTGCTGGAATAGTGCTATAGAAATAAAATTTAACTGAACTGAACTGAACTGAAATTTCACAATAAAATCCAACGCGATTTGATTATTAACGATTTGATTCTGCATTATTTAAGTGTATTCACTATTTAAATATTTCCTCTAAATTCTTTATATGCTTAGTCAGGGGGCAAATTACATTTCTGCCTTTATGGAGTCAGAGAGTAAGGGGGGAAAAATAACAATAATAATAAATAAAACACTTTTGTCCACTGTTAGATATTAGTTTAATGATTCTATGGCATGACATATAGCATTATGTAGAAATTTACCATATTTACCAAATTTAACATATTTACATTTACATTTAGACATGCTTTTATCCAAAACGACTTACAAAGGAAAACAATAGAAGTAATCGAAATCAACAAAAGAGCAACAAAAACATGCAAGTGCTATAACATGTCTCATATAGCCTAACACAGTACATGTAGCAAGGATTTTTAAAGTACATGATAAATAAAAGAAAATAGAGTTAGTGTTAGCTTTTTTTTTATTGTAAAGAGAGAAAAACTAGTGTTAGTAGTGTTAGTGTTTTTTATTAGAGAAAACAAGCAGTAAGTGAATGGATAGAGTACAAATCTAAAAGAGCATAATTTAAAGAATAAAATTAGAAAAGACTGTGCTAGAGTTAGAGGGTTAAATAAAGATGGAAAAGATGTATTATTTATAATATAAGATACATAATTTACTAATATATCCCACAACACTTTGATATAATAATTATAATTAAACTTTATATGAAGTACTGCATGTGCAGAATGCACATTTCTTAATATTAAGCCTAAAATTATGCTATTGCTGAGGATTGTATTATCTTAGAATTAAAAAAGGTCTTTAAATGCAAGTGTACCTGAAATATACTTGCAATAGTTCCACTTTAGCACAATCAAATAATAAAAGTACAATTGCAAGGTATTTTTTATTAAGAACATAAATATGTAAATTTATACTTGAAATACATGAGATGAGGTATAAAGGTATTTCAAATACATTTTAGTATATTTATTTCTCTTTTTATTAGCCTATGTAAGTCAAGATTTAAAAAAGGCTTTAAAAGTAGGCATTATATGTCACACCTTTGCATGATGTGAGCTTCTTTATCTTATTTTTCATAAAATAAAATGCTACCGCATTTAAACTATTACTTTCTATCGGTGAATGATGATTTTAATAATGTAGTAGATTTGTAATGTGTTCATTTGAATTTGTTGTGGAGTTAAGAATCTGCACATGTACTGTATTTCCATAGCGGCTTCACAGGAAAAATCCACCTCAGCATTTACACTTTCTATTTTTATCATTTGTTTAACATGTTCTTTCAGCTTCGATACTGTCTGTGTACAATAGCATGTTTCTGCATCCCAAAACACTATTTAAGATGCACTCTGTGCATCTTCATGACAACACCTGAGTTTAACCTGATAGCTCACCCAAAAATGAAAATTCTGTCATCATTTACTGACCCTCATGTTGTTCAGAACACAAAAGAAGGTATACTAAAGAATATCAGTATTGAGATACTGATATAACAATGATACCCAGCCGGCATTTCAACAATGAATCACCATTGAAACAACGCCGGGTACCATGGTTGAATCAACTGTGTATTACCTTTCAGTTTTGCAAATTGGATCAATGTTGATATTGTGATGTCATTTCAGCTTGAAATTACAACGTTGTTTCACCGTTGAAATCGCAACTTTGTTTGTGCTTGGATGTATTTTTAAAAAACTGTAGAAGAATCCAAATAATAATACAAATACATTAATGCTGCTCATATATTATTGTTGCCCAGTTTGTGGTGAATACAGTGTAATCAGACTTAAGCACTATAGACATTAATGCACAACCAGGCAAAAGTTTTCTAACAGTAAAAATTGTAATGTTTTTTTAAAGAAGTCTCTTCTGCTCACCAATCCTGCATTTATTTAATCTAAAGTACAGCAAAACTGATTTTCTTTTAATTTTTTTTTTTACTATTTAACATGTTTTATATTTAAATATATTTTAATATAGACATTTTTATCATTATTACTCGTGATCCAGTCATATTTAAAACATAATAGAATTCAGTAGAATTCTTTCAGTTTTCTTTGGGGAATTGAAAGTAGAACATAGACATCTTTTGTAACAATATAAAGGATTTTATCATCAATTTTGATCAATTTAAAACATCCTTGGTAAATAAAATTATTAATTTCTTAAAACAGACTCCAAGCTTTTTGAATAGTATGGTGTATAATGTTAAAAGCTTTTTATTTTAAGTAAATGCTGATCTTTGGTGCTGATTTGATTCATCAAATAATTCTGAAAATAGTTTACTCATCTGTTTAAATATTGATCATCTTGCCCAGGACACTCCTGTAAAAGAGATCATTAATCTCAGTGAGCTTTCCTTCTGGTTAAATAAAGGTTATAATAATAATAATAATAATAATAATAATTATAAATGTTTCTTGAACAGCTAATCAGCATATTAGAATGATCTCTGAAGGATCATGTGACACTGATGACTGGAGTAATGATGCTGGAAATTTAGCTTTGATCACAGATGTAAATTACATTGTAAAATATATTCAAATAGAAAACTATTCCCTTTCTGAGGTCACATTTTTCATGTAAAATAAAAATTGTATATAGACGAAATACTTCCAAGGCACTCATGTGGTAAGGTAAAAAGCCTTTAATATACTGGGCTTAAATCATTACAAATAACTAAAAGTAGATCTACGTGTTTCGGCAACAAAGCCTTCTTCAGGACACACATCAATTAGTCAAAAAAGTATTCTTAAACTAGTGTTAATCACAGAGTCATCAGAAGCAGCTGGTTAACAAGTAGGTGTGGCTAAAACTAGCCTCTTGGTACAACAGCAAAAATACACCATTTAAATAAATTTGAAAAGGAAATAATAATAATATACTAATGGTAATACTTTCAAAATTAGACATCAGCAATGGTACAAATTACAGGAATGGTAAAAAAAAAATCAATTTCTTCATTAACACCTGGAGGCTTAGTAGCCCGAAGTGTGTGGATCCTTTATAGGCATTATAATGAGTTTGGTCATGTCACTGAGAGTTCCCTTAAAGTGACTGGAATTGAGTCTATTCCTTGTTCAATAAGAGGTGGCAATAGACATAAACACTCTTTTACAACAAGAGACTTTTTGGATCCACACACTTACATTAATTTTTCCAGTGGTTTCGTACAGCTATAATTAAATTCCTTTAGATCATGATCCTACAGTTAGACGAGCCCGTTGGGCCATAGAACTGGACCTTTATGATTGGCATGTCACTCATCATGATGGAGCTAAACACCTTAATGCAGATGCCATGTCTAGGCGGCCAGACACCAATCCTGTGGAATCTGATAGTTGCTCTCGAGGTGACGTGTCCACCATTTTGGTAGCAACTCAGACCACATCAATACCTTTGCAAGCAAGGGTGTCAGCATACACCCAAACAGCATCCATAAACAAAAATGTTCTTTTGCCCACACCTGTTTCAAGTCACACAACATCAAATCTTGTTCTAATACAAAGTGTGTGGGATGTGATGGGAAAACAAAGGTCGGACCCGGATTTAGTTGTTGTTTTGTCTTGAATAGAAATAGGACATAGACCACCCTTATGGAGGCTGCGTGATGCTTCCCCATACCTCAGAATATTGTGGACGCAATTTAGTCGTCTCATCATTCATAATGGGGTGATAATGCCTTGCAAGTTGTCATTCCTACAGCACTGATTCCTGAAATAACTAGTCATGTCTATGGACATCCATCAGTGGGTCATTATGGTCTGGCCAAAACGTTGGACAGAGCTATGCTGTCCTTTTACTGGCCTTATATGTCTTCAGACATCGCCAAACATTGCTCCCAATGTGCCCTGACCACAGGTGCCACTCATTCCTATCTCTCCTGACCGTCCATTCCAGATAGTGGCCACAGACATAACAGAGTTGCCTATTTCAACCAAACCGCTATGTACTAGTAATTATGTACCTGTACACAAAGTTTGTTAATCTCTATCCATTAAAAGATCAGCCTGCTGTCTCAGTGGCAGGTTGCATCTTTGACCACTACATTCCACAGCATAGGATCCCTGAGGGCCTACACTCGGATCAAGGCAGACAGTTTGAATCTGATCTGATAAAGCACCTTTGTAACTTGTTGTCAGTCAAGAAGCTCCGTACTGTAATGTTTTCTGTGAGGTGAATGGAGATGATATTGATGGACTAACACAATGCATTACTCATTATATTAATTTCTGTAATGATAATATCATGCCCTCCAGAGAAATTTGCTTTTTCCCAAACAATAAACCATGGGTAACCAGTAGCCTGAAGACTCTGTTAAATGAGAAAAAAAGGCTTTTAGAGAGGGGGATAGGAAAAAATTAAAAGAAATTCAAAGAGAACTGAGGGTGAAGATTAAGGAGGGTAAAGAAGTACACAGGTGTAAATCAGAACAACTGCAGCAGGATGGCATGAGGAATATCACAGGTATGAAGCAGAAGGGGGGTCTGCTGGATGGTGATCAGAACCTGGCTGATGATCTGAACATGTTTTTTAATTGATTCGACAACCCCACATTACCCCAGCCTGCCCCATCTGGTCAGCTGTTGAGTGCTGTTGCCCCTCTTTCTACCACCTTACCTATGTTATTGTCTCCGCAGAGCCCTCCTCAGAATTCTTGCTCTAATTTTCCTTCTCCATTAGTAGATCCGCCTTTAATTCTTCAACCACCCCAGGTCAAGAGGGAACTGGACCGACTGAAGCTGGGGAAAGCAGTGGGGCCGGATGGTATTAGCCCTAGACTGCTGAAGACCAGCTCTGCACAGTTGTGTGGTATTTTTACATACCTGTTTAACTTGAGCTTGTACTTACAGAAGGTTCCTGAAAATGTCTTGTCTGGTCCCTGTCCCTAAGAAGAGGCACCCTATTAATAACGACTTTAGACCTGTAGTGCTTACTTCACATATTATGAATACGTTTTAGAGAGTGGTCCTTTTTTTACATCAAAGCTAATGTGCCAATTTATCTGGATTCCTTACAGTTTGCATATCAGCCTTACATTGGTGTAGATGATGCTCTCATTTATATGTTACAGAGGACCTATACACATCTAGGCACTCCTGATGCATCTGTGAGGTTCACATTCTTTGACTTCTTCACATTCTTTGCGCCTTCAATACAATTCAGCCTCAACTATTGTCCGAAAAGATGAGGAGAATGCAGGTGGAATCATCATTGGTCCGGTGGTGTATGGATTATCTATCCTGCAGACCACAGTTTGTCCGCCTACAGAGTATCTGTCGAAGCGCCACATTTTGGCCCCTTTTTTGTTTACCATCTATACTGCAGACTTCCAGTATAATACTGACAGCTGTTTCCTCTAGAAATTTTCTGACGATTCAGTAATTGCTGGCTTAATTAAGGAAAATGAGGAGGAGGAATACAGGAGAACGATCAAGGACTTTGTAGACTGGAGTGATCAAAATCATCTACACCTTTACATCTTGAAAACTAAAGAGATAATTGTGGATTTTAGGTGGAAGAGGAGGACACAATCAAATCCGATTACTATTCGGAGCATCGAGGTGGAGATGGTCCCCAGCCACAGATACCTTGGCGTGCAGCTTGACAACAAGCTAGACTGGAAGATCCATATGGAGATGGTGTACAGGAAGGGACAAAGCCGTCTTTATTTTTTAAGGAGGCTAAAGTCATTTAATATCAGCCGTCCATGTTGTGCAGCGTCTATCAGACAGTGGTGGCTAGTGCCTTGTTCTTTGCTGTGGTGTGCTGGGGAGAGGGTTCCCATATGGGAGATATAAACAGAATCAACAAATTTATCAAGAGGGCTGACACGGTCCAGCAGGTGGCAGAGCAGAGAACACTCTAAATTGAGAATGATAATGAACAATCCCTTACACCCACTCCATACTAGGGGTGACAAATAGTAGCACCTTCAGTTATAGGCTGATTATACCAAAATGCAAGTCTGAGCGCAATAGAAAGTCCTTTTTACCAGTGGCTATTAGACTGTTTAATGTGTTGTAATTTAATGAAGTGCTGGTACTATATATATAGTAAAGACATAGTACAGTCTAGTTTTTCGTATTTATATTAGTATTTGCACTTTATTTCTCAGCTTTTATATTGTAGATTTGTAGAGTTTAAGTTAAAAGCTTATGTGTGGTGTTTTTGTGTTTTTTGTGTTAAAGCTGCCGTGAAAAATGTAATTTCCTCTAGAGGATCAATAAAGTATCATCATCACATTGTAAAAAATAAAACACACAATTTGCTGAGTCAACTTAAAATCATTTGTTACATGGCTGCCTTAAGTTGAATCAACTAAAAAAAAAATCCAAAATTCAGGAGGTTTCGTTTAAGTTTACAGTGAAACATACCAAATGTTTCCTTTTCTTAAAATTCTGGAAATTTTATAAGTGTAATTGGGACATTAAATGAGCAAGACTGAAACTGAAGTTCTCCTGTTTAAAATGGCTGGCATATGACACTTGAAGCTGACTGATAGAATGGGTTAGAAAAAAAATGGAGGTGCTGGAGCCCCAAAAATGCTCTATGTCATTAAGAGTAAATACCATTCAAGTCCAGTCATCATCGTAATCACCTAATCACAAGTTCTGACTCATTTATTTTGCCATTTAAAAAGTAAAAAAAACAAAATCAATAGTGACAGACAGTGTTCCAATTGAACAATTTTGTCGCTAGATGTAGATGTTCCATTTAGAGGTTTTTTTCCCGCATAAAAATGAGAATGTTCCCTGTTAGCTCGGTCTTCATGCATCAAGTGCAACAAAGCAGACACACGTTAATGAAATATAAAGTAAAAACACAATTATTTGGGTTTACTACGGTAATACCAGTAATTGACTATTTTATTCTGAAGGGAAAGCAATTCAATTCAAAAGCAGTTTCACAGACACTCAATATCAGAATAATTGGATGAATTAGGGTATTCTGGGACACTTTAACACTTCTGCAGTTTCAACTAAAAAAAAAATTGAGATGCATAACACCTAATATTGACACATAGAGATTAACATAGAGCTGCTTGTGATGGAACAAGAACAACACATCAGAAGTTTGGTGTCACAGATTACCCTAATTCACATTGTGAGAAACGCAACGCAGTCTCATAAAAATATGTAGGCTATCTCTTGGTACTTTTTAGTAGCACCGTTTTTACGTACCTTACTGAACGTTTCACAGCAGTTTCAAAAAGAAATGTCCACTGAGTGGCGCTAAAACACAGGTTCAATACATGAACCCTGGCACGTATTCAGTAGCATGTTTAGGCACCACGCATCCCACACAATTGCGTGGGGCCCCGCGGTCCACGATTTCTTCCGGTGGGAATAGTAAACTGGTATTTTATTGGACCGGGACATAATTGAGTCAATCATCAGGCTTCAGGACAAACGATAGTGTTATCGATACATGCATTGTTTTATCGCATATTTCTTTGTTAATGGCGAATTAGAAGCTGTTCTCATAAACTGATTTCAAGCTGAGGACGTGCCTGCCGTGAGAGGTTCGGCATATGCAGCGGCCCCATCTCAATCTCTGTCTGGCGCGGGTATAATAATTATAAGGCTAAATTCTTTATTAAATAACTTAGAAAATAATTTGAAAACTTTCTGTGTGGCATTATTTTACAAACAGCATGAGTTAATCTCTGCGAGATCTCTGTCTTTTTCTCTCAAAATGCGCAAAATATCTTTAAATCACCTCATCGCATCTGCACTATAAGCGAGCTGCAAACTGCATGGTTGACACAGGAATTTCCACAGTTTGCATGCATCGTCACTAAAGTTTATCATTTGCATTTTTTTTTTCGGCCAGTATTTATACCATTCAGTGCTTCTGCACTACTGTGTGCTCATGCAGACTCAATAATTGTAATTGCCCTATTGTAAAAACAAAAAGTACACAGCATGATCAAACATTTAATTACACACACATATATATATTTTTTTTTATATATATATAGATATATAAAGATATAAAGATACAAAAATCCCTCTAAAAGAGAGCAATCACACCTGCTCCCTGAGAAAGTCAACATGATAAATTCTTTAAATTAAATAACCAGAGACACCAGAATTCTCTATTACATTCTGTTGTGCTCCTATGCATATGATGTTCAAATATGTTGTGTATGCTGAGGAAATCTCTCTGTGAAGAGCCTTATTATTTAAAAAATGTGCTTTACGTGCCTTTTTCTGTTTGTTTAGAGGAATTTGTAAACTGCAGTAATAAGTTATCTTGAAATTTTCAAAAAAATTCAGCATTATTTATTTTTACACCAAATTATAGAGTGTAGTATGGATAACAGTATCATTAAGCAGTATTGTATCGGTATCAATAAAATGTAAACGATACCCATTCCTAGCACAGAATCAATTACAAAATCCACTGAAGGGGCACCTCTAAGACCACTTGCTAAGGGCCCCTAAAACACTAAACAGGCCCCTGCATGTATTTATTACATTGACATAGGTACATATTGCTGTGTTTTTATTACATTGCTTCACGTACATTTTGCAGCGGTTCAGAGTTCAAATATCCGGGGACCTTTGCTAAAAGTTAATCCTCTATCGTGTTGGAAACATTCACTACACCAAACTCAAACCTAAACCTACCCAATAGTGTTAACAAATGCAAAACCAATATAAAAATGTATTTTTGATGCTATTTGAATCTTCCTTGTGTGTAGCTTTGAATTATTTTGTCGAACCAGAGCTCTTCAACTCTCAAATGAATCTCCATACTGCGTGAGCTACCAACCTATAGTCTTTGAAAACCCATAGATATGAAGTTATATATCTCGTGCTAACATTCAAAAGCATCATTTTTCAAATCTCCCAGGATATTAAAATTGTTTTTAAGTCATAATAAAATATTCTTCAAGTAATTGTCAGAAAATTACGCTTTATCAAACTCTGTAAATCATACTTTGTGAGAAAAGGACAAAGGTGTTGGATTTTCACTGCCTCTACTGTTCATTTTTTAGGAAACTGCAGTGATATGTACTTATTGGTACGTATTTTGTGTCTCACTAGAAAGTGCCCCCATGAGACCATGTAGCAACAACTGGATGTTCTGAGATTTTTAAAGCAATAAGAAAATAATTGCTATTTTACATTTCCTTTTATCTGAATATCACTTAATTTTCTGCATTATATACGTATATGAAACAAAATTGATATAAAGTGGTTTACATAAAATGAAAGTAGCGTACAGAAGCTGCAGCTTAAAATGTGTTAACATTGTAATTTTATAAAATAATAGAAGAAAAAAGACAAAAACATGGGCTAAACCCTATTTCTCACAAATCGCTTTTTGGGTGGTCGTGCATGGTTGATCATTCCAGTTTTTCAGATGAGGAATTGAAGACACCAGTTCAACGCAGTCCTCATTTGAAAGGTGATCATTTGGTTCACCTTCCCTCCAAAATCTGAAAAACGTATCAGATTTTCAATTATTCAGAACCAAAATTCAGAAATCAGCAATAACAACTCTAGCAAAATAACAGGTTCAAAAGACAGTCTTGTGACAAATGATACACTATGATACATTCCTGCCAGTGTCAGAAATTCAGCATAATCATCTCATAGTGTGTTTGCTTCAATATGACCCACATTTACTGACTAGCCTGACTCTAAGCTAAAAACTGCTTACCTCAAACCAATCCAGTCCAAGATGAAAGACCAGCTTGGGTGTTGGAAGTTGTTTAAGTTACTTTTTTGTTTATGAATGAAACTTTGGGCAGTCATGGTCTAATGGTTAGAGGGTTAGGGTCAGTGGGACTTTGCTGCTCTTGATTTGATCTTATTCAATTTTATTTTTATAGTATTGCTCTTCTGTGTTTATCATCCAATTTTCATCTGTTATTTTGGCCCACTTTACCACTGGTATGGTTTTCTGGATAATTTATAATTTCTAGAAGTACTCAGTAAAAATAGTAGATGCAAATTATAATATTAAATCATTTGGGCAGATAGTTTTATTACTCCTGATTTTGGGAATCCTGCAAACATGTCCTTGCGGAGCCGCCCATTCCAAACCTAAACAGGCCCATTGCGGGCTTGCCCAAGCAAGGCCCACAGGCTCTCTGTGAGCAGGCCACACTAGCAGACTGTCCACATTAATCCCATGATGGCCCAGTGTGAGCCAGCCCATTCGGTTCCAGAGAAAGAGCAGAGCTTTTCAGAACCTGTTGTTTCATATAGGCCAGGGATCCTCAAATCTGGCTCACGAGATCCACTTTCCTGCAGAGTTCAACTCTAACCTTAATCAAACACACCTGAGCATGATAATCAGTGTCTTCAGGATCATTAGAAAATCACAGTTGGGTGAGTTTGATCAAAGTTGGGGCTAAACTCTGCAGGAGAGTGGATCTCACAAGTCATATTTGAGGTGTAAGACATGAGCCTGTTAATAAGAATTTGGACAGTTTTCTTCCTTACCACTAGGAGTGCTAGGGTGTTTTAGGTTTCCTTAAGTAAAGCCATGTGGGTAGAGGGAGTTAGCAATAGCGAGTAAGTGTAGTTTGGGAAATGTGTAATTTCAAGCCCAATCTAATGTAAGGAATTATTTTTTTTCCTTTTTAAGAGTGTACATTGCTGATGTTTTAAAACAGTGTGTTTGTATGCATTTTAGAAGGACTCTTTATTGGTGAAGTCACCACGTCATGGTCCAGTTTGAATATGGATTTCTTTTTTTTGACATGGAACCAGAGTCTGGTGTTTGAGAGCGGTGGCATGTTTTCATTTGCTATTAGCCATCTTCAGCTATGGACAGAGTTTGAACATAATATAATATGACAACATGTTTTATTAATATCATATAGAGATTGTGTAGATAACTATAAAGCTGCTCTTCTCCCACTTTACCAGAGACTTACTTTAATGTGTTTGGGGAGGAGACGATGAATGTAAGTGTTGTTAATCCCACAGCTCAGATTCAGCATGAACTAACATGGTGGTGACCATCACCCAGTATACAGTCATGGCCAAAAGTTTTGGCAGTGACATAAATTTTGTGTTTTGAAAGGTTTGCTGCTTAAGCTGTTGTGGTGTTCATTTACATTGTTTCTAGATTAGTGTGTAGAGTGATCAGATGCATTTTATATAATTGCTAAAAGCTTCATTGGTCAAAAAAAAAATTCTTTCCACAAAAAAACTAATTTCACTGTTTTTTGATCCTGACACAAAATGATCTGCTAACACCAATTGACTAATATCAGCAGCACATGTGAAAGTGTGAATGAGCAGTAGTCACTATCATGTCAATTAGATTGTAACAGCAGACTGATTGCTATAAAAGAAGGGAAGAAGAGCTTCCAATCATTGTGTTCTTGTTAGCAATGGTTACCTCCAAAGAAACACGAGCAGCCATCATCGCTTTGCATCAAAATGGCCTTACATGCAAGGAAATTGCTACAAAGAATATTGCACCTGAAAGAACCATTTACCGGATCATCAAAAACTTTAAGGAAAGAGGTTCAACTGCAATGAAGAAGTCTTCAGGATGTCCCAGAGTGTCCAGCAAGCGCCAGGAGGAGTCAGTTACGGAATCATGCCACAACCAGTGCAGAGCTTGCTCAAGAAGGGCAACAGGTGGGATTGAGAGCATCTGCACGGACAGTGAGGCGAAGACTTTTGGACAATGGACTGGTGTCAAGAAGTGCAGCAAAGAAGCCACTTCTCTCCAAGAAAAACTTCAAGGACAGACTAAAATTCTGCAGGAAGCACAAGGCTTGGACAGCAGAAGACTAGCGCAAAGGCATTTTCTCTAATGAAGCTCCCTTCCGACTGTTTGGGACATCTGGAAAATCGACTGTCCGGAGAAGAAAAGCTGAACGCTACCATGAGTCCTGCATTGTGCCAACAGTGAAACATTCTGAGACCATCCATGTGTGGGGTTGCCTTTCAACCGAGGGAGTGGTCTCTCTCATAATTCTGCCAAAAAACACTGCCATGAATAAAGAATGGTATCAAAACGTCCTGCAAAAGCAACTTCTTCCAATGATCCATGAGCAATTTGGTAATGATCCGTGCCTTTTTCAGCATGATGGAGCACCATGTCACAAAGCAAAAGTGATAAAGAAGTGGCTCGAAGATCATGACATTGAAATTTTGGATCCTTGGCCAGGCAACTCCCCGGATCTCAACCCCACTGAGAACCTGTGGTCAGTCCTCAAAAGGCGAGTGGACAACAGAAGCCCACAAATTGTGGTCAACTCCGAGAACTAATATGGCAAGAATGGATTGCCATCAGTCAGGATTTGACCCAGAAGCTAATATCCAGCATGCCAGAGCGAATTACAAAGGTTATGAAGAACAAGGATCAACACTGTAAATATTGACTCATTATATTTTGTTGCCAATAAAATCCTTTAAAACGTATAATATGCTTATCATTGTTTTTCAGTATACCATAGAAACGTGGGGGAAAAAAAAAATACAAATGCTGAAGCAGTAAACTTTGCAAAACACAAAATTTATGTCACTGCCAAAACTTTTGGCCATGATTGTAGATCGAATAACACGGTCAAGTGTTTAAACTCCCAAATACATTTAGTTGCACATATTTCAGAATCGGAATATCAGATATTCATAATATAGTGAGCATGTTTGAGAATATTAATAATAAAAAAGGAAAAACTAAATAAAAGCGATGCATGTGTCTTACAGCTCTATTGTGGCTGTGGTGTGTCACATGACAAAAATGACATGTCGCCATGGAAACAATAAGCGGAAACATTCTAAAAGAACGGTCACCTAAAAAACTCACCCTTGGGACTCAGCAAGAATATTTTAAATTTATGTGTGAAAGGTTTAAATGAATGTATGGATTTGGTTTTATTCATTTATTTGTTCAGAGTTTAATTTCTAAAATGGATATGGTCCATATTTTGGGTCAACTAATGCAGATATGAATGTTCTAACTGAAACTTGGCTGAACAAATCTGTTTAAAAATAAGGATATTTGTTCAACCCCAATTCCAGAAAAGTTTGGACGTTTCGTGAAATGCCATAAAATCATGAATATGTTTGATTTTGATGGCTACAACAAACTCCAAAAAAAGTTGGGACAGAGGAAATGTAATGGAACTGTAGGAGACGACATGGCAACAAATTCAAAACACTAGGCAGAATCATAGGCCATGTACACACTGCAACTAAATTTGGTTGTCAGTTCACCTTTTACTCCTTAAACACATTCTGTATACACATAATTCACTAAAATACAGGAGTGACAACCGCATTCGACAGAATTTACAGAAATTCTATGCAGTGTGTATGGAACCAAACTGAACAACGTCTTGGTTACGTATGGTAACCCTCGTTCCCTGATGGAGGAAATGGAGACGTTGTGTCGAAGTGAAGACACTAGTGGTTGCTCTAGGGAGCCCGAACACCTCTGACAGCTTTGAGAAAAGGCCAGTGGGAATTGGTGTGCAGAATTTGCATAGCCTTCTCCACCCTGGACATCCGGGTATAAGAGGAGGTGGCTAAGCTCTGCTCATTCATTCTGTTCTGAGGAGCCGAATAGCAACTCGGCTACACTCAGAGGCAGTCCGAAGTTGTGGCAGGGGGGACACAACGTCTCCGTTCCATTCATCAGGAAACGAGGGTTACCGTACGTAACAAGATGTTCCCCTTCTGTCGTTCACGTTCAACGTTGTGTCGAAGTGAAGACACTAGGGGTCCCAGTTGAAAACGCCACAACTAGCGGACTACATCACAAGTGTATGGAGTACAGGTAATAACAAGTCTTTGTGTTAAATAAGTGCAACTCACCTCTGCGTGACCTTCCCATGCCCAAGAGCTTCAGCCAGCCTTTCCTCACCTTTGGTTGAACATCTTGGAAGACATTGGGAAAGTGACTGTCCGCCCCAAGGGGGGAACGGGCAGTACGGAGACCACACTCTGCCCGGAGGGGAGGTTGTTGTGTGGAGAGTACACCTGAGGACTCACAGTAGGGGAGTGCTACAGAGGGAAGATCCTGAGGCAGGCCCCACATAAGGAGAGACTGCTGGACTCAGGATTAGTGACAAGTTTGTCTTTTGAGACATCGAATCTCTGGGGAATATAGGTGGAAATACACACATGGGGCCACTACATGTGGAGCACCAACCTAATATGAGAATTCACAAGGGGTAACCTAACCTCACATTAGATTCTGATAGCTAGTTCCTCCGTCAAACATATCTATGTATCGGGTGCGGCATGATGGAAGTGTTGTTCAGGGTTGACGCCAGGAAACTTATTGAACTGAGGAAGCGTCAACACCCGTAGAGGAAGATGCTGTAGCAAGCTTCTACACCGTACCAGCTTCAGGAGCCGCCAGGCTTGCGTTCAGGACTCCTGAGGAGACTGGTTCCATGCGCAGATTGTAAAATCTGGCAAACGTGTTAGGTGTAGCCCAACCTGCAGCTCTGCAAATGTCTGTTAGATAAGTCCCATTTGCTAGCGCTGCCGATGCTGCAATGCCCCTGGTGGAGTAGGCATGCACCCCCAGTGGGCAGGGCACACCTCTGGCCTGGTAGGCCGTACGAATCACATACACGATCCAATTGGAGATTCTTTGTTTGGAGACAGCCTTCCCCTTCTGCTGTCCTCCAAAACAGACAAAGAGCTGATTCGACCGTCTGAAGCTTTCAGTACGTTCCAAGTAAATGCACAGGGCATGGACTGGGCATAACAACGAGAGGTTGGGGTCGCCTTCCTGAGAAGGGATAGCTTGGTCCCTGAAGGGAGTGGTGGGCACTTTGGGCACGTAACCGGGCTGGGGTCTCAGGATAACATGAGAATTAGCTGTCCCGAATTCGAGGCACGAGTTATCGACGAAGAGGGCTTGAAGGTCTCCCACTCTTTTGATAGAAGTGATCACAGGCAGGAGAGCCATCTATTGGGAGAGAGCACTGAGTTCAACCTACCCAAAGGGATCTAGCTGTAGGCCCCGGAAGACCACAGGTAGATCCCAAGAGGGGACAGGGTGCAGTCTGATGGGGTTCAGCCTACGAGCACCTTTAAGGAATCGTATAACCAAGTCGTGCTTCCCAACCGATCTGCCTTCCACCAGGTCATGGTTAGCGGATATAGCAGCCACCTGGACCTTGAGCGTTGAAGCAGAAAGGTGCTTATCCAGTCCTCCTTAGGACACTAGTTCATGAATTTGCGCCACCTGAGGTCGTACAGCCGCCTCGTGGAGGGGGTTCTAGACTACAAAAGAGTGTTTACCACTGCCAGTAGGAGATCTCTGAAGTCCTCCTGGTCGTGTCCAGGGACGTGTGTGGGTGGGCGCGGGTGCCAGATTGTCCTTCCCCTGAGTCCTTCCTCAGGGGAATTTGCCATGGAGGAATGGGGGAGAGGAGCACCAGCTCCGAGAACCAAACCCTGTTGGGCCAGTAGGGGGCCACCAACAGGATCTGTTCTCTGTCTTCCCTGACTTTGCACAGGGTTTGTGCAATGAGGCTCACTGGGGGAAATGCATACTTGAGTAGGCTCTGGGGCCAGCTGTGTGCCAGTGCATCTGTGCCGAGGTTTTACAGCCCCTACTTCACTGTACCCAAGAAAGGTGGTGGTCTAAGGCCAATCCTGGATCTGAGGATTCTGAACCAGGCCCTTCACAAGCTAACCTTCAGAATGCTAACCCTCAAACACATTGTCACATGCATCAGATACCAGGATTGGTTTGTGGCGATAGACCTGAAGGATGCATACTTTCATGTCTCCATTCTTCCAAGGCACAGGCCCTTCCTACGGTTTGCCTTCGAAGGTCAGGCATTTCAGTACAGAGTTCTTCCATTTGGGCTCTCCCTGTCCCCCCGTGTCTTAACGAAAGTCGCAGAGGCTGACCTTGCCCCCCTCCAGGAGGTGGGCAACCACATCCTCAACTACCTCGACGACTGGCTGATCATAGCACACTTTTAGGAGTTGGTATGCAAGCACAAGCACATGGTTCTTAACCATCTGGCCCATCTGGGTTTTCGGGTCAACTGCAAAAACAGCAAGGAGCATCTCTTTTCTCGATGTTCAACTGGACTCGGTCGCTATGAATGCACGGCTCTCCCGAGTCCCGAGATGGGCATGATGCCAAGGTTCATGCCGGGTGCACGTCACACCTGTATGTCTCAAAATCTTCAGCCCTTGGAAATAGATTTCATTTGATAGATGTACAGATGCATTTTGGTTACGACAGACACGTCCAAAATGGGCTGAGGCGCTGTATGCAATGGGCAAGCGGCCTCGGGGGGTCTGGACGGGCCCTCAGCTGCATTGGCATATCAATTTCCTCGAGTTGTTGACAGTGTTTCTGGCCCTGAAGAGGTTCCGACCTTTGGTTCAGGGCAAACATGTGCTGGTCCGGTCAGACAGCACAGCGACTGTAGCTTACATCAACTACCAGGGCGGTGTTCATTCCTTTCACATGTCACAACTAGCCCGCCATCTCCTCCTTTGGTGTCGAAACAAACTCAAGTCTGTACGAGCCACCTACATACCAGGCGAACTCAATCGGGTATCAGGTTTCCTATTCTTCACCAAAACTTCACAACTCACAAAAGGAGTGTGCCAAGGGGCATGTCCTCGTAAGCACAACATCCCCCATCAGCGAAAGCCACTTCAGCTTGTTCACGACCCAAACACTGAAGACAGTGATCATGCCGATCGCTCTGGAAAAGGTAGAAGCTGCAACCAGAAGGACATGGATGGAAAGGCATTATAAACACACAAACAAACGGTTTCTGACTCTTTTAGATAAATTTGCTCTTTTAGTTTTTAATAAGAGGAAATCTGCTCTTCAAGATTCGCAGTCGAAGCACCCAGGGGACTCTCACTGCTACTGAGTCTGAAAAGGAAGAGACTGCTGCCCGTGCCGTAGATCCAACGACGAAGAGGTGAGTAACGCTGCTTCTCAACAAAGAGACACTGCATTCGGCTCCGAAGAAATAGAACAAATGAGCAGAGCTTTGCCACCTCCTCTTATACCCAGATGTCTGGGGCTCCAGCAGAGGGAGCTCTCCCCTGAGTACTGACTGTTAGCGCTCCCTCTGCTTCTTCTCTGGTTACTTCCTGTTTGGCGGCCATATTAACCTGGCCTTACCTACAGGCTGGTGCGAAGTATTGCCAGCTAACCCTGCATACCAAGCATTTTCCCAGATTGTTTGTTTATCACATGTATGACCTGTCTGTTTCTCCTTATCGATCTCTGTCTTTGGATTCTCCTTCTGATTAGTTTGCCTGGATTGGACTGATTATTGTATTTGAACCATTGCCTGTATTTGATGCTGTTTTGGATTATGATTTGGATTTGTTTGCTGGCTTTTAAAAAACCCTGCACATGGATTCTACTTCGGCTTCCGATTCAAGTATGTCACAACTATATATTTTTGTACTATGTATATTTATTATGTAAATACACACGCATGCATGTATATATTAAGGAAAAAATATTTTACATTTATATCTAAAATATTTATATTTATTTATAACCTAAATTGTATACAAGTATAAATATATATACACATATAAATATTTAGTTTTAATATATACATGTATGTGTGTGTATTTATATGTACATAATAAATATACAAAGTAAACACACATATAGTATGTAAATATAAACTTTTATTTTGGATGCGATTATTTATATATATTTTATATTGTTTGTATACTAAACTAAGCAGGAATATAAACAGTAGGGCCTACTACATACCCCACATGTATGTGTGTGTGTGTGTGTGTGTGTGTGTGTGTGTGTGTGTGTGTGTTTATATATATACATTCTCCGATATTCACATATGTAGTGAAATCCTAGAAACCCTAGCCCTAGCAAAATAAGCTAAAGTAAAAGTGCAGAAAAGCAGAAGACAGAAGAATTTTCTATGAATAGGATTTATAGGAGGTTGCTTTGCTTGTGGTTCTGGAAAAGATGAGCTTTTAGATATTTCTTGATGGTTGAGGTTGGATATCAAAATTAGAACACAAATGCTAAACACATAAACAAGCAGTGTTTTTTTTATCACTCACCCTTGTTTTAGTTGTGAATCGGTCACCCACATATAGTTGCCTTCTTTGTATGTGTCAGATAAACCAATCCACAATTTCATACCACCATTAAAGGTTGAAGTGATGAATCTCTGTGTGCATAAAAAATAGGGTAAGTGTGATTGCTCTCATTCATTAACAGATACTCAAAGAAATTTACCTGCTTCACTTCAGTGTTGATAATGACCAGATCAGCCCCTTGATCCTTGCAGTACTGCCTGCTGTCAGACCAGCTCTTAGAAACATTGGTTAGGAAAAACCAACCTGAGCCCCACTTAAATCCTAACAGAAACACACTCTGTAAAAACTGTATACATAAAAGTAAAGTAGGAAAATGAAACTACAAAAACAGATCTGTACTAACTAGTGGTGTCGGAATTAGCGCGTTAACACAGGCGATTCATTTTTTCATTTTAATGTGTTAAAAATATTTAACACAATTAATGCATGGGAGGGCTAGGCACTCACAACTTCTAAAGAACTGTATTTATTTCGATGCACAGAGCGTTTTTATGAACACATCAAACAGGAGACTTTTCAGATGCACGATCCAGCTTTACTTCAGCACCAGACGCAAGTCAAACGAGTACGGAAATGGTACTTGTGACAAGGAGCTTCAGTAGAACATCAGAGATGAGATGCTGTCAGGTCATATGTTGGTAAAAACTAATTTACCTGTCCTGTCAGCTGTTATACTGCGATCGTAGGTAGCGCATGCTCTTCAAGTACAAGCACAAATGTACTGGCACGTGCTGTATTAGGCCTATTTTAAAGGGCTGTATCATATTAAATCCAAATGACAGTATGCAATGTTGTAGTTATGTTGTGTCGTCTGTTAAGACACAAAGTTACAAAAACGTTGATTAAAGCTGTTTTAAAACTGTGCATGTAAGTATTTATTTTTTGCAGGTCACATTTAAATTAGTGTCAGCAGCTGCAGCTTTTTGAACAGCAGCCAAAATATGCTAATAATGAACTGCTGTGATGTCTGTTAATCAAACAACAAAATTAAAAAGAGGAAAATAATAACTTCTGTAGTTTTAGGCTTTATCTTTAAAATTTACAATTTTAGATAATTTAGTGTTTGATAATATTACGCTATATTTTCTTGTTGAAGGGCACAGGTAGTTATGGGTTTATGTGAAGATTGTTTCAAGTTCACTTAAATTAGAAGTTTATTTTTATCTAAAAATTGTGAAAATGATAGCTCTCAATTATACTGTAATGCTGAATGGTTATATTCAATGGTTTAGTATTGGGGGGGGGGGGGGGGATAGAGATGTCAGTTGGAATCAGTGATACCTGCCTTCAGTCATAAAAAAAGACATTATAAATATATTAAATATTACAAATATATACAATCTTTATGTTGTATCTACATTAATTTGAATCATGAATGTGAAATTATTGCAATATAAAAGTATAATGAAAACCTTTAATGTCAGGTTGGATTAATTGTGATTAATCACGATTAATTTCAGGAAAAATGTGCAATTAATTAGTTTACATTTTTATCGATTGACACCACTAGTACTAACCTTTTTCATAAGCGTTCTTTAGTTCATCACTTATGTCGTTGTATCTGCCCTGCAGTTGTTTGTTCTCAGTCATTAGATCAGAAAAAGTGTCCTGTAATCTGCTGATTGTCTGATTAAACACTTGGACTGTGTACTTGTCCTTCTTGAACAGGTCTCTGTCTGCTGCGATGGAGAAGTGCTGCAGTATGATGAAGACCAGCAGAACAGCACAAGTGAGTGAAAGGACACACATCGCTATCGCCATCACCAGATGTCCATTTCCTCCTGACAAACAGAATTAAACACACACACACACACACACACACACACACACACAAATCAAAAATCAAAAATAACACTCCATAATATAAGATACAGCACCTGAAATAAACATTTGTAAGTAATTAATGGGAATTTTTAAAGAGTATTCTTTTGGATGGTCTTTTATAATGACAGACTGAAATGAATAAATGGTAAAATATGCAAACAAGACCAGATGCTGAAAAAGTAAAAAATTAATCAATGACAATTCTGTGTTAATATATTTAAAGTAAGCCGTGATGCATTGTTCTATAAAACAATGATTACAATGAATGAAATGTTATGTAGCGTTTATACTTACTGCATTTTTTAGCTTTTCCTGCATCCTGGTGTCCACTTGGTATTTGAGGTAGAGTTCTGCCCTCAGGATAACTGTTTTCAAAATTGGCATAATGGATATCTAACTCCATTATTTGCACTCACTTGCAGTTACAGTACAGTATATCTTCACACATGAGCTGCAGTATAATGCTACCTTTTATGTAAGTACTACTGACCTGGCCATTTTTGTGGAATTAATGCAAACTGAAAAAAAAACAGTGCCCCAATCTGCTATATAGAGAATGTGAAGCTGACGTCATGTCTTGTTGGGTTCTAGGTAACTGCTTTGTTTATCCTGTATGGAAATGTATTTATAATGTATTGGCCACATTTTTTTATAGATAAAATAATCCCTTTCAAGTGTATTGTAATTATGTTAACATTCCCTTTATATGATATACTTCACTACATGTTTATGGTGTCTTTAAATAGTACTAAAAATCAATTCGATATCAGTGGTATTTATATACTTTTGCAATTGTACTACTATTGAAGTAGAAATATACTTTTAATTTGTGTATTTAAAAATAGGTAACACTTTCTATGATACCCCTTATTTATAATACATTATAAAAGTATTATTAAGGCATTAAAAGGAATACATAATGCATTATAAAAACCCTTATAATATGTTATATTATCTTATAAATAATCATAACAACAATTATAATACATTATAATGCTTATGCATTTGTGGATTTAACTTATAAAATTCTGATTATTTATATCACACAATGAACATCATGTTAAATCTACGTTTACATTTATTGTGGACTATTAGATCTTAATATTGTTTATTTAAGATCTGCACAGTATCTTACTACATTTTGTAAATGGTTAGGTGTGGAGTGTTCTCTGTGAGGCTAATATTAATTTTGATGTGAGCTAGTTAATCATTAAAAAAAAAAAAAAAAAAATCTTTGTTTATATGTTAGGTTACATTTTATGTTGATGCTCGCCTTAGCCTATTGACTATAAGAAACATTGCAACTACATGTCAACTAACTCTCGCTATAGTTAGTAAAGCTTAGGTTAAGGTTAGGGTAGGCAGAATGTTGATGTACTGGCAAAGTTCCTTATACAACCCCTGGCAAAAAGTATGGAATCACCCCTCTCAGAAGATGTTCATTCAAATGTTTAATTGTGTAGAAAAAAAACAAGCACATATATGCCACAAAACAATTTTCACTCAACAATCCAAACTTCTGGCTGTATAAAACACTTTAAAAAAACAAAAAAACAAAGAAAGATAACTATAGTCAATTACAACTGTTTTTACAGATCAAACAGAGGAAAAAAATATGGAATCACACAAATCTGAGGAAAATTATATGGAATCACCAAATAAAAACACTACTAGTACTTTGTTGCACCACCTCTGGCTTTTATAACAGCTTGAATTCTCTGAGGCATGACAAACAGTATACTTCATCAATCTGTCTCCAGCTTTGTCTTATTGCAGTTGCCAGATCAGCTTTGCAGGTTGGAGCCTTGTCGTGGACCATTTTCTTTAATTTCCACCACAGATTTTCAATTGGATTGAGGTCCGGACTATTTGCAGGCCATGCCATTGACATTAAATGTCTTTCCTGTAGGAATGTTTTCACAGATTTTGCCCTATGGCACGATGCATTATCATCCTGAAAAATGATGCTACCATCACCAAACATCCTTTCAGTTGATGGAATAAGAAAAGTGTCCAAAATCTCAACATAAACTTGTGCATTTATAGAAGATGTAATGACTGTCATCTCTCCCATACCTTTACCTGACATACATCCCCATATCATTAATGATTGTGGAAATTTGCATGTTTTCTTCAGGCAGTTGTCTTTATAAATTTCATTGGAACGGTACCAAACAAAAGTTCCAGCATCATCACCCTGCCCAATGCAGATTTGTGATTCATCACTGAATATAACTCTCATCCAGTCATCCACAGTCCAAGATTGTCTTTCTTTAGCCCACTGAAACCTTGTTTTTTTCTGTTTAGATGTTAATGATGGTTTTCGTTTGGCTTTTCTGTATGTAAATCCCATTTCTTTTAGGCGATCACAGACATTGGCTCCACTTTCTGCCCATTTCTTCCTTATTTGTTTTGTTGTGCATTTTCTGTTTTCAAGGCATATTGCTTGAAGTTTTCTGTCTTGGCGCTTTGATGTCTTTCTTGGTCTACCAGTACGCTTCCCTTTTACAACCTTTCCATTTGATTTATACTTGGTCCAGATTTTAGACACAGCTGACTGGGAACAACCAACATGTTTTGCAACATTCCGTGAAGATTTACCTTCTTCGAGAAGTTTGATAATCCTCTCCTTTGTTTCAGCTGACATCTCTCGTGTTGGAGCCATGAATTATGTCAATCATCTTGGTTCAACACATCACTAATGTGTGCAAGCACTCTTTTTTAACTGCAGACTAATTAGCAGTTGTAATCAGATACAGGTGTTTGTTTTAGAAATGAAAAAGTGCATGGTGATTCCATATAATTTTCCTCAGATTTGTGTGATTCCATATTTTTTTCCTCTGTTTGATCTGTAAAAACAGTTGTAATTGACTATAGTTATCTTTCTTTGTTTTTTTTTGTTTTTTTTAAAGTGTTTTATACAGCCAAAATGTTGGATTGTTAAGTGAAAATTGTTTTGTGGCATATATGTGCTTGTTTTTTTTTTCTACACAATTAAACATTTGAATGAACATCTTCTGAGAGGGGTGATTCCATACTTTTTGCCAGGGGTTGTAGTCAGTTTGTCTGTTGGGTAACCATCAAAATGAAGTGTTAGCATATATTTAACAGACAACAACAGGTGTTTAAAGGGTAGAATCTAAATAATCAAACTGATATCACAATAAAAATAGTTCAAAGCTGGTATCTGATCTTATGGCTGTTTGGGAAATTCGTTTTTTTAAAGGTTGTGCCATCCAGTTTGTTAAAGATAACCCAACAATCAAAACAAATGTTTAAGTATGCTGGAATATATGGGTCCATAGCCTATACAAGGCCTCTTAGACAAAGCTTTTTGTCTGTGAGGGCTCCCTGGTACTTCTGTTACTATTGGGCCCTTTAAGTCAAAGTCAAAGTCAAAGTCAAAGTCTGCTTTATTGTCAATTCTGCTATATATACAGTACATACATACAGAGAATTGAAATTGCGTTACTCTCAAACCCTAGATACATACAGGTAACATTAACAATAACAAGAAGTAAAATACAATTACGTACAAAAATAAATACAGGTCCTTCTCAAAAAATTAGCATATTGTGATAAAGTTCATTATTTTCTGTAATGTACTGATAAACATTAGACTTTCATATATTTTAGATTCATTACACACAACTCGAAGTAGTTCAAGCCTTTTATTGTTTTAATATTGATGATTTTGGCATACAGCTCATGAAAACCCAAAATTTCTATCTCAAAAAATTAGCATATTTCATCCGACCAATAAAAGAAAAGTGTTTTTAATACAAAAAAAGTCAACCTTCAAATAATTATGTTCAGTTATGCACTCAATACTTGGTCGGGAATCCTTTTGCAGAAATGACTGCTTCAATGCGGCGTGGCATGGAGGCAATCAGCCTGTGGCACTGCTGAGGTGTTATGGAGGCCCAGGATGCTTCGATAGCGGCCTTAAGCTCATCCAGAGTGTTGGGTCTTGCATCTCTCAACTTTCTCTTCACAATATCCCACAGATTCTCTATGGGGTTCAGGTCAGGAGAGTTGGCAGGCCAATTGAGCACAGTAATACCATGGTCAGTAAACCATTTACCAGTGGTTTTGGCACTGTGAGCAGGTGCCAGGTCGTGCTGAAAAATGAAATCTTCATCTCCATAAAGCTTTTCAGCAGATGAAAGCATGAAGTGCTCCAAAATCTCCTGATAGCTAGCTGCATTGACCCTGCCCTTGTGGACCAACACCAGCAGCTGACATGGCACCCCAGACCATCACTGACTGTGGGTACTTGACACTGGACTTCAGGCATTTTGGCATTTCCCTCTCCCCAGTCTTCCTCCAGACTCTGGCACCTTGATTTCCGAATGACATGCAAAATTTGCTTTCATCCGAAAAAAGTACTTTGGACCACTGAGCAACAGTCCAGTGCTGCTTCTCTGTAGCCCAGGTCAGGCACTTCTGCCGCTGTTTCTGGTTCAAAAGTGGCTTGACCTGGGGAATGCGGCACCTGTAGCCCATTTCCTGCACACGCCTGTACACGGTGGCTCTGGATGTTTCTACTCCAGACTCAGTCCACTGCTTCCGCAGGTCCCCCAAGGTCTGGAATCGGTCCTTCTCCACAATCTTCCTCAGGGTCCGGTCACCTCTTCTCGTTGTGCAGCGTTTTCTGCCACACTTTTTCCTTCCCACAGACCTCTTGCTTGAGGGTGTCAATGATGGCCTTCTGGACAGCAGTCAGGTCGGCAGTCTTACCCATGATTGCGGTTTTGAGTAATGAACCAGGCTGGGAGTTTTTAAAAGCCTCAGGAATCTTTTGCAGGTGTTTAGAGTTAATTAGCTGATTCAGATGATTAGGTTAATAGCTCGTTTAGAGAACCTTTTCATGATATGCTAATTTTTTGAGATAGGAATTTTGGGTTTTCATGAGCTGTATGCCAAAATCATCAATATTAAAACAATAAAAGGCTTGAACTACTTCGAGTTATGTGTAATGAATCTAAAATATATGAAAGTCTAATGTTTATCAGTACATTACAGAAAATAATGAACTTTATCACAATATGCTAATTTTTTGAGAAGGACCTGTAATATATAAAAATACACATTTCCAGTAAGAGTCAAGTAACAAAATAAAGTGGCATTAATTATAAAGATGTATGAAAGATAAAGTGACTTATGAAGATAAAGATAAAGTGACAATGGCAGATAACAGTGCAATCCAGACAAATAGTGCAATTAATGTGTAGTGCAAGAGCTTAATAGTCTGTGTATGTAGAGACCAGTGCTCAGAGAGTCAGACGTGTTATGAGGTAGATGGATGAGGTAGTGAATCATGGGGGGGTGTGGGGTGATGTCTCAGAGGTCAGGTACATGGGGCAGAAAGAGGAGAGAGGGGGGCGGGGGGCAGAGTCGGAGGGAGTTCAGCGTCCTGACAGCCTGATGGATGAAGCTGTCTTTCAATCTGCTGGTCCTGGCCTGAAGACTGCACAGTCTCCTCCCTGATGGCAGCAGACTGAAGAGGCTGTGTGACGGGTGGGTGGGGTCACCAGCAATGCTGAGGGCTTTTCGGGTGAGACGGGTGTTGTAAATGTCCTGGAGGGAGGGGAGAGAGACACCAACGATCTTCTCAGCTGCTCTCACTATGCGCTGAAGTTTCATCCGGCAGGATGCACTGCAGGTGCCATACCACACAGTGATGCAGCTGGTCAGGATGCTCTCGATGGTGCCTCTGTAGAAGGTGCACATGATGGGGGCTGGGGCTCTGGCTCTTCTCAGTTTGCGAAGAAAGTAGAGTCGCTGCTGTGCTTTCATGGTCAGTGCTGTGGTGTTGGCTGTCCAGGAGAGGTCTTCTGTGATGTGCACACCCAGGAACTTAGTGCTACTCACTCTTTCCACGGTCGCACCGTTGATGGTCAGAGCAGCATGCTGAGTGTGCACTCTCCTGAAGTCAACAACAATCTCCTTCGTCTTCTCTACATTCAGAGAGAGATTGTTGTCACCGCACCATCCGGCCAGGCGGCTCACTTCACTTCTGTAGTTTGTCTCATCACGGTTGCTAATGAGACCAACCACAGTCGTGTCATCCGCAAACTTGATGAAGAGGTTGCTGTTGTGTGTCGGTGTGCAGTCATGGGTCAGCAGAGTGAAGAGGAGGGGGCTAAGCACACATCCTTGAGGGGCCCCAGTGTTCAGAATGATGGTGCTGGATGTGTTGCTGTCGAAAAATGAATGCCTCCAAATTTGAATGCCTCCTAACTAATGGATATAAGAAAGTATTATTTACCAGAAGGGATTTATTGGCAAGTATGTTTGCATACACAAGGGATTTGTTTAGGTGAGAGAAGCTTGCAATGCACAGATAAGGACAAATTTGCATATACTAATTTGCACAATGTAAATTTGGGAAAAATTGTGCCCTGTTCTTTAAAACCTCACAAATGTTACCGCTGCTGCGTGTACCATAAAACTGTATCCACAGCTCCAGTTCAGCATCAGCTTCATCTAAACTGGGCATCAGTGACCCTTACTCAGTATGAGCACAGTATGAGACTGCGGTCTCCACCCCGGGCCTTATTAGTTTTAGGGCTTTTGGCAAATGTCTCAATTAATTTTTAAAGAGCAGTTAGTCATTTCGAACCTTGTTTTAAACAATAACTATCTAAATTGTAATTTTTAGTGTGTGGAAAAAGCAGCAACAAAACTAAAGCCAATAGATTTATTTTTACCTATCCTCCAACATGCAAGTACATTTAAAACACACAAAGGAACACCTTTATTTGTTCTCATTCTCTCTTGCTTTCTCAATAAGTTGTGAGTGTACACAGATTTATAATCAATTTAAAAATTATGTTAAAAAAAACATAAAGACAGCATTAATTAGCGGCCTCTCATGGTACGCACAGTGTGTACAGCTGTACAACTGCAGGTGCCACTGATTCGGGCAACACATCTCTACACATATAATTAAAATTGCTATAAAAATCAATAGAACAACATATGACTTAATTTTCTTTTTCAACATCTCAAGACAATGTGTTTCTCATATGGCTGTGAATCTTTGGGTAAACAGCGAATCGATTCACAGGGTTTCGATTCGATTCAAGAATGATTTTTGTAAATTCAGAACGATTCAATTAGAGGTGATTCACAATAAATTTGATGCGATTCAAATATTAACGATTCGATTCTGCATTATTTAATTGTATTCACAAGATTATTTAAAGGGGGGAAAATAACAATAATAATATATACAACACTTTTGCACTGTTAGATGTTAGTTTAATGATTCTTTGGCATGACATATAGCATATGTAGAAATTTACCCTATTAAAAATAATTAATAAATTTATACATTTATAAATAATACATTTATTTCAAACTAAGTATAGTTCAAATGTATTAACATGTTTACTAATATATCCCTCAAGACTTTGATATAAAAATTATAATTAAACTTTATTTGAAGTACTACAATGCACATTTCTTAATATTAAGCCTAATGTCACTATTGCTGAGGATTGTATTCTCTTTGAATAAAAAAGAGAGTCTTTAAATGCAGGATATTTAAAGTGTAGCTGCAATATACTTGCAATAGTTCCACTTTAGCACAATCAGATATACTTCAGTTCATCTTTAGTTGGACTTCAGCACTATACTTCCAATTTAGCACACTTTATTTACTAAAAGTACAATTGCAAGGTATTTTTTATTAAGAACATAAATATGTAAATTTATACTTGGCATGAAGTAAAGGTATTTCAAATACATTTTAGTATATTTATTTCTCTTTTTATTAGCCTATGTAAGTCAAGATTTAAAAAAAGCTTTAAAAGTAGGTATTATATGTCACACCTTTGCATGTTGTGAGCTTCTTTATATTATTTTCATAAAATACAATGCTACCGCATTTAAACTATTACTTTCTATCGGTGAATGATGATTTTAATGATGTAGTAATGTTGCTGTAATTATTTGTAAGTGTGTTCATTTGAATTTGTTGTAGAGTTAAGAATCTGCACATGTACTGTATTTCCATAGCGGCTTCACAGGAAAAATCCACCTCAGCATTTACACTTTTTATTTGTATCATTTGTTTAACATGTTCTTTCAGCTTCGATACTGTCTGTGTACAATAGCATGTTTCTGCATCCCAAAACACTATTTAAAATGTACAACACCTGAGTTTAACCTGATTTTCACCCAAAAATGAAAATTCAGTCAACATTTACTGACTGTTACGGGCCATTTTAACGGGTTAGATGCGCACGCACATGTAGGTGACGGGATTCCAGTTGCAACAGATCACCAAGGACACAAAACCATAAAGTTAAATGATAGATAGAACGAATATATATATATATATATATATATATATATATATATATATATATATATATATAAGGAAATGGAGCAATGGCTTCAGGGTGATCCAAGGCCAAAATAACAAACAAAACCCACTAGAAACTAAAGAAATATTAATAACCTGTAAATAAAATAAATAAAATTACAAATAACTTCCCTGCCTCCCTAAACAAAAACACATCGCAAAAATAGTTCAAAAATAAATGGCAGGTCACCCCTACACTCCAAGATCTTAAATAAACGAATTAACTGAAGGAAGGTCTTCCAGAACAGGTTAGTGTTTAGTTTGTAACTCAAACCACAGAATAGATCTTATACAGCATAATAGCGCAAAATAGCTTGGACGGATTTATAGCTCTCTTTACCTCATGTTCTTCACACAACTAACAGAATCAAACACTAAACCAAAACAGATTAAAAAATGGTTGGTGATCAGTCGTAGCATGGGAATCCAGAGCTCCTCACGCCACGTCGCACACGCCAGAATGAGCTCGCCATATTTCAGGAACACCGCCCTTTTATAGTCAGCTGGTTCCAGGTTCACCACCCACGTAGTCCGTCGCTCAGCCAATAGGCTACCTGTACACACACATACACACAAGCACATACCCATACACAAAGCAAATCGTGCAGATGCCAAGGATCATAACACTGACCCTCATGTTGTTCCAAAATGTTGTACAAAAGAAGGTATTTAAAAAAATATCGGTATTGAGATACACAGCAAACAATGATACCCACCCGGCATTTCAACGATGATTCACCAGTGAAACAACGCCGGGTACCATGGTTGAATCAGCATTGGATTACCTTTCGGTTTTGCTAATTGGATCAACGTTGATATTGTGACGTCATTTCAGCTTGAAATTACAACGTTGTTTCACCGTTGAAATCACAACTTTGTTTCAGTGTGGCATAACGAGCACACTCGTGCCCTAAAGAGAGCAGCCCGGAAAATGGAATGCAGCTGGAGGAAAAACAAAACTAGGAAAACTAAAACTAGAAAAGCATGAAAAACTGCTAAATCTGATTACTTTTCATCTATTTTAGAAGAAAACAAACATAACCCTAGGTATTTGTTCACTACAGTGGCAAAATTAACAAAAAATAAGGTACCAACCTTTTCCCAGCAGCACAGCAGTAATAACTTTATGAACTATTTTACTTCAAAGATCGATACTAATAGAGAGAAAATTGTAACCATGCAGCCTTCAACAACAGTATCGGATCAAATAGTGTGCTATAGATCTCCTGAGGAACTATTCCACTCATTCTCTACTATAGGAGAGAAAGAATTTTATAAACTTGTTAAATCATCTAAACCAACAACATGTATGTTAGACCCAATTCCATCTAAGCTACTAAAAGAGGTGCTTCCAGATATCCTAGATCCTCTTCTGAATATTATTAATTCATCACTGTCATTAGGATATTTCCCCAAAACCTTCAAACAGGCCGTTATCAAGCCTCTTATTAAAAAAAACACAACTTGACCCCAACCAATTAATTCATTACAGACCGGTAGGATCCCCATTACATCGAGCGGCCGTTCGCAAAGACGTCCTCCGGACTTTCACAGGGACATTCACAGGACATGCAGCGGCCATTCGGGACGTTTAGGGGACTTTCGCTTTAAGTTCTCTGAATGTCATTTTATTTTACTTTTAAATAAAATTAAGTTCATTCTAACTATAGCTGCGAAAGTGTTTCAGGCTAATCAAAGACAACCGTCACGACACGTTGTATAGAGCAAAATACGTTTATTTTAATTGAACATTTGTAAAGTTGCGATGCTCTTTCCGTTGTGAGTTGGCGAAGAAGCACACGACAGGCAGAACTGTTTGTGAAGCCCCGGAGGGGTGGATTTATTGAACAATATGGTGGGTGAAAGAGTGAAGGTAAGTGGCGTGCTCGGTGATTTTTGTCCTCTCTGTGTTCCATTCTTTCCAGGTCGCAGTGTCAGTGCTTTCCCCTCGGGCCCAGCAGTCACGGCGTGTCATCTGGAGGAAACGGAGAGACAGGTAAGCATCCATGTAATGGAGTCGTAGCTCACCTACTAGTTCTCTGAGAGTCTCTTATATAGGGCATGCTAATTGGCTGCAGCTGTGACTGCTGGTCCCGGTGTGACGATCTCCAGGTGTTTTCCATGTGTTGCCAGGGCGACGCTGATCTCCTTGCGGGATACCCGTCACACCGTGTGTGTGCGTTTCTGGTTGTCATCCATGGATTTGGGCAAATCTTCCCAAGTCTAACCTAAAACAACAAAATGAACAGTAGCATTATGATTTTATATGTCTAGGACTATCGTTTGTCCATTGAAAAATAATTTGTAAATTTGGATTTAGAGCAGTCCGAAATTTAGCGTTCATATGAATATCTCTGTCACAAATGAACTTTTTTGCTGCACTGGCGTCTCTGTGTGTATTTTTACCACATGAAAATTCAATATTTAGGTTCAACTTCAGTCAATATTATGTACATTTAATCGTTTCACCTTTACATGCTAACATTAGCTTCGAAAGTGTTCACATAGGCTAACGCGTCAGCAACATAGACTGTAAAAAAAGATGGACGACGCGTCTCCCATTCATTCCACTGTAGAAACGTGAAGCCAAAGCATCTTAATATGGCAGCTGCCATACTGGGGAAATTAGGTCATTTGGAGACAGAGTCTGCGCAGTAGTGTTATGAGGTGGAGCCGCGGTATCAAAGTCCCGCCCAAATTCCCGCAGACCCAATCGCAAGATCACAATCATGACACCACACCCCATTTTTATAGAATCTAATAACTACCTAAAAGCAAACTTATTAGAAAAACGAACACTTGAACATAAATCAGCATTATAAGAACTACTTCAAACGCTGAAAACCATCTCTGGAAAAAAATAATTTGAAGTGTCATTTAATTATTTATGTTGTCTCCAGTCTCGTTTGATTGCATGGAGAGGGCGGGGTTTAAGACCTATACTGCAGCCAGCCACCAGGGGGCGATCAAGGAGCCCGCAGTTTCACTTTTCAGGACGTGTGAGGCACACCCGGTCAGCAGCCGTACACGATGGACAAACGTTTTAAAAGGTGAACTTTTCAACATTACAAGATACACAGTAGTTACGGTAATTAATGTCTACAAGTATAAAAGTATAAATACCTTTTCGACCGACGAAAGCGAAAACATAAGGCTGTGTCTGAGAAATTAACTGGGAGGATGACCGTTAACAAATACTCCGCAGCTGAGCATTGCCATGGATACATGCGCGTAGCCTCAATTGATGTCACACGCTCATTTCATCTATACTTGCTTGTAGCTCTCTCGCAATCTCGCAATCTCTCATCTCGCAATGTGGCTATATTGTATTACACTTTTTTGGTCTGAACGTGGTATAGCAGTCTTTAATGCAAAAATGATCATTTTCCGAAATAACTTTTCTTGTTGGCTTATCAACAGTTTGTATATAGTATGTATGTTTATAATATGTAAATGGGCAGAAAAAAAATTGTCTTACCTGTGTTATTTTCCACTTTCTTTTCTATTCTCCATCTTGGCTGCATTCATCACTCTATAACATACTTTTAGTGTAACCTAATTTTCTTAATATATGGGGAATGCATAGGGCATAATTGTAGCATATGTTCAGTTATATTATTGAAGGGCATCATGTCAACTGCTAAAAACAGACTTGTGATTTGATGACATCTTTAATTACAGAAGTTACTCCTATTTTCTTTTTCCAGAAATGAAAGTTATTAATTTTATACAATGAATTCAAATCTATTACATTTACATTTTAGTCATTTAGCAGATAATTTTATCCAAAGCCACTTACAAATGAGTACAACTGAAGCAATCAAAATCAACAAAAGAGCAATGATATGGGAGTGCTATGGCAAGTCTCAGATATAGCCTAACTCAGTCCATGTAGCAAGATATTTTTTTTTTATAAAAAAAAAGAATAGAAAAAGAATAGAGCAAGCTAGTGTTAGAGGCCATGTTTTGTTAATCATATAATAAATAGAAAGAAAACAAATAAATAGAATGCAAAAATACAAAAGCTAGTGTTATTTCTTTTTTTAGAGTCTTAAAGGGTCAGTTATATATATTATTTATTATACTATAGTAAAAAATATATAGATAATATCAATCTTGTTTGTTTGTTTTTTGCATTTTGCATTTCATTATCACAGTTAAATAAAAGGGATTTTGTTTTAACCATATCCAATATAAAATCCAATATGCGTTTATATTTTAGTTTAATTTTGACTTTAATGTAATGAACATTGTCTGAGTTGCAAGGTGCCAGATCTGATGATAAAGAGACTAGATTTTCAAGTGTTGTTATGACATGGCATATGAGGGACGAAATAGGGACATTCGCAAACTGGCTCAGGCTAATGTCCTCAGAATGTCCGCCAGCGGACGTTACAAAGCAGACCAAATTCGGACGTCCTCAAAAAGTCTGTCTGCAAACGTTACAAAGCAGACCATATCCGGACGTCCTCAAAAAGTCTATCTGCGAACGTTACAAAGCAGACCAAATCCAGACGTCCTCAAAAAGTCCACCAGCGAATGTTACAAAGCGGATGCACTATGGACCTAAATGGACGTTCGCAACGTCCGGGGGACATCCCCTGTTTGCTGGGATCATTGCCACTCAGATCCACTCTGCATTCTGATCAGATGGTCACTGCAATCCCCCGATCCGGTCCATATCCGGATGGTGGATCAGCACCTATAGATGACCTCTACAGTTACAAATTGCTTGTTTGTTGGTCAGAGTTGGAACTGACCCCCGACTGAGCCTGGTTTCTCCCAAGGTTTTTTTCTCCATTTCTGTCACTGATGGAGTTTTGGTTCCTTGCCGCTGTTGCCTCTGGCTTGCTCAGTTGGGGACACTTAATTTCCAGTGATATTGCATACTAATTGAACTGAGCTGGATGATAGCATCAATGAATTCAATGATTAACTTGCTTTAACTGAAAAATGGTAACCGTTTCCTTTTGCATTATTGACACACTACCTTCCATTTGATACTGTACAGCTGCTTTGACACAATCTGTATTGTAAAAAGCGCTATATAAATAAAGCTGACATGACTTGACTTGACTTTTAATGTCTTACAAGGGTCAATTAAGGTAGTTATATAGACGTTGGATTAACATTGAATTAGGTGTTGATTTTGCAAATTGTATCAACGTGTCGCTGTTTCACCATCTTACCTTTCAACAGTGGAAACAGCCAAGGAAATGGCCCTTATGTTATAAAAACTGTGCTAGGTTGGGTTATTAATGGCCTCGTTGACCAATACATTTCAGAAAGGGATACAGTGGCCTAAGCAAATCGTTTTTCAGTATCTGACTTGGCAAACATGCTGGTAAAACAATATATTCATGACTTCCCAGAACAGGAGAACAAAGGAAAGTCAGAGATGTCACAATAGGATAAAAAGGTTCGTGAGTCTGATGGAGAATGTTCAAGTAAAGGATGGACATTACCAATTACTGCTGCCATTTAGAAACAGCAACGTAAAAATGCCAAACAATTACCAGCTAGCTCTTCAGCGCAAGTCTTGCCTGCTAAATAAGTTTAGACGGGATCCAAAGTTTAAAGATGAGTATGTCAGTTTTTTAGAGAATGTCATAACAAAGGAACATGCTGAAATAGTACCTCAGGTAGAGCTTAAGAAAGACAATGGTAAGGTGTGGTATATACTGCACCATGGCTTGTATCATCCAAAAAAGGGCACAATTTGTGTCTTTGATTGCTCTGCTTCCTTTTGTGGAATGTCACTCAACAAGGAGCTAATGCAAGGTCCCAATCTTAGTAGCACACTTTTAGGTGTGTTGCTTCATTTCCGAAAAGAAGCAGTTGGCCTCATGGCTGATGTGGAAGACATGTTCCATCAAGTCAAAGTTACTGAATCTGACAAAGACTTTCTCCTTTCTGTGGTGACCAAAGGGTGATGTTAGTCAAGAATATAGAATAACAGTACATCTGTTTGGTGCTACATCATCATCAAGCTGCGCAAGTTATGCCTTAAATAGAACAGCAGATGACAACAAGAATAACTTTTTGGCAGAGGCTACTGAGGTGGTAAAGAACAACTTCTATGTTGATGTCTGTCTTGTGTCTGTTCCTACAGAAAGGCATGCCATTATACCTTGCAAGGAACTTTGCGCACTTTGCTCACAAGAAGGCTTTAGGCTCACCAAGTAAGTAGACAAGTCCTTGTATCCATACCTGAAGAGGACAGATCAAAAGAAGCAAAACAAATCTCAACCTAGAATCTGAAAACCTTCCTACTGAAAGTTCATTGGTCTTTCGAAAAGGGCACATTCAAGTTCAAGGTTTCAATACAAACCCAAAGATGCACTAGAAGAGTAATCCTATCCCTTGTGAGTTCCATGTTTGACCCATTTGGATTTATAGCCCCTTTTATCTTTACTGCAGAAAACATCATGCAGGAGCTTTGCAAGCTTAATTATGGATGGGATGACAGAATTCCAGACTTATTTATACAACCTTGGAAGAGACGGCTTTCAGGACTTAATGTTACAAAACTTTGACAAAGATGCATCAAACTTTGGAGATGTCACTCAAGCCCAGTTGCATCATTTAAGAGCAAAAAACCTTCTTTGTATATAACTCATGCATGGCTGAATACTGCAACACAAACCAACTAATGGGAAATAAGGCACATGAATAAAGCAATCAATGAACAAACAGAACAGAGAACCACATGGCAAGACATTAACCAATGAGAGCATGACACATACACTAGACAGAATAACAAGAGATGTGTTCAACTTAACGGAGTGCTGCGCAGCTCGATCAAATTCTGACTTGAAGCAGTGCATGCCAGTAAGAAATTTTGTCTGACTTGAGACGGAGCCGATGGCACGTGACTGTCACGAGTGACATCAAAGTACCGCGATAGTTATTTGAGATGAGCCGCTAACTCTGCCGCCGCAGTTTCTCCAGAGCAGCTGCAGGAGCTTTGATGATGACACAGCTGTTTCACAATTGGCCAGATTCACCGCATGACAACGATCATGTGTGTTTCGGGTTTATTCTAACCTTTTCAATTCCAATAATGGCCACAAATCTGTGTTTTTAGAACAGTAAAAGAGTAGTTGCAATGTTATATTGAGTCACATTTATCATAAAATATACCCCCACTTCATTAGTATTTAAATAGTATGATTATGTTGAACTTTACAGTAAGCAGTACATAAAAAGTGTTCCTGTTGCTCATGAAAACATTTCTTAAACATCTGTGTGAATGACAAATATTGCATTTTATTCACTTCATCTGTGATAGAGTACGCACACACTGTGTGAGCGTCACTACCGATAGCAGAAAGGGTCCGACTTAAGAGTCAGCTGGTTTAGGCTGTTTTTTCCAGCAGGGAATAAAGCACATAAATATCCAAGTGAATTATTTTGAAATTGAACTTTCTTCATTTTGTTTATTTATTTTTCTGTCATGCAGTGCCCTCTACAGGCATGAATTAGTTTTTCCTTCAGTCGAACATATAATTATTTAACTTTGGTCTGAATGTAGCAGTTAAAAATCGCATTCTAAGGGGATGAAATACACATTTTTTGTCAGGGTTCCTCAGGTAAATTTGCATTTCAGGGGCTAAATATGATGTTATTGGAGTCGATCAGGAAAACCGCGGACTTGACAACACTGGCTGCATTAACCATTTGGCTAGGGCTAAAGTGAGAGTAAGGTTGGGGCCCGTGATTGGCTGTGGAGTAGATTGACTGGCCATCTGTAGCGCGATCGCTAAAGCCCCACGCCTCGCACATATTAGCACTTTATTAGGAGTTTTCCCGTAAATTCCATGCATTACCATTAAAGATGATGGTTTAATTTTCTATATTTTGATTGACCTGTGCATGTATATCATGTGACTGCTGCGCCTAATGTCTGCATTCACCTCTCTTCACTTTGTTCTGGCAGAATCTGGAAATGGTACGCTATGCAGTAAACTTTTCTAAAAAAAAAAAAAAAAAAAAAAAATGAGGAGAGGAGAAAACATGAGTTAGGCAAATCCCCATCTAGGTTATTTTACTGGAGTGGAAGTTGTGGATTAGCAATTGGACCGGGTGGAGCAGATCAAAAGTGTCATCGTTCCCACAGATTTTAGGTTAGTTTGATTATAAACTTGTTGCATGTATATTGCTTTTTGTGTTTGAACAATGGATATTCGCTTATGGGTTGAGAGATAACCCGGTAGAAATATGTAAATCATTTTGCACATCATGATGTAGGCTAAGTGATGTAGGCATCATGATGTAGGCTTTAACTGCATTTTAAGCATTGTGGTGTAAAAAAAATTTAACTGTACAAGTACATTAAGCAGCAAGGCAGAATTAATTTTGGCAAATGCGCACATTAAGATGATTTCAGCCTGTGCAGCACGCACCTTCCCAACTAACAAAAAAGGTCCCTAGAACGTCCCCTAAATTGTCTTTGCGAACGTCCTGCGGACGTCAGTGTGTAGGGTCCCTTTTCACAAAGGCATCCTCTGGATGTTCACGGGGACATTCACAGGATGTGCAGTGGCTATTCTGGGCGTTTAAGGGACTTACGCTTTAAAATTTCTGAATGTCAGTTTATTTTACTTTTAGGCTAATCAAAGACAACAGTATAGAGCAAAATATGTTTATTTTAATTTAACAATTGTAAAGATTCTGTGCTTTGGTGTGGTTTTCCGCTGTGGGGTTAGTCTGATGGCAATTCTTCACAGTTGTCTTCTAACCTAAAACAACAAAATGCAGTAGTGTTATGATTTTATATGTTACATTTTATATTTTTATGTCTAGGACTATCGTTTACCCATTGAAAAATAATTTGTAAACACCGTTAAACATAGAATGTTAAACAAGAATTAGACCAATAAACAAAACAATTGACAAAACTTTGTGAAGAGGGAAAACTGTCAAGGAAACACTTGGCTCACAGTTTTAACATATGTTTGCTTAAATTTGTTTTCAAGATCTGGGATAAACTATCTGTTGTTGCATTCAGTATGGGCAATTAATGTTTTTTATTTATTTTTGTACTGGACCTTAATTGAATACATATAATTTTATGGTTTGTATTTATTGGATGTTTTGGTGTTTCTGATGTTAGTGAGCTACTGGACTGATCAATAGATTGATCAATGAATTTCCCTTGAGGGATAAATAAAGTACTATCTAATGTAATCTAATCTATTTGTTTATGACCCCACACACACGTCATTATACAAATTTGTGTCCTGATATGTTACAAAAATACCCACACAGCATGATACATTATTATCAGTTTCAAATTATATTTGTGTATGACTAGCCTGTACTATTTCTTTACAACAAAATGCTTTGCAGGTCCATCATCTCTAGTCGCAGATCATTACTGTAAAACCTAAAATATAAAGCTATTCATTTTCCATCCATCCATCCATCCATCCATAAAAAAAAAAAAAAAAAAAAAAGCATTTCTTGGGTGACTGGTTAAAGAAGGCCTTGACGAAATTTGAGCCATTTTCTGTGAGAGTTGATGTAATTTTATGGGATATGCGTAGGATGAGTGAATGTTGTCAATCTCAACTGCGATCTTGTCATGAGTATGATGACCCTTGAATCTTCTGCATGCTAGTGCTGCTTTTCCTCGCTCCATGCTGTTTGGATTAATCCAATGCGCAGTTACGCCAAGATAGCTTTTATTATTTTCCGTCCAAATATCGGCTGTTGTAGATATTTATTTTAGGTGTTTAAAGGTCTTTTTGAGTTCAACATTCATTCTGGCATACTCGGTGTCTATGTACTTTGAAAGTCTACAACTGTCTACAATGGCAGCATGTCCTCAACCATATATCCAGATATCATTTTGTTTAAGAGTTTGCGGTGTAAAAATATCTAGTTGTAGTTGCTTTGATAACGTGACTCCATCTCCTTTGGTAGCAAAGCTTATGTTACCACCTGCATTCTTAGCCAATAATTTTGTGGCAGAATGTAGCAATGTGAGGTGCTTTATTAGGTTAGAATTACTTGCCACTAATGTGGAAAGACTCTTTCCTGGACATAAGTTGCACTGATTAGAGATGTGCTGCACACACTTTAAACCTTGTTTCATGTACTGATGTTGATAAGTGGTTACTGTCAAAACCACAGACAAATGCGATATACAGATGCGCTACCACAAAATGCACAGGCCTATGAAACAAGGCTGGTCGTTCAACAGTGGCTGCAGAGACCGTGGATGATATTACTTCAAAGAAGCTGCTGGTCCCTTGCTGTACGAGATGGAATTTGTTTTATGATGCCCTGACTCGAATCAGTGAGACACCATCTCGTCCAAGTTCGGGATGACAGCATCACAGAACAAGAACATCAGTTCATCAAGGAGTACTGTACTGTCATGAGGCCACTTAGACATTCTTCAGGGAGGAGAGAATTGTTTCCATGGTACACTTCTACCCACACTGGAGACTTCAAGACTTTGGAACTGAAGAGTGGCCTGCAAATCTTAGTTGACCTTCCAGAAGCAGCTGTCACATTAAGAACTTTTGTTTGTTTGTTTGTTTAGATATCTTTAACCAGTCTCCCAAGAATTGCATTTTATTTTTTGGGATGGATGGAAAATGAATAGCTTTATATTTTAGGCTTTACAGTAATGATCTGTGAATAGAGATGATGGACCTGCAAAGCACTTTGTTGTAAAGAAATAGTACAGGCTAGCCACACACAAATATTATTTGAAACTGATAATAATGTATGATGCTGTGTGCATGTTTTGTAATATATCAGGACACAAATTTGTATAATGTTGTGTACAAATAATGTCATATTAAACAAATAGTATATGTTTTTTGCATTATTTCAGGCAATCAAAACAAGATTTGCAGAGGCGATGGAAAGCAATGAGCCCGTCTTGGTACCAGCACATTAACAAGCGACCATAGCAGAGACTACATAGACGATGTCAAGTGGTCAAGTGCAAAGACTGCAAGTGTGGACAAGGCATTAGACTTTTTCTAAGTCTAAGTCACATATATTTAAATGTCATTTTAATTATATTTCAGAGAAGTACATAAAAGTATACTTTCCTATTTTCAGTTTATAAGAAGTATACTAATAGAACACTTGAATAAACTTTTTTTGTAAGGGATTTTTAGTCAGATTGCTCTAGGTGCTGGCTGAAGATGTATGTTCTATTCTGTGAAGCTGTATGTTATGTTCTAGATCAGTTAGATGCTATGCTGTGTGATAGAATCCTGTGCAGGGTTTTGGATGAAGTGCTGCAGTGACGCCTACTGGCAGGACCCATGCTCACATTTAAAGAGGCAAAAGAAAAGGCATTAGCCACAGAAACAGCGTTATAAAATGCTCCTCTGCTTTGTCAGCAACAGCATGAAACACTGCCTCAAGATGAAATTCATTATGCAGCCAATACGCATGCATCAGCACACAAAGTTATAACTACAAGTGAACTCAAAACCGTGACAAACCATGCTACAGGTGTGGTGACCACCACTTTCCACAAGGCTTTACATTTTCCACGTCTGTATGCCAATATTGTAAAAAAACAACAACACATTGCTCGAGTGTGTTTAACAAAGACGAGACATGGTAACAACAAGGAGACAGCCAGTATCACAGCGTAACAACATACAAACACTGTAACTCACGACCAGCAAAATGAGTACAGACACACACAGTGGAAGTGGAGATTAGTGAGCATACTAATCTTTCAACCCTCTGAAATGCATGCAGACAGCAGAGTGTTAAAGCAGTGGCCACAAGCAACTTTGTAAAAGGGATGATATTTGTTGAAGTGCTGTACAAAGGGACACAAAACACACTGCCTTTGTTCATAATCGGGGACCAGGGCACTAGTCTACTGGGACGGGACTGGTTTGATGCCCTTGGAATATCAGTTGAAGGGGTGCACAGAGTGCAGTTTCAGGCCATAGAGGAAATACTGAGATAATATTCAGAGGTATTTCAGGACATCTCAATTGACGTTGATTCCACGGTTACACCACATTTCTTCAAAGCCCACACAGTTCCCTTCGCTTTACAGCCACAGCTTGATGAGGAGCTGGATAAACTAGTGGCTCAAGGGATTTTTGAACCTTGTGGTGATTATTGCTGTAGAGTCAACGCAGCTGTTAAGCCTGATGTGTACCCCTTTCCCACAGTATCTGAGCTGTTCTCAAAACTGGCAGGAGGAGTAGTTTTCTCGAAGCTTGATTTGTAACAAGCTTCCATTGGATGAGGAAGCAGCTGACTTGTTGACTATTCACAGTCATCGCAGACTTTTCCGGACTCAACATTTACAGTATGGAGTGTCAACAGCTGTTTCAATATGTCAAACATTTATGGATACATTGCTCACAGGAATCCCAGGTTTCCAACCGTACTTGGGAGACATCCTAATTTCAGGCAAGACTTTGGAGAAACACAAAGCACGGCTAAGGGTCGTATTGAAGTGATGTTGCGACTAAAAAAAGCTTCTTAACTTCTTAACTTTTACAGCCGTTTTCTTCTTAACAAGGCCATCCTCCTGGAGCCTCTACATTGTCATGTCACGGGTGACATTGGTTAAACTGCACTTAGCAGCACTGTAAAATCAAATAGTATGTTTACTCGATTTTAACCAAGATGTTGAGTTTACTAAACATTTTTTAATTATTGCTGAAATAGTAGAAAAAATTTTCTTCTTCTTCTTCTTCTTCTTCTTCTGTGTTTTACGGCAGCCGGCATCCATAACATTGCATTGCTGCCACCTGCTGTTTTCACTTGGCCTTGATATTCATTATATTCATCTTTCCAGTGCAGTCCTTCTTAAGAAATTAAAGGTGCAGTATGTAAGATTACGCGGTTGAAATGGGTACTGCAGTCCAAATTCAAAATATTGGAGAGAACCATATCTACCGCTTTCTCCTACTTTCTCCTCTAGACTCGACGCTTATGCGGGTTTGCCAGATTGAGGACATGCGAATAGGTCTTAGATCATTGTGCAGCATGTAATATTGCCAGCTAGCGGTTGAAATTGGTACTGCAATTCCATCCCGGAATCTGCCCGAAATGCACATTTCAGAGTAGAATTACTGGCTATAGCATTATGTATAACATGTTTTTTAAATATCTACAAACATGGGGGGGGCGGAGGGTGCTCGAGCACCCGCCCCTTTTGCTCAGATGCCCAAAGCGCCCTTCTGTCAAAGGTCCGCCCCGCCCCCCCCCCCATCACGTGCCCAGCCCTTGCATAAAGTGAAAGTGCCCTTTCGGTCTGGTTGCCCCCCGGACCGCGATTTCTACCGAGGGGGACCCCCCCGGACCGCGAATGTGCCCCCTTAACGTCACTTCGCCCCTGCCCCTCCCGAGGTCTCTGCACGCCACTGGAAGGCAGTACAAAACAACAGGCATTCTGAGATTATCAGCGAGTCTTTAGCAGAACCCATCACCTCCCCAAGCACAGTATATACAACATTAAAACATACTTAAATGTAAGTTAACAGTCTTAGTTTTAAAATACCAGATGTTTCTAATGACATTGCATAAGACAAAAAAATAAACAAACAAAAATACTGTTCTATGCCTTTGGTTTTGTTTGTTCAGTGTTCACTGGTTTTTGATTAATGGAATAACCCTTTTTATTATTATTTTAGAATACCAGTTGATGACTGCTGCACAGTGGAAATGTTTGTTAAAAGTGCCATGTTTGTAACAACTGCCATTCCTTACATTGCATTTATTTCACTTAAAAGCTAAATAGCATTTATTTCATTTTCTTCCACAGACCGAACATTTTGCTTGATAAATCATCAATAACATCAGGAGCAAAATTTTGTTTCCTTGTTCCTTGATATGTTTTTTGTTTTGTTTCATTTTTTTTTTTACCTCCAAAAATGGGCAGCGTCCGACTTGAATTTATCCATCACCAAGGACCACAGGTAGTTTCAGCTAAAAATCTTCTTTGCTGTTCTGCTGAAAAATGTAAAACATTTGCATCAAGTTGATTAAAAGGTATTCCTTTATCATTCTGACTGTAGCTTTAAACCATGATTTGTTTATGATTGTTATCCTCAGCCTGTCTCTAGTCTCTCTAGTCTTGTTTTATTCAATAGGTCAAGTTATAAAAAATTGTAAAAGGTTTTGGGTATAATTTTTGTGATTTTGCAGTAGATGCTATTTGAAACAACTGATTACTGAAATTGATGTAAATACCTTAAATTCATGAAACTGTCACTGATCACAAACAAACTTGTCAGCATTACACACTTTACACACTTTGAATTAAAGAGTTAGACTTGTTCACCCAAAAATGAAAATTAGCCCATGACTTACTCATCCTCAAGGTATCCTAGGTGTATATGACTTTCTTCTTTCAGACAATACAATCTGAGTTATATTTAAAAATGTCCTGGCTCTTCCAAGCTTCAAAATGAGGATTTGTAAAGAAAAATGTCTGGGATTTCGATATAAACCAAAAGGAGAAAACTCACGAGACCAGCATATTCTCACTGGCGCATGCGTGTCATCTGCCTGGAATGACTTGCATGTATGACAGTGAAAGTTGAGAAAGAGAAAAAAGAGAAAATTGTAATATTTTAAATCTGGATTTTTTCCTTACAAAAACACATTGATTAGACACAAGAGGCCTTTATTCACTCCCCCCCCCCCCCCCCCTCTTGCACTTCTTTTAAACAGTTGAACAGAAACACCCGCCCATTGCCATTATAGAGCTCGGATGAGCCAGGACATTTTTTAATATTTCTCTGATTTAATTCTTCTCATAGAAGAAAGTCATATACACTTAGGATGCCATGAGGGTGAATAAATCATGGGCTATTTTTCATTTTTGGGTGAACTAACACAAAAATCCATCACTCCATAATACGAGAAACAATGCTCTAAATTTTAAGATACTACACATTGACAGTCTATTTACATGTAACAGAATATGGTAATGACGTGGAAACCCTTTATTTTAAAAGGTAAATGTTTATATAAATATTACATCACAAAATGCCATTAAGCAATAACTCATTAAGCACTGTTTAAAGTCACCATGCAATTATTCATGACAAACTAATAAAAAAAAACTTACAAAAGTCAAGAAATTATTAAATAATGAAACCAATTTTAAAAGACCAGCAAATGAATAGTTTCTCATCAGTCTGATATAACTCACTCTGAGTTAAATTGAGAGCATAAATACATTACACACCCTCTAGTGGCGTGAAAGAGTATTACAACAAAAATTGTTCCTGCAATGTCATTTTGTCTCTTATTGTTTGATACTGAATTTATGTGGACACTCCATCTCAGTCAGCTTTTTGAACATCTCGTGTATACCTTTTTCAGCAGTTTACTTCATTACCATTGAACCATTACAATGTTGTAGTACTCAGTCAAGGCAAATTGTCTTAATTTGCATGTTTGATCTTTTTCAGTGCGGCTTGAGATTCCTGACAAACTAACGTTTTGCCACACCTGCCAATGGCCGGTGATGTGATAAAATTTACTGGCCCAATTTTTTATTTATTTATTTATTTATATTTTTTTTACCGGCCTGATTAAATAGTAGGCAGTATGCACTGTGTACTGGGCAGTAAGCAGTAAGCATGTCATTTCGAACACAGTCATACTAATTCTATTTTCGAATACTATTTAGGATGACAAAAAAGACAAAACAGTGAGCCCTGATGTAACAAAGCAGACAGCTGCTATAAAATATTACAATATTACAAACCTTTTTTATAAATATGTCCCTGAAACTTTCCATGAATATGGTACACTGATCTTCAATTATTATTTGTAAAGCATTTTTGACATGTTTCTGTAGAGAGAACTATTAAATATATTTGATCAAGGCCCGATTATCTAACGTGATATTAACATTAAAATGATAGTAACATTAAAATACATATTACTGCCATATTTTGTCACCAATGTTTAGATCGATATTTAATTTATATTACTAAGTAGCCTACGCATGTGAACGTGGGACACCAGAAGCGCAAACTCAAGCGAATTTTGCTGTGTGAAAGAACACAGACTTTTGCAGTAAAGTGGAGCATATTGTATTTTTTTTTTTACATTTTGGAATGATTATTTGTTAGGGCTGGGTACAACAAAAAACAATTTCTTGATTTCAAAGTTAGTCTAGCCTGTTTTTAATCATATCTCTGGTCTGGTTTTGCCATTATAATAATTATATAATTTATAGAATAATTATATTATTCTTTTGTCTTGAATGTAATTGCTGACTTTCTATTCACACTGTCCTTATTTTTTTTTTTTATCAAATTTCTTTATTGGACCTTATTGATTCCCATCACTTCCCATCACAGATCTCACTATGGCTTTTGACATTCATTAACAGTGTTCACTACAAACATCGAAACATTCACACAAATGAACACACAACGCCACTCAAAATTGCTCAATTAAATATATTCTCCTCACATGCTCGCTGCTGCCTGTTAAAAAAACAGCATATGCTGGTTAGGTAGGTTTTGATGCTGGGATGCTGGTTTTAGCTGGTTTAAGATGGTCCTAAGGACCAGCATAAACCAGTTTAGGATCAGCTTAAACCAGCATCCCAACATCACAACCTAACCAGCATATGCTGTTTTTTTCAACAGGGGCTGCAGCACTAAATGTTTATTTCAGTATGAAGACAGCAAATAGATGACACCAAACCTGATGAAAACAACACAGAAATGAGCCTGTAAAAGGTCTTTTAATCAAACTTTATAAAGTATGTTTGATGGTTGTGTATGTGAAATACCATGAACTAGTGATGGGTCGTTCTTGAACGATTCGTTCATTTTGAACAAATCTTTTATTTGACTCGGGAAGAACGAGTCGTCTCTGGTAGTGATTCGTTCAGTCAAGCATGTGCAACATCCTATAGGTTAAGTTCACCTGTTCAGGTTTTTTGAGTCATTTGTTCATCTTATGGTGCTGTCACGTGATGAACAAACAACTCAAACCCGAACTCGAGAGACAAACTAATTAATTCTCTTTCCGGCTCAGAATGCATAGGTTAATTTTATGGCGCGGTCACGTGATGAATGAATGACTCAAACCATAGACTGTAAAAAACATGGACGTAGTGTCAGTGATGTCACCCGTAGGTTTCTGAAAAGCATTTTTGAAGCAAAAGTTGGCCGGGGCCTGTCGTCGCCATTTTCACTCCAGGAAAATAGAAAATGGACAAAGAGGTGGGACGTGGGTGGAGCTAAGATGTCTGGTTGCTGAAACCACGCCTGACTCGAAATTTAAACGTTACCGGCTTACTACTTAATAATCCTGATAAAGTAACGCCCTAAGAAAAAACAAACGCAATAACACGACTGAGATGCCAAGTTCAACTGATGTGCTGAGGTAATGTGACGGCTGCCTGACACCTGTCACTCAAGTGACCACGCCCTTAATTATGCAGAATTTTAATGCTTAATATAATTTAAACAGGTGAGGTAGAAAAATATTCACCCCCCTCTGAGTTGTCATGAAGGGCAAAACTAGCTGTAAAAAACAAAACCACTTTTTGCACCAGGCTGTAAACATCTGGTATAAAGTTGAACATTTTAACACGAGATTCTATGGGGATTTGCTCCCTTTTGGAGCCAGCCTCAAGCGGCCAGCTGATGAACTGCAGCTTCAGTCACTTCCGTATTGTTTCAAGAGCGAGAGCGGGAGGTTGCTGCTTGACACAAACCCGAACTCGAGAGACGAACTAATCAATTCTCTTTCCAGCTCAGGCTGCATAGGGTAAGCTTATGGGGATGTTACATGATGATGAACAAACGACTCAAACCCGGACTCGAGAGACAAACTAATCAATTCTCTTTCCGGCTCAGACTGTATAGGTTAATATTATGGGGCTGTCACGTGATGAACGAATGACTCAAAACCGAAAACTTGTCAGATAAGAGGTGAGGTGAGCTAAGCATAAACAATTAATTAATATTTTCTGTTTCTTATAGCATTATAGTTTTCTTGTTTGTAGTGTGATCAACGTTTGTGTAAATAGTAGATGTGTTAGGGAAGTAACATGTAACATTTTAATTACATTTTGCTCAAATGAACGGAATGAACGAAATGACTCAAAAAAAGAGTCGGTAAAATGATCCAAACTTCCCATCACTACCATGAACTGTTTGCTTCACGTCAGAAAACTCTTCTTCTTCTTTGTTGGCAGCTTGTATTCTCACATTAGCGCCATCTACTGTGGATTTATGGATCAGAGACTCTTTTACTCCCCAGATCTCTCAGGGCGCTACGCTGTAGCCTATATTTTACTAAAAACATCTTACTGAAAATGCATCATACCAACATCAATGACTGGCATCAGATCTGGTCTTCAGTGTTTGATTTGCATGTAAATGTGCAGTGGATTGTTTTTATTATTGTTTTTTTTTATTCGAAAAAACTTTTGCCATATTTAAAGAATGACCTTCAGTTCAACTCCTATTGTGTTTTGTTTTTAAAAACATTAATAATTGACATAAGATCCAATTAAATGACAGCATTTAACTGTTTAAGAACAGAACAGCTCGTCAATGCGAACAAGAAATTTGTCAGTTACCTTGCACAAACTGAAATATTTCATCAGTTAAAGAAAATTATGATATAAATTATGAAATATATATATATATATATATATATATATATATATATATATATATATTTTTTTTTTTTTTTTTTTTTTGTGAAACATGGACATTTTGTTTCTTTTCTTTAGTCTTGACCTCCAGTGAGAAGAATGACAGTTTAACTGAAATATCATATTCCATATTTTTTATTTCAGACATTTTAGTGAAATTCTGAAATCAGCTCCCATCCAGATGATCTACATTCTTCTAATAAATAGAAAGACAGAGAATGTTCTGGGAAAAGCTCGTTTGGAAACACTGTATTGTGAGAAACAAGATTTAAAGAGCATGAAGTCTGCAGATTGGAGAGAAGCAGGTGCATGTGAATAATTCTCCAGATCTCGTGGATCCAGATGTAAAAAATAAGAAGCTGGAGATGATGAAAAAGCATTCACTCAATGCAATTCTGCTCGATCATCTGGAGGAACCTGTGGAAAATGAGGAAGAGGTCATTTATATTGTAAATTACATTAATAATAGAAACATTATAGTTACAGTCTGAGGGACTGTGAGAAATAACGGGATTCATTTGTAACAGTAAGTCACTAGTTTGTCACACAAGGGAGGAATCCAGAGTCTGTTTTAATTAGACATGTGCCGGTATTGTTATCGTGGGCATTTCAAAATACTGAAAATAAATATTTATTAAAAATTATTCCGAATTTTGAATGCATTTAAAAATACTTTTCCCATGAACTGGTTAAATGCTGTAACACCGCTGTAAACTGCATCGAAGACAAGTGATTAGTTAACATAAACTCCCAATAAAAAATTCTTCTAAACATTCATTAATCTTAGATAATTGTAATATAATAATAATAAAACATTGTTAAAGTTATAAACTGTTTTTTTTTTTTTTAAATGAACCCGAGCTAACATAAACTAAAAGTTGTGTTATTTTTAACAATGATTAATAACTTCTGTAGCAAATTTAGCTTTTGTTCATTGATCATTGTTACTAAGGTTAACTAATAAGATCTTACTGGAAAGCGATACCTATTGGTCTTTTGCACTTTTTTCTAAACTTTATACATTTTTTGTGCATTGCCATATTGTGTTTTAATGTTCAGAATGTTTTGTCATTAAACCTATTAGGACATCACTTTTTTGCAACTCAGTTTCAATATCGTGATAATGCCGTATACTGTGACAAAAACATTAGCAATTAATTGTAACATGAACATTTGATACCAGCATATCCCTAGTTTTAATAATGATTTGATCGTCTAATGCTGAAGATCCAGATTCCTGAGAAGAAAGAGGAAAGATTTGTTGCTTTGCACATAAAGATTAACTACTTACCGTGATTTCAGGCTGTGCTGATCTGGTTTCTTCACTGCATGGATCTTCATGTGTTGCTTCAGTTGACTTTTATCAGGGAAACTCTTGCCGCAATGATCACACGTGTGTGGCTTCTCTCCAGTGTGGATTCTCTCATGTTTTTTCAGGCTTCCTGACTGACTGAATCTCTTGTCACAGTATGAACACTTGTGAGGTGTTTCTCCAGTGTGGATCCTTTCATGTATTTTCAAGTTTCCTGAGTGACTGAATCTCTTGTCACAGTGCAAACACTTGAAAGGCTTTTCTCCGGTGTGAATTTTTTGGTGCCGTTTTAAAGTGTTCACTTCAACAAAAGTCTTCCCACACTCAAAGCACATATAAGCTCTAACCCCAGTGTGAATGTTCTTATGTGCATGCAAATATTTCAGCCTTGAAAAACTCTTTCCGCAAACAGAACATGAATGTGGCTTCTCTTTCGTATGAACAGTCATGTGTTCCTTCAGGTTAAATGATTTAAGAAATGTTTTGCCACATTCATTACATGCGAAAGGCCTCTCTCCTTTGTGAACTCTAATGTGATTCTTAAGACTTTGCTTATATGAGAAACTCTTCCCACACTGGTCACACGTGAAAGGCTTCTCTCCAGTATGAACTCTCATGTGAAGCTCATGACCGTATTTGCTTGTGAAACTCGTTCCACACTGAGTGCATGTGAAAGATTTCTTGGCTCTTCTTTTCTTTAAATGTGTCTCCTCTACTTCACTTAGCTCAGCACTCTCCTTGTTCTCTTCCAACAGGTCTGAAATGTAAACAAAGAAAGTGTCAGTAAATCAGAATAATACAAAATTAAAGAGTACGAAGTGAAAGAACATAGAAGTAAAAGTACATTACAAAAGGCAATTGTTATAAAATATTCCTATCACGTTGAGGCTTACAAATTGCATTTACAAGACTTCAACCAGCAGATGTCCTCAGCACACACGTTTCGAGCGCATCTAAACAGTGAATCTAGCGTAAACTATCTGATCTCTAACGTAATCAGTGTAGTGAAAATCAAAACAATACGGACTCTTTTCTACTGAATCTTCAAGGAGACAAGACAATGCTGTCAAAACTAGCACTGAATTCCTGAGGTAATTTGATGTTATAGTTGTGGTGTGAACTCTGCTATTCTCTTACATTTTAAACAATTTTTAGAACGTTATCTTTATAGTGTAGAAAACTTGTTCTTGTCATATCAAAGAACCAGGAGACGTTGGGATATCTTTCAAGCAGAAGTTACTCTTTATTGAAGAACTCGCTTGTGTGTTGTGCTTGTAGTCATCCAAGTCTAAACTAAGGCAGTGGTACAAAGTATTTTATAAGCATTCAGTGGAAGGGATACAATCTAAACAAAGCATGCAAATGAAGTATTCAGGTATAGCAACTTGCTCCATTTACACCAGTCCTAATCCAATCATCATAACTACTCAAAGATGGGGTCAGAAGCACCAAGTGCTATTACCAACAGAAGGTGTGAGTCTCAGTAGTCTGGCTCATTTGACTTACAATAAGAGAACAGGAACTGGAACCTCTTGCTACAAACATTGCTTAAGAGAATCATTTGTCTGCATATTTACCTTAAATGCTAAATACAGTGTACAACACCTTAGTTTTAGAACATGTTAGAACATAGATCAGCATATTGTAAACAGATTCCTAAATTTGTGATCCTACAATAGTTATACGTATCGTTATTGTTCTTGGTGTGAATCGGCCTTTAGACAGCATAAGGTTGTGATGACGTCACACTCTACACACTTTTTTTTTTTTTTGATAATTTTGACCCATACAATGTATTTTTGGCTATTGCTACAAATATACCCCAGTGACTTAAGACTGGTTTTGTGGTCCAGGGTCACATTTAATTTGGCCTAATACTGACAATCAGTATAAAAGTTTGTAGACCTCTCTTTGTACTCATTTCATAGTTTAAGTGTTTATTTAAATCTGATGAAGAGCTTGAATCTTTATAACATGAATGTTCTTCAGCATCATGAATGAAGTGTAATCACCAACCTGTTTGTTCCTTCATTGTATCTTCATTGTGTTTCATTCTGTGGGGTTCTGGATTTCTCATCTTCTCTCTGTCCTCTTTAATAAGCTCAGTTTTTGCAGATTTCAGCTCTACCTGATGCTTTGATGCTCACTTGTAAACTGATGTGAATATTCCAGCATTTATTGGTGAACCACAATAGGAGGAGCTTCCCTGGTGATGTGATTGTTGTGGGAGGAGCTTCATCAATGATGAATTGCAAGGAGCTGATCTGCCAAAATCAAAAATAGATTGGTTACTGAGTTTGCTTTAAAGTGAATTGATAACAAAAATATTTTATTAGTAAATATTGTATTGAAAGCATAAACAGAAATAAATGTACAGAATTGTAACCAACAAATGCCCTCAGACTGTTGACACCTTTGAAATGAGCTTTAAGTGACAATTTACAGGAGACCTGAAGACATCAACATAATAAATGAGGTGAAAACAGCAGCTCTGTTAATATTGATGAGGCTTAGACTATCAGCACTCATTCCACAAGCCATTCAGGACCATCAGCAGATCATCTCACTTTAGTGTTTACTAGAAAATGATTACTTCAGTCAGAGTAAAAACAAACACTAATGACACTCATCTTCAACTAATACACTACTACAGCATAATAAGTCTATATGAATCTAAATTTAGATAGATTTTGTATAATTGGACCAACATGATTTGTTTTTGCATAACTGCATAAATTGCTTTTCTGACAAACAAATAAGTTTTATTTTTAATCATAATTTATTTTGGAATAAATTCGTATACCTTTCTAAACATTTATAGTGGGGCCTCCTGCATGTTAACAGGTCATGCTGCAGTTTTCTGTAAAATAAATTAATAATCATAAAGAACACTCATTGCTTGTTTAATGTTTTGATTTAGTAATAACAATAATCAGAATTAGTCATACTGATAAAAACAACAATTTACTCTACAAACAGGCGCAACAAACTTCTGTATTATTTTTGGTAAAGTCTGAAAAGCTTTCTTGTTACAATTCAGATTTTGTTGTTACAGTTTAGATTTTGGAATTCGTTTAATCTTGCCTCTCAGAATAGTCTCTCAAAAATAGTCTTCACTTGCCCTGATATATATACACACATACATACAGGGGTTGTACAATGAAACTGAAACACTTGGTTTTAGAACACAAATAGTATGGTGTTGGGCCTCTTTTTGTGACCAAAACAGCATTGTTTCATTGTAGGAATGACAAATACAAGTCATGCACAGTAGTCAGAGAGATTTTGAGCCATTCCTTTTATAGAACAGTGGCCAGGTTACTATGTGTTTTTTTTTTTTAGGAAAACGTTTCCTGATTCGCTCCTCCAAAACATCCCAAAGTACCTCAATATTATACAGATCTGGTGACTGTGCAGGCCATGGGAGACATTCAACTTCATTTTCATGTTCATCAAACCTCTTTGTATATATATATATGCATATAGTCAACCTTCACACTTTGCTCTTACTGGTGGAATGTGCAATAAGTGAAGACTGGCCACCAGGCTGCGCAAATATAGTCATGAAACCTCCAACACTACATTGGCCAGTGTTTCAGTTTCATTGTCATATATATATGAAGAGTTCAGATACAAAAGCCTCTAAATCCATCTGACATATTTCTAAAAAAAATGCATTTTTATCAGGCTCAGATGTATAGGTTTCCATGTAAGTACTGCTACTTCTGATTGAGCTGAGGGTGGGATTTTGGCAAGTTTGAAGTGAAAGTATATGATGGATGTATAATATGTGTCAAGAGCATTCACTCAGTATCATTATCTCATTTTTGACCGAGATGGCTTTTAGAGGGTTTTGCATCTGAACTCTTCATATTATATATATATATATATATATATATAGAGAGAGAGAGAGAGAGAGAGAGAGAGAGCTATATAAAAAATATAGTTTCCACAGAAGGCAAATAATCAAGTTGATATACGAACATAGTGCGTATTCATCTAAATTGAGCAACTGGCCGAAACAGGAATGAACAACGGCGTTTTCTTTTTTTTTTTTCTTTCTTTATTTCTGTTTCTTGTTTACAAAAAAAAAAGTTTTTTTGTGCAATGACCTTAATTCATACATGAACAAGTAGGCTAGACCTAAAATTTTCCAAACGTATATTACACACAACCACAGAATAATTGACTTTATTTTCGTTAAATACCGTTCTTAATACAACATTACTGTTTAAACATAATGCGAATGTGTATTTTAAACTTTTTGTGCGTAAACGCCTATGTTATTATGTGAAACCGCTTATTCTGGCCAAAAGCATCATGCATTTCTTTCTTTATTTTTTCAATTTTTTATTTATTTATTTGTCGGCCATTAATAATGTCTTGCAAATTGTATGTGACTTTTTTGCGGCTGAAGTGAAAATGCACACCAGAGTTTCTTTTCTGGATAGCTGTGACTGTTAGGGAAATACAACGCTTATATATCAATATGTATCCTAAGCGTTTGTATTTAACACTTAAGTTTTCTTCCCTTTAAGAAAATAAATATGAGTAGTTATAAACGTATTTTTTTCAGGTAGCCTATTTAAATGTCAATATGTAAAAACAAAAGATGATAATGCACATTATGAAATAACTGTAAAAAAAAAACAAAAAAAACAAAAACAAAAACGAAGTATCAACAAGTTAAAAGGAAGCAAACTTATCCTGTTATTAACTATTCAATACTCTCAGCTGACTACGGAAAACAGAAAGTGTCTGTTTTCAACGCCGCAAATAGCCTACATTCAGATCGATCGACGGATCCTTTGTCCATAATTAAACTAAAGAGTCAAACAAAACAATAAAAACGCTGACAGAAACCAAAGCAACAAAAGGGACTGATTGTGGTGATTTCTTCAGACAGGTGAGATCAGATAATTTCTTCAAGTTATTGCTAAACCCAACAAAGCGAAAGTAAACAAAGAATGCCCGCTAAAGTTATTAGAACAAAAAACATAGGCTATACTGAACTTATGGATATTTATTTCAATAGCCTATCGTCAATAATTAAACGAATAATGGGGAGATGGCTGCTTTGAAAACATTATAGAGCAAACTAATACGCCTTAAGTTGAATAGACTTAACAGTATCATCTTAAGGTCAGCTGGTGTATTTGGATATATTAGACAGCATTTCTGCAATGGTTGTGAAATGATGTCACACTCTACAATATCTTTTTTTTTGTTTTGTTTTTTTACAAACATATAAGAAATAACAATAAATTAAATATTTATAAATATACAATCTACTCCACTTTATTGCAAGCAGTTGCTTGAGTTTGTTTCCAGTGTCCAACATTTCTTTTAAAAATCAAAGCATTTTTTTGTTTGAACTTGTGACACCCAGGAAGTGACATCACCTGGGCTCTTTCTACAGCATGATGGGAAAAAAAAAAAAATTATATATATATATATATATATATATATATACACACACACACACACACACACACACACACACACATATATATGGCCGTTGAATGCTTGAATCTGATTGGCTGACGAACGTTCTGAAGGTGTGCATTATTTTTAGGGAAACGCACAGCGAACGTAGTTCCAGGCAGCTCCTGACCGCATTACATGTCCATATCACGTCACCACACTATTTCAGTTATTTCAAAGGTCCTTACAGCATAAAACCGCAAAATAATCATAACCCACAACAACCCTGGCTAAACAAATAAATACAGTAAACAACAGGATAAAAACGGCAGATTATTTCCATGTTTTTTTCTGCAAAAATTACATTTTGTTATGCATGGAATTCTGTCAATTAATCCATATTATATATAAAATCACCTCATCCATGTCTCAGTTTTCACACAAACTGTACAGTGCTGATCACATTCATCAACACTGTTACCACAAAAAAAGTGAATTATGAAACTATGAATAACTGTTAAAAATGAGGAATACAACTTTATCAGTAACTATAAATCACATTTTGCTTAAGCAATACTGCATATTGCTAAAAATAAGAACAATAACAGTGTTTTAAACTATATTGAGAAATGTCAGTTTTTGTAACATTGATGCAAAAGTTGTGAACCAGATAAATTAATGCTATTAATGCTAAATAATAATAATAATAATAATAATAAGTAATTTGGCCTAATTTTGACAATTATCAGTATAAACATTTGTAGACCTCCCTTTGTACACATCAAGTTTAAGTGTTTATATAAATCTGATGAAGAGCTTGAATCTTTATATCATGAATGTTCTTCAGCATCATGAGTGAAGTGTAATCACCAACCTGTTTGTTCCTCAGTATCTTCAGTGTGTTTCTTTCTGTGAGGTTCTGGATTTCTCATCTTCTCTCTGTCCTCTTTAATAAAGTCAGTCTTTGCAAATTTCAGCTCTTCCTGATGCATTGAAGCTCGTGTTCACTTGTAAACTGATGAGAATATTCCAGTATTTATTGGTGAACCACAATAAGAGGAGCTTCCCTGGTGATGTGATTGTTGTGGGAGGAGCTTCACCAATGATGAACTGCAATGCGAGGAACTGATCTGCCAAAATCAAAAAGATATTGGTTGCTGAGTTTATTTTAATATGAATTTATAACAAAAACATTGTATTAGTTATTGAAAGCATAAACAGGAATAAATGCACAGAACTGTAACCAACAAATGCCCTCAGTCTGTTGGCACCTTTGAAATGAGCTTTAAGTGGCAATTTACAGGAGATCTGAAGACATCAACATAATAAATGAGGTGAAAACAGCATCTCTGTTAATATTGATGAGGCTTAGAACAGAGGTGGGACCAAGTCATTGTTTTGCAAGTCACAAGTAAGTCTCAAGTCTTTGCACTCAAGTCTCGAGTAAAGTCCAGAGTCAAGACGGGCAAGTCCAAGTCGAGTTGCAAGTCATCAGCTTTAAGCTTCAAGTCCTAAACAAGTCATTCGTGCTGTTTGCCCAAATTAGAGTCTCTGTATTAATTACTACAGAAAATTTAGTCAATAAGAGTCTATAGTAAGAAGAATTGCAAAGATACAGTGATTATTGGTGTTTCATTGAGGAATTAATCATTGTTTGTGAACAAATATAGACCTAATTGAATGAATAATTTATTTTAAGTCCACTGTTTCATTTGTTTATGATTCAGTGATTTAAATGAATCATGTGAATCAGTTGGGGTCCTAGTTTTGGTATCAAAATATGTCATTTCCATACCAAAACTACATATTTTACAGTCACCGCTATGCAGATTGATCATAAACACAGCTAAAAAGCTTCCTACCACAGTGGCTGTCCTTCACAAAAGTAATATCTAGCACAGTTTTATCACCGGTAGAATGTAAAATGTTTCAATACAAGCATTTCAGTCAAATGGAATGTATGCAATATTTCAAACTTTTAACCCACAGAGAAAATCAACTCGCCGCAAAAGTTCACAATAAGCCCAATTCCGTGGAAAAGATTTGGCAACCCGACATCCAACATGAGCCACATCCAAAGCGAATTAAATACTGTGCACATTGATAGCGACTCTGTGATGCATGAAAATTATATTCAATGTGTTTGCGGGAGCGGGATAAGATCAGATAACGGAACGTGCAAGGCTTTAATACAAAAACGCACACAATGAATGGAGACTGTAGAAAGCAAAAGCCAAATCCCGGACATTTTAGGAATCCTGGCTGGACACATTTTTTAAGTCCAAAAAGAGGACGTATGGTCACCCTAATTATTTGGATAAAAACAATACAAGCACTCACTTAGTGAGTCCTTCTCTGGCTCAGCGCCAAAAACGGCGTTAATCATACCATTGTAATCATACGCTTCAGTTACCAGCCTATATCGATCAGAACTTTTTTTTTTGAAGATATAGCCATAAAGACTTGCCGAGTCACAGGGTTCAAGTCCAAGTCAAGTCTCGAGTCATTGCTGTCAAAGTCTAAGTTGAGTCTCAAGTCTTCTTTGATTATGTCAAGTCACAAGTCATCAAATTTGTGACTCGAGTCCGAGTCAAGTCTCGACTCGAGTCCACAACTCTGGCTTAGACTATCAACACTCATTCAGGACCATCTCACTTTATTTGGAGTGTTTACTCTTAGAAACTAATTATTTGAGTCAGAGTAAAAACACTAATGACACTCATCTTCATCAACTACTACACTACAACAGCGTAACAAGTCCATATGAATCTAAATTTAGTTTGATTTTGTGTATTTGGACCATTAACCCTCTGGGGTCTTAGGTGATTTTGGGGCCCTTGAGATGTGTTGACATGCCCTGACATTTATGCTACTTATAACATAGTATATGCCAATATGTATTTTTCGTATTCAGCACAAACTGTGCTACAATAATTATGTAAGAAAGATGGGTGTACGTGTTTGCATTTCTTAGAAAAAAAAAATAAATAAATAATAATAATATATATATATATATATATATATATATATATTATATATATATGCATGCTTAGTATGTTTTGGGAAAAAAAAAACATGTAGCTGAAATAAGGCCATTTGAGTAATCAGTCTTGTAGGCTAGAATATTTAATTCAATATGATGTAAGAATCATTCTGACCACTTCATCACAAACAACAATATAATGATTTGAATTCTGAAAGTAAGTTTTGGCCAACATTGCCTTATGCATGAGAGTGTTAATATCTATGAATATTCATGTCATTCACACCAGGGGAGACAAAAGACACTCCCACAATGGCTAATGTTCCCCCATCAAGTTGGAGTGCTGTGAAGTAAGGCTGAAGAAAGAACATGAGAATGCTCTATGGCCAGTTTCAGGAGTGACAATCACATTTAAATGCCGGGGTGTCATAAATTATCGATCCATGTGTGTACGGAACAGCCATAGCAACATTTTGCAGTAGTGCAAGGGCTCCCAAAGTAGGGGTTGGGACCCCCCAGGGGGTTGCAAAACCAGGAGGAGGGGATCGCAAGATGATTTCCAGAAATCAAATAATTTTGAAAGCATTAGAAATACCATACTCATAAATAAAAAATATAAGTTGAATTAAAAATAAAAATCCAGCATATTGCCTACCCAACTCAGTTTAATGTTCAGATATAAATAATGAGTAAAGTACCATAAAATTGTAAAAAAGGTTGTTAGACTGTTGTGTTCCTTTGTGTTGTTATTATGCTTGTGCACACACACTTTTAGGTCTGTCATTTGGTCTTCACTAATAAAGCTAGGCACTTTCTGGAGTTGATAAAGTTGTCTGTGGCGGATATGAGATATATGATTTTTTTGGTGTTCTAAAACAAAGTTTTACTGTTTGTTGTTTGTCAAGCTTGTCCTTGTTTGTTGCTTTTGTTTTCTATGAAGATCTGGCAACACTGACACTTTATTGTAGGGCATACTTTTAAGGATAAGACTTCACTGTTATATTCTTGCATCTCACATACAGATGCATGTTTAGATATGTCATTAACAACTAGTTCAGTTTGTTTCTGTACACACTGCATAGAATTTCTGTAAATGCGGTTGTCACTACCTGTATTTTTCAGGAGTTAATGCGGTTGTCGAATGTGAGTCAGCAGACCTCAGTGTGGCCTAGTTTCCTGTCTGTGGAATCATATAACTGTAGATTGCTTGCTTTTTTGCCTTGGCTCTCTTCGAAAGAGGTGCTTGGAAATTTTTACTGGCATTTCTAGACAAGTAAATAATTATTTTCTTGTTTAAAAAAAACAAAACAAAAAAAACACTAAATTAAGTTTTTATTTAGAACAAGCAAGATAATCTGCAAATGGGGTAAGCAAAAAATTTTTTATTTCAAACAGAAAACAAGATTATTTTGCTTACCACATTGGGAGATTATTTTGCTTGTTTCAAGCAAAAACTCACTTAATTTTGACATGTTTTCAGAAAAAAAACAAGACAATAATTTTTACTTGTCTAGAAAATCCTTCTTGATTTAATAATTTTTAGATATTTTGGCTGAAAACAAGACAAAAAAATCTAAGCAAGAACAGCATTTTTGCAGTGTACTAATAAGCAAAATTTACTTTAGATAAACTAACATTCGTGCTGTTTTCTCATTGCTGAAGAGTGTTGAACTTTTTTTCCTACATACAGACGTCAATTTAATTTTACTTTAGCCTTATACACTTCATTTCATTTTGGTGTGAAAGGGCCTTTACATTTGCTAAGAATCAAACTTTTTTATATTAAAAACAACAAAAAAACCCTGCCCAGATTTAAAAAGTAATGGAAAAGTAATATAACGCATCACTTTCCATAAAAAGTAACTAAGCAATGTAATTAGTTACTTTTTAGGGTGTAACACAATATAATGGATTACTTTTAAAATATTATGTCAGTGCTCTTACAAATGCTGAAAACAAAATAAAAGAAACTATATTATAGTCAGTGATTTTAGTTTATAATTTTAAAAATAGAAGTAATTTTGTTACAAAAACCCATGGATCTGCTTCAAAAGACACAGATCATCAGCAGATCATCTCACTTTATTCTGAGTGTTTACGCTTACAAAATTATTATTTGAGTCAGAAAAAAAAAAACACTAATGACACTCATTTTCATCAACTACTACACTACAGCAGCATACTAAGTCCATATACTTTTACTTCAAATTCACTAAAATCCCACCGTCCGGCCAATCGGAATTAGAAACCTATACATCGGAGCCTGATAAAAATGCATTTTTTAAAGAAAGATGTCAGATGGATTTAGAGGCTTTCGCATCTGATTCTGAACTCTTCATATATACGTAGATACATACATTTTGTATGTCGACCTTTTTGGTGACATACCTAAACCAGGTCTTGCAGTCTTTACTAATGAGCTGATTATTTGAATCATTGTTAGATGAGCGAGACATGTCAAATGTGCAGGACAGGTTTGAAAACCTCTAGATTAGGTGAATCTACAGGAAGCAAAATGTGCAACAATTGGGAATGCAGCAAATACCTCAAAAGACCAAAGAACATTTACATTACCAAAAAAAAAATAACATAACCGACATCAGTCTAGCGTGAGCATTATGTGCTCTTTAAAAAACATTCTTGTTGTAATCAGTGAAGCTATCTCCACTGTATGATGAATACATCTCTTACCCCTTATTAACTCTGCACATGTCTTCAAATGAAAGATTTAAACCCCTGTTAATAATAATAAGTGAAGCTGGGAATGCTGTTTGTGGAGTTGTTTAATCTAAGGCTGTGGCTGAAGTCAGTAGTTAGTTCTTGATTTTCTGTTTGTCTCGTTTTTCTGTTTTCTTCTTTCCTTCGGTAATTTTGCTTAGACTTAGACAAGCTGAGAGGACTCTCTCTCTCTCATAATATATGAAGATTTTCGGGCTCGGAAAAGGGACAGTTCTGGTTTGTTACTTTGCTCTTGGCTGACATGTGGCATTGCTATGGCCTGCTTGTGACCCAGGTCTGGCAAACAGGAGCAAACAGATTGCATCAGACTACAACCAGGGGGTTGCTGGAGGTGTCAATGTTTGTGTAGAGAGTTCTCAAGACTTTGTTCTTGTTAAAGGCCAGTGTGAAATGAAATCACTTCCTGAGTTTCTGACAGGTGTCATGTGGAGAAGGATGAACGAGGAGCGCAAGATTAAGTTCGGGTGCAAAACAAGTCTTTAATAAACAAATCCACAACAGATAATCCAAGCAAAGGCAGGCAAGGAGACATGCACACAAAGACGAAAACAGATAACCAAATACTGAACAGAATCCAACTTAAGTAGGGTGGTTAACAAGACACAGACAGGTGATGGTGATTAACTAATAATGACTTAATGAGGGGAGGGACAGGAACAAAACCAAATAAGGGCATGAAGGAAGTGGAATGAACCAAACACAAAAGAGGCTAAACCAAATCAAAATACAACAAAAGAGTCTCAAAACCTGACAGTTTCACACTTGCTGTGGTGGAGCAGTTATGAAGTATTGTTCTTTAAAATACTTTCCAGCAATTTAGAAATAAATATGCATGCAGATTACAGCAAAGTACAACAGTTACCGTAAGGCGTTCTGCAGTGGTCAAAAAGATATTAAACATTAATATAAATTATACTATACTAAATGCATATTAAATGTATTATTTTGGAACAACTTTAAGTATACTAAGTGTATTTCAAGATATATTTAAGTTCAATTTTAATCTATTTGCAATATATTTAATACACTGAAATTGTGTTAAATTGGACCAACTTTAAGTATATTAAATGTAATTTAAGTGCATTTAATAAAATGCATTTAAAATGTACTTTTAATACTTCATGAACTACATTTAGAGTATATCTGAAGCATAATTTTAATCTGCTTCAAGTACATTTCAGTTGTATTTCATCTGATTAGAAATGCATTAGCATTACACTACTAGTATATTATAAAACTGCTTTTTTTTCAGTATACACACGTACACACTTTGATATGTAGAAATCTTTAATGTATTATACATTGTGTACATTACAAATATATAGTATATATAATACCTATATAGTATATATATAGTACATATATAGTATATATATAGTACCTTAATGAGTACATTAAAACAGTACAGCAGCATAATACCCTGGTGAAAAATAAACATACAATTAAATGCATTAAAAATGCACTTGAAATACAAGTACAAGTACATTTATAGTACATTTGTATTAGTACAAACATACTCAAGCACATTTTAATACACTACACTAGATATACAAAAACAAAAATAATAATAATAATAATTGAAAAAAAAGAGTGAAATGCTGTGGCAGAGCTTATTCTATGCTTATCCATTTGTAAAACATTTCGGTTACACCTGTATTACTGAAAAGTACACATCAATGAATAAATAAAAATTACAATGCAATTTTCTGGAAAAAAATACTGAAAAACAAAGTTCAGAAGTGAATAGCTGTGTGTGTGTGCAAAGACTGAAGATGATGAAGTTCAAGCAACAGAATAGGCAGGAATGATGGGGTTTTGGAGTGCAGGAAGGATGGCAGGATGTGGCGAAGGGAAGGAAAGGGAGCCAAGATGTAGATGGTGTGGGTGCCGACATCTGGGGGCCGACCAATAGAGACTGAGTTGGTGGATCTGAGGGTGCAGACAGAGAGCCAATGGAGCTGAGGGTCATCGCAGGTTCCTGAGGCCAGGGCACAGCTGCAGTGACGAGCATCCTGAGGACTGGGGCATGTAACCGAGGTATACCCAATGGGAAAAACCAACCCACTGCAGCCAAAGAGGTGGAGAGGTAGAGAGCTGAAGTGCTGAAGGGCAGCATGCAAGTCTGAGGCAGAAGTTGAGTGATGACTGACCAAAGCCCCCCCTGGTGGCACAAGGTCACTTCTTTGAGTACAACTTGCATTTTCTGCAACTAGGGGCTTGGTGTATTTGAAGGCTACTTTATCACAGGATCTGTGAAAGGGAAAAAGAATTGATATAAAATTAGCCAATAACAGTTTTGCATACACTACTGAATATTATAATTTGCATTGATATTTATTAGAATTTTGTTGACATCTCAGTATACCTTTTGACAATATCCTCATTAAGCTTGACAAATGAGTGTCCATTCTAATCCTCGTGTCTGTGGTCACTGTACAGCACGAGTTAAACATAAGTTTAGAAGACCAACAAAAACTCACTGATATTATTTGATCAGTTATTTCAGTGAAGCAACCTGTGAGTATTACAGGGTTGTTGATAATACCTGGCAATAAAGCTCATTCTGATTCTGATAATTGTGGTTAATTGTAACCTAGTGTATTTCAACTGAATGTGTCTGTTGTGGTATAGTGCTACTATGCACTCTCTTTATATCTGTTGTAAAATTGAAAAAAAATAAAAATAAAAAAAAAAAAATAAAAAAAAAATAAAAGTTGTCCTAGTAGTCCTGGCATACAATATTTTGCACAAGTGCCTTGCAGCTTAACAAAAAAAAAGGTTTTATTTATTTATATTTTTTTACATGAAGGACTGAAAATAAGCACAAATAGCCACCTGGAATGGACACATTTTATGTTTTTCTTCGTCCTGCTCAGGACTATAGCTCAGGACCAGCATAAAGCTGCATTTCAGCATCAAAACCTACCACAGGGATATAAATGCGATAAGTTTGTCAAACTTGAACAAATTACACAAACACTTATTTGCACATAAACACTTATTTGCACTTTGCACTAAACATAAACACTTATTTGCACTTAGTGTAAATCGCCGCTGCCATTTAATTTACGAACTAGGAGGAATCTCTGTCTGATGCGACGAGCTCATTATCATGCGAACCAATCAGAGCAATCAATCGCTCTGGAACCAATCGGTTTGAATTTAAACACAAGTAAATGCTCACTGATATTATTACACGTTTTTTGTTTGTTTATTTTAAGCAAACAAACTCATATATGATGTTGAAATCCTTGTGGGAATTTCATTTCAGTAGTAGCTTATTACAATTAATGTATCATGCAACAGCCTTCAGAGGTAGTAGACCTCCACATTTGAAGTAAAACTGAACAACATATTAAACATCATAGGCTATTTTAAGTAGCCTATAATAATAGCTGATAAACGTGGTTTTAAAATACACACGGTTACAATGTATATTAAAACCCCACAAAAAAGCATACTAATTTCATGTTCTTACACAAAATACACATAAAATAGTTTTAAATAAGCATAACATAAGTATGTTTTCTGTAAATACACTAAAAAAAAATCACTAAAGATATGCTTGTGTTTAGTATATTTCTTAAAAGTGTAACTAAGAATATATGTATATACTTTTTAGTAATATATTAATGCTTGTGTTTAGCACATTTCTTAAAAGTGCAAGTAAGTATACATTTATTACCAAAGCATTTCTAGTATACTTTTTAGAAATGCACTATAAGTATGCTTGTGTTTAGCATATTTCTTAGCAGTTTAATTAAGCATATATTTAATACAAACGTATTTCTAGTATACTTTTTAGAAATATATTAAAATGCAATTCACTATATTTTTAATACACTTCAAATAAGCATGTTGGAAATACAAATGTATTATAAACATACTACTTGAATTTCAAGTATATTTTTAATACATTTACTACGACTTTTCCACCTGGGAAGACACTTTTTTAAGTACTAGTTTGACCAACCATCAGTTATCCAAAGGGTAATCAGTCTTATTTTTTGGATTAAACTTGGACCATTCTACATTTTTCTGTAACTGAATTAAAAAAAAAATATGACCAGTCTTAAAGAAAAATTAGCTGACTAACTTTTTAAGTCTTAACCTTTTATGCAACTGGCCCCAGATGTGCATCATGTGACTAAGGAAAGCAGAACTGATTCCACGCCTCTATTTAGCAATAAGCAGTTCTAGGAAATAGCTAGCGAATAGCATCAGGTCGATAGACGGACAATTCAACTATAGAGTCAAACAAAACTCCTTTCAAACACTCGCAGAAACCAAAGTCACAAAAGACGACGACTGTGGTGATTTCTTCATATAGGTGAGATCAGATAATTGATTGCTGAATCCCACAAAGCGAAAGTAAACATAATACCCACGGACGTTATAAGAACAGAAAATATAAGTTAAGTAGGCTACTCTGAGCTATCCTTGTTTTGTCGGTTTGTCTTCAGCAGGCTGTTATTTTTTTCGTCACAAATAAAACTAATATTCAAAGCGGCATTTTTAATCAGAGTTGTTTATTTAGAAGCTGAGGGGATAACAGTGATCAGATGGGAAAATCTGCCTGTTTATATATACATGAGTTCAAAGCAAAAGCTTCTAAATCTTTCTTTAAAAACTACGTAGATGGGTATATAGAGGATAGCATAAACAATCAATAATCATATTTAATATTATAGTATAATTACTCAGCTGTATGAGTTTCTGTTTTAATAAATATTATCTTCTAAGACCTGTTGAGACAATATATTGGACGACAGTGAGTTTCTCTCATGTTGCTTTAGTCTCATTGTGATCTTGTGATGTAATGCGATTTGAATTATTTTGTTGCACAGTTGGTGATGCTAGTACAGAAAACAGTATGCAAAGAGATGAATCTTATACAGTTTTATAATATTTTAGACAATTTTCTAAACTAGTTAAAGTCAGTCACTCTCTACAGTAAAACATGTTTCATGAGTATCTAATGTATGAACTCTCCAGTTCATAGAAGAAGGAATGTAACTGTCAAGCTGCAGTGTGTATCATCTCTCTGTTTATGTGTTTATTCAGTGAAATGGCAGAAGCCAGTATCTCATGGGCTGAGGATCAGTTCAGCTGTGTCGTGTGTTTGGATCTCCTGAAGGATCCAGTGACGATTCCCTGTGGACACAGTTACTGTAAGAAATGCATCTCAGACTGCTGGGATGAGGAGGATTGGAAGGGAATCTACAGCTGTCCTCAGTGCAGACAGACCTTCAATTCAAGACCAGTTTTAGGTAAAAATGTGGTGTTTGCTGAAATGGTGGAGAAGCTCAAGAAGATGAGACTCCAAGCTGCTCCTCCTGCTTCTGTTCACTCTGAATCTGGAGATGTTCAGTGTGACTCCTGCACTGAAATTAAACAGAAAGCAGTGAAATCATGTCTGGAGTGTCGAAGCTCTTACTGTCAAAATCACCTTGAACAGCATGAGAATCTCTTCAGAAGTAAAAAACACAATTTGATGGATGCCACTGGATACCTGCAGGAGATGATCTGCCCTCAACATGATAAAATACTGGAAATTTACTGCCGTACTGACCAGCAGTGTATCTGTATGCTGTGTTTGGTGGATGAACATAAAAATCATGACACTGTATCAACTGCAGCAGAAATGAAAGAGAAGCATCTAAAGTACTGCTCCTTACTGAAACTAATGAGTAATAGCTAATGTTGCTTCTCTCTTCATTTATGTGATTTTTCTCTCAATCAGAGAAACTGATGTCATTAATTGTGTTTTGACAGAAAACAGTTATTTTAAAATGTTGATTTCACAATATTGCTTATTTTAATGAGCCTAAGATACTTCGGTTGAAAAGCAGTAAAGAAAAGTTGTGCTGATTTACTTATTTGAATGTTTGTTTTCTGCAGAGATATTTGGAGGAGAAACTCAGACAATTCCAGGAAATAATCCACCAGAAAGAGAACGATCTTCAGCAGATGAGAGAGGCTGTGGCGTCTCATAAGGTGAGTTTGTAAAAAAAAAAAGTTTGAGTCTCAGTTTAGACTTTTCTCCAGCTCTGGAGCTCTTTTAGTCCCACTAAGGCCAGTGTGTCCTATTACAGCACTTTGCACAGACAGCAGTAGAGGACAGTGAGAGGATCTTCACTGAACTCATCCACTCCATTGAGAAACGTCGCTCTGAGGTGACGCAGCTGATCAGAGATCAGGAAAGAGCTGCAGTGAGTCGGGCTGAAGCACTACTAGAGGAATTGAAGCAGGAGATCATTGAGCTGAAGAGGAGAGACACTGAGCTGAAGCAGTTTTCAGAAACACAGGATCATGTTCAATTCCTTCAGGTAACAGAGATCTTTTCAAATGGTGGATGGGGAAGAGAGCAAGCTTTTGTAATAGAGATTGTTTTTGTCTTTGTTTCTATAGAGTTGGCCTCCTATCTCTTTCTCTGAATCTACAGTTGGCTTCACTGTCAGTTCTAATCTCTCTTTTGACAATGTGGCAAAGTCAGTCTCTCGACTCAGAGACAAACTGCAGGAGTTCTGCAGAGAAACTATAGACAACATATCTGGAACAAGTAATTTGATTTATTCTCAAAAATTAGTTCAACACTATTTTCTTTATATATAAACAGCTGAAGGTTTCATTTCTCTTGACACAAGAGTTGAAATGCATGTTTTTGATGTCCATAGTGAAAACCATCCAGGTCATTGGCGCTCCTGAATATCAGACCAGAGAAGAGTTTCTACAATGTGAGTTACCATGAAAACACACAGTTCTAAAATCCAGTCTAGTGGGAGAGTTTTACACTAAATTGCACTAAATTTAAACTGTTTTAAACTAAATGAAAAGAATGACCTTTTTACTTTGCATCATACATTGAATTCTTACTGTAATTGGTTGCATCTGTGTTGCATCTGTCTCACATCCGGTTTCATTGATGTTTTACTATTTGGAAAAAAAGACATTTAGAACCTGCTTGAATGTTACATAAATGCTAAAATACATTAATCTCCATCAGATTCTCATCTGTTGACTGTGGATCCAAACACAGTGTCTAACTGGCTCCGCCTGTCTGAAGGAAACACATTGGTGACTGTCTCTGAAACACTTCAGCAGTATCCTGATCATCCAGACAGATTTGATAATTGGGCTGAGGTGTTGTGTAGAGAAAGTGTGTCTGGAAGCTGTTACTGGGAAGTGGAGTGGAGCGGTAATGGGACATCAGGGATAGATGTAGCAGTGACATATAAGAGCATCAGGAGGAAAGGAGATGGTCCCGAAAGTGCAGCTGGACGAAATGACAAATCCTGGAGTTTGTACTGCGCTCCTACTTTCTGCTCATTCTGGCACAATAACATTGAAACTGTCCTTCCTGTAACCTGTGTCTCCGGTAGAATAGGAGTGTATGTGGATCACAGAGCAGGGGTTTTGTCCTTCTACAGCATCTCTGATACAATGAGTCTCATCCACAGAGTCCAGACCACATTCACTCAGCCGCTCTATGCTGTGTTTGGATTTGATAGACAGACAGCCATGAAGCTGTGCCATCTGACCAATTAAATCATATAGAGACTCCAGACATTTTTATTTCAATCATGTTATTATAGTCTTTTAGATTAAATTGAACTCTACTATGATTCTCACACTGTAATCCCAAATAAGTTGGCAAAACTTTTGAGTTTGTTGTACTCATGCAAAATAATTTCTCCCAACTTAAAATACTTAGTCACCCAGCTCAATCATTTTGATACACTGTAAAACCTGATAAGTTAAGAATACTCAAAACATTTGAAGAAACATATTGCCTTAAAACATTTGAGTAATCAAACTCATTTTTTTTTAAGTTAGCAAAGCTTTACATTCTTATAATTAGAGTGGCAGGCCGAGAGCCATGGGAGCCAATCCCAGGCTTGCTTCCATGGTCCCACCCAACTCATCATAACAGTAATATACACATACTGTGCATCCTCAACCTAACCACAGGCTCTACTCTTTACCACAACGGTAACACTACAAAACCAACATAAGAGAAACTTACGTAAATCCTAACATAACACAGCATTTAAGTACTAACATATGTCTCTCTACATTAATCTTGTGCAAAAACACACAAAATAACACTTAATTTCAACATTTATTTTCCATGTTGTCTGATGCAAAGCATGCTGGGAACTAGAAAACTCAATCATTTTAAGTTCAGTTTACTACAACTGCATTTTGAGTTTACAGAACTTATTTCAATTAAGTCCAATGAACTTTGATTATTATTTGAGTGAAATCAACTCATTTCATTTAATTAATTTCACTGTTCGGGTTTACAGTGCAGATGTCGCTATCAAATCTTCTAATAAAGTATTTTTAATATATTTGTTTCATATGTTTTTTTTATTCATTTACATTACATGGATTAGGTCAGTAGCTGTTGATTATGCATTTCTCATGTTGCGCTTTTATTGAGTAGCTCATCCAATAACAGAAATGAAGGATTTACAACAATGTTGTGATGTGGCTGGTTGTGGAGTAAATGAGGACACTATAAAAAATACATTATGCCAATATAAACGACCCTTTTAAAAGCCAGTGAAGGCTGCCAGTTAATGAGGTGTTTGGGCATGAGGTTGCTGCCTCACACACTCATTTCAAAATTATAGAAAATGTGCAGGGTTGGATTTAGTTTGATAATTCACATTAGATCCCATGAGTTCTAATAAATACAATTTCAGCTGTTTCTGAAGTGCTTCTTGTTGGAAAGCATTCTTAACAGAATGTTTTTTTTTCATGTTTTTTTTTCTTTTGCTAAAAGCGGTTAAATTATTAAGCAGTATCTCAGGTAGGTTTGTTTCCACTTGTATTTTATGTGGTGACCACTGGTGCTCAGGATATATATTTTTCTTTCTTGTTTATTTTCCCTGATGTTGCAAAGCAAAAGTAAAAGTTTCACACAGGTTTGGTGTGTTCTAACAGCTAAGAGTGCTGTGTCTTTATTTAAAATCAACATTTATTTTATAGAGAACATTGTTTCAATACTTTCTAACTCTGATCTTTCTTTTTCTTCTTTTTTTTTTTCAACCATGCCAGTACCATGAGTTTCCCATTTGAACAATACAATTAATTAGTATGAACAACAATAAATATTAGTACTGAGTCTGAACTGACTTTTTTTTTTTTAAACATAATGTCCCAGATTCCACTCCACCCAGCTAACTTATCATTCAAAGTCTTTTGCAGGTCTTCTAATGGGCCTACCACTTCTTGAACAGGAAATATGGTTGGTGTTGGGCCAGGCTGTTCTCTGACTTTGCTTCCTCTTTTCCTGGCTCATCCATCTCATCATAATAATGTGCTTATCTCTGTAGCCTGTTTTTGTAGTTCCCTGCCTTAGATGTAAGACCTGGATGAAGTAAACTCTCACACATTGGAAGTAGTGTTTTAGTGCGCCGTCCCATCAGTACAATTGCTGGGCTACTATCTGCACCCTGGCTTGGTGTATTCCGGTGATCCAACATGGCCAGGTGGGGATCTGACCCAGTTCTTTTCACTGGGTCAGCCAAAATCAGCTAATTTTCAGCACATAGAAAACCTCTTACCTAGATACTATACTATAGAGACTGTGTCTGTTCTCCGAACTAGAAAATCCAAAAAATGTCCAAACCAATCTAATAGTAACATTTAATTGATGTTCAACAAATAAAACAATCACATAATACAGAGGAACAAATGATAAAGCTTGCCTTATTAAATATCAGGTCCCTCTCTTCTAAAGCACTTTTTGTACATGACTTGATTATTGATCACAACCTAGATGTGCTCTGTTTGACAGAAACCTGGCTAAAACCAGATGATTATATTATTTTAAATGAGTCCACCCCCCCCAAGATTACTGTTATAAACATGAGCCGCGTCTAAAAGGTAAAGGGGGAGGTGTCTCTACTATTTAAAGCAATAACTTTAGCATTTTTTAGAGAACTGGCTTCAAGTATAACTTGTTTGAAATGATGGTGCTTCATACAACACTATCCAGAGAAAAGGGTCCAAAGGATAAATCCCCCGTGACGTTTGTACTTGCTACAGTATACAGGCCTCCAGGGCACCATACAGACTTTATTAAAGAATTTTCTGAGTTTCTATCAGAGTTAGTGATGTCTGCAGATAAAGTCTTAATAGTGGGTGATTTTAACATCCATGTTGATAATGAAAAAGACGCATTGGGATCAGCATTTATAGACATTCTGAACTCTATTGGAGTTAGACAGTGTGTCAGGACCTACTCATTGTCGAAAATCATACTCTAGATTTAATACTGTCGCACGGAATTGATGTTAATGCCGTTGAAATTCTGCAGCAGAGCGATGATATCTCGGATCATTATCTAGTCTCATGTATACTCCAGATAGCTAAAACTGTAAGTCCCACTCCTTGCTACAAGTATGGTAGAACTATCACCTCATCCACCAAAGACAGCTTTATATGTGATCTTCCTGACTTATCTGAATTCCTTAGTATATCCAATAGCTCAGATAAACTTGATGATGTAACTGAAACTATTGTCTCTCTCTTTTCTAGCACTTTAGATGTGGTTGCTCCTTTACGCTTAAGGAAGATTAAGGAAAACAGTCCGACACCGTGGCATAACGAGCACACTCGCACCCTTAAGAGAGCAGCACGGAAAAAGGAGCGCAGCCGGAGGAAAACAAAACTAGAGGTCTTTCGTTCCGGCTGGCGTGAGTCTACTGTATCCTGTAGAAAAGCATTAAAAACTGCTAGAACCGATTACTTCTCATCTCTTTTAGAAGAAAACAAACATAACCCTAGGTATTTATTCAATACAGTGGCAAAATTAACCAAAAATAAAGCACCAACAACAAAGATTGATACTAATAGAAATAAAATTGTAACCTTGCAGCCGTCAGGAACAGTAACAGATCAAATAGTGTGCTATAGATCTCCTAAGGAACTATTCCACTCATTCTCTACTATAGGAGAGGAAGAATTTTATAAACTTGTTAAATCATCCAAACCAACAACATGTATGTTAGACCCTATCCCATCTAAACTACTAAAAGAGGTGCTTCCGGATATCCTAGATCCTCTTCTGAATATTATAAACTCATCACTGTCATTAGGATATGTCCCCAAAACCTTCAAACAGGCTGTTATTAAGCCTTTCATTAAAAAAACACAACTTGACCCTAATCAACTGATTAATTACAGACCGATCTCAAATCTCCCTTTTCTATCAAAAATACTAGAGAAGGTCGTATCCTCACAATTATGTTCCTTTTTAGAGAAAAATAATATCTGTGAGGATTTCCAGTCAGGATTTTGACCTTATCACAGTACTGAAACTGCTCTCATTAGAGTAACAAATGACCTGCTCTTATCATCTGACCGTGGTTGTATCTCTCTTTTAGTGCTACTGGATCTTAGTGCTGCGTTTGATACTATTGACCACAACATTCTTTTGAATAGACTCGAAAATTATGTTGGCATTAGCGGTAATGCATTAGAATGGTTTAAATCGTACTTCGTAAATCGTATCTGACCGCTATCATTTTGTAGCAATAAATGAAGAGGTATCGTATCGATCGCAAGTTCAGTATGGAGTACCTCAAGGCTCAGTACTAGGACCATTACTTTTTACGCTTTATATGTTACCCTTAGGAGATATCATCAGGAAACATGGTGTTAGCTTTCACCGTTACGCTGATGATACTCAGCTCTATATTTCTTCAAGGCCTCGAGAAACATATACAAAGTTGAAAAACTAATGGAATGCTGAGTTGATATTAAAAACTGGATGACAAGTAATTTCTTATTGCTAAATTCTGAAAAAACAGAGGTGTTCATTATTGGGCCAAAAACCTCAGTAAGTAATAACTTAAAACACAGCATAATACTTGATGGCTGCTCTGTAAATTCATCATCATCAGTTAGGAACCTAGGTGTGTTATTTGATAGCAATCTTTCCTTCGAACACCACATTTCTAGCATTTGTAAAACAGCATTTTTCCATCTTAAAAACATAGCAAAATTACGACCTATGCTCTCAAAGTCAGATGCAGAAATATCAATTCATGCCTTCATGACCTCCAGGATAGATTATTGTAATGCTTTATTGGGTGGTTGTTCTGCACGCTTAATAAACAAACTCCAGCTGGTCCAAAATGCAGCAGCTAGAGTTCTTACTAGAACCAAAAAGTATGAGCATATTACCCGGTTCTGTCAACACTGCACTGGCTTCCTATTAAACATCGTATTGATTTTAAAATAATTACTTATAAAGCCCTCAATGGTTTAGCTAGTCAGTATTTGAGGGAGCTCTTATCACATTACAGTCCCTGGCATACACTTAACACATTTAAATATTTCTAATATTCAAATCCGTTAAAGGATTGTTAGGCTGCATTAATTAGGTCAACCGGAACCGGGAACACTTCCCATAACATCTGATGCAAGAAAAATGGAATCTATGCTAATATTGTCTGTCTCCTTGCTTATTCCGAGGTCAGATCCAGTATGAATCCTGAACAGTTGGCCACTGCAGTTTTCCTTGATCCAGTTTGTATCCAGATGGTGGGTCAGTACATATAGACCACCTCTACAGGTCTGTATGGGAGTATAAACTACTTGTTTATTGGTCAGAGGAGAACTGACCCCCCGACTGAGCCTGGTTTCTCCCAAGGTTTTTTTTTTCTCCATCAGTGTCACAGATGGAGTTTTGGTTCCTTGCCACTGTCGCCTATGGCTTGCTCAGTTGGGGACAACAACTAAATTGGGGACAAACAATTTATTAATTTGGAACTATTGATTAATTTCCTCAAACTAAAATTGTTTAAAGTTTCTTTTGAATTATTGATATATTACTTTCCCATTTGATACTGTAAAGTTGCTTTGGCACAATTTGTATTGTAAAAAGCGCTATATAAATAAACTTGACTTGACTTTAGCCATTAGCCTCTTTGCGCATTTCACCGCTGACTCCACTTTTCCATTACTCTGTGGATATCCTGGTGAGCAGGTTTTATGTGTAAAGTCCCAGGCTTTGCTGAATTTCTTGAATTCGTCCGATGAATATTGGGGCCCATTGTCCGAAAACACTATGTCTGGAATTCCATATCTTGCAAAATGTCTTTGACTCTGTGTTTTCCAAATTATCCACTTTCCAAAAATTGGACAGAGAATCCAGTGTGATCATGTATTCTCAGTCATTACAATGAAATATGTCTGTCCCAATCTTTCCCAGGGCCGAGTTGGTTCTTTTTGTGGCCTGAGGGTCTCTTTCTGTTGTTTTACATCCCTTGCTAAACAGATGCTGCATTGTTTTATAAATGTTTTCAGTTGCGCATCCATGCCTGGCCAGTATACACAGTCACAGGCTCTTAAACATCCTTCGGTTCCAATGTGAGAGGAGTGGATTCTCTGTATTACTTTCCATATCAATGCTGATGGTACAATAACTCGCTCTCCTCTAAAGACAATCCCATTTTACACACTTAGTTAATCTCTAACATGGAAGTAATTGGTCACATCCATAGACAGGTGTTCCTTCCCCTCAGGCCAGCCCTGTAGTATCTTTCTCAAAGACTGAAGCTCAGTGTCTAATTCTGTGGCTCTCTGTATGGCCTGTGTACTTATCTTGGATACAGGCAGATAGAGTTCCTCAATATGGTGACCTATTTTAGACTCCACACTGCCCCTCTCCTGGTCTCTGCAATAGGCTCTAAAGGAGAGGTCTTCAACCCTGTTCCTAGGGACCCACTATCCTGAAGAGTTTAGCTACAACCCTAATCACACACACCTGAAATGGCCAATCAAGCTCCTCAAAGCTGCTTGAAAATTGCAGTCAGGTGTGCTGAAGCAGGTTGGAAACAAACTTTCTAGGAGAGTGGGTCCCTAGGAGCAGGATTGAAGACCTCTGCTCTAAACTATCAGCCAGTAGTAGGTGCTTTCCTGGGCAGTATTGCAGCCTCACTTGATACCACTGCAGATGCATGAACATGCATTGTAATCTTTTTGGTGCACTTAGAAGTGGCTTGATACAGTCTGTCCATATGTGAAGTGCTGAAATATTTCCATCGAATATACCACTGCCAGTAATTCCTTTTCTATCTGTGCATAACCTTTTTCTGTTAGAGCCCTGCTGGTGTATGCAATGGGCTGTCCCTTTTGCATAAGTGCCATCCCTAATCCACTTCCCGATGCATCACATTGCAACACAAGCTGAGTGTTCATAATATCTCAACACTGGGGTCTGTGAGAGAACTTCCTTGATATTCTCAAAAGCCTGTTCTTAACTCTCTGACCCTTCCCATACTGCATCTTTCCGGGTCAGCTGTCGGAGATGTTCTGTGAGATCAGAGGCATGGCTAAAAAAAAAATGGCAATTAACCATGCCCAGCAAATGCTGCACCCCTTTTATGTCAGTAGGCCGTGGCATGTAATGGCTGATACTTTTCCTGAGTCTACCTTAACTCCCTCTGACATGAGCAGGTGTACTATATATGTGACCTCCTTCAATCTCAACTGCATTTTTTCTGGGTTCAGTTTCACATACCATGCCTTGCACCTGTCCAGCAGCATCCTCAAATGATTGTTGTGATCCTTTATTGCAGTGGTTTTCAAACCTGTCCTGGAGGCACCCCTGCCCTGCACATTTTGCATGTCTCGCTTATCTAACACACCTGATTCAAATCATCACGTCATTAGTGGAGACTCCAAGACTTGATTTGGGTGTGTCTAATAAGGGAGACATACAAAATGTGCAGGGCAGGGGTGCCTCCAGGACAGGGTTGAAAACCACTGCTTTATTGCATCCTCTTCACTGTCTCCTTTTCCAATAATCAATATATCATCTGCAATGATTTTTACACCAGGGATTCCATCGCTTCCATCGTTTTGTTCAATTTTCTTTGGAAAATTTCTGGTGCCGGGCCAATACCAATTGGCATCCGAAGCCATCGATAACGTCCCATTGGTGTAGCAAATGTTGTGAGGAGACTTGACTTTTCCTCAAGTATGTGCCAAAATCCATTTTCACAGACTGAAAAAACTTGTGCTCCGTTCAGATCAGGTAGTACATCCTCGATTGTGGGCAATGGATAATGGAGTCTCCTGAGTGCTTTGTTAATGGACTTTGGATCAATACACACACAGCTTTCCTGAGGTCTTCTGCACTACGACCATGCTGCTGATCCAGTCTGTGCTTTGTTCAACAGGTGCTATAATGCACCGTTTTAGCAGATCTATTAGTTCTTCTTTTAGAGGTTCATACAGAGCTGTGGGAACCCTCCTTTTGGGAGTTTCACTGGTTCCATTTGCTCGTCTATTTCCAGTTTGAGCTATCCTTCAAGTAGTCCATCCCCTTCAAAGACATCTGTGACTTTTTTTTGTATCCATAGCCATGATATTGTGATGTACTACATTAATCAGCTGCATTTCTTGGCATGCTTTGCAACCCAGGATTGGTCTGTATGTATCATTCTCAACCACAATGAATTTAAGTCTGTATTCCTTTCCATTGCATGGATTTTTTTTACCTGCAGTCTGCACTGTCCCAGTGGAGTCAATGTGGTTTTGTTGTACATTAATAAGACCTGGTTGCAAGATTGTAATTGTGTACCTTTTGTTATATTTGCTGGGATTACATTGCGTGTAGCTCAGCTACAGCTTTTTTGTTGACCTGCAAGGTTGCATAGAGAGCTGCATTATGGTCTGGGTTATTACTGCCCCCTACTGTGCTCAAAGTTATGCTCAGTATTTCATCCTTGCTTTCTGTCTCCATATTCATTTGCTCCATTGCCATAACTGGCTTTTTGCTGGACCACATGCTCTTGCATACTGCTGAAAAGTGGTTGTTTTTCTCACACGCTTTACACTTCAGTTCAGGCTTGCCGGCTCGTTATTTCACCTGACAACATCTAGAAGATGGATACGAAGGAAAAGTTAAGCACTATAAATCTACTTTTATTCATAATTTTTTGCTGATATAACGTTAGATGTCACATAAGATGAGTAGTGTTTTGTGTTTTTGTAGGTTTTCTACATTAATTTCATAAATAAATGCCCTGTTTGATTAATTAGCTCAGGTATCATGAGGCGGTCTGAGGTAACTGTCAAAATCCTAAATAAAATGTTCGTTTTAGTTTGGTTTGAAATGTACCATGATAAACTATACAGTATTCGCTTTCAAAATTCTTTAAACTTCAATTGTAACTGTTAGTAGTCTGTTTGACTGCCTGCCGCTCGCACTTGATAATGCTCATGCAGAGCCGGCCCAAGGCATAAGCGAACTAAGCGGCTGCTTAGGGCCCCGTGGCCACCAGGGGGCTCCCAAGAGTACATGAAATTACATCGTTTTTTTTTGTTTTTTAATATATGTATAATATTTCAATGGATATTGTTGTGTCTTTGCTCTTACTAGCTAAAGACGCTGAATTAAATCAGACACCAGACAGTATGCTTGTTCAACTTTTCCCTTTACTTCCCAATACGTAATGACGTCACACGCTTTCTACTTGATACATGACAGATATCATATTGGTAATGAAATCCATTATTCAATAAAAAAAACAACGCAATATTATTTTAACTGTCTGCTGCAGGATGCATGCACAGTTGGAGTATGACAGCCATACGATGCCTTACTGAGGTAACGTAACTTAAATTCATTGAAGAAGCAGCGTCACTGCAGCAAAACAATTAATAATGTCACAAAAAGACATATCTTTCTGGTGCAGAGAAAAGAAAACGGAAGAAATCAGAGGAAGAGAAAAAACAGCAAGATAAAGGTAAGTTAAAAAAAATGAGTATAAACTAAACGAGGCTAAATTGCAAGCTAACGTTAGCTGGGTAGTTAATTAAGCAAACAAGAAAGTTAATGTTTTATTTAACATCCGCAAATTTAAGCTTTGCAATATTAATATATTAGTACAACATATTACTTAGCTGGATTAAGATTCAAGTTTTTGCATTCTGTGTAAAAATAACTTTCCTAGATTATATTTTTGTAATAAAAATAAGCTTCTGTTTCATAAACTTGGTGCTAATAATAAAAAATAAGCTTCTGTTTTATAACTTTGGTACTAACAGTTTAACATTACTTACATTGGCCTACGTTTGGGGTCTGTGTTATTATATCATTATGTCTTAATGTTTTAGGTGTACAGATGGCTTGCTGCGGTGCTGTGTCATAGGCTGATGTTAAAATAACTGTTGTTTGTTGTTATTGTTGTTGAAATAGCTTTTCTGTTAAAATAACATTCTGTTCATTCAACTATACTCTTATGAAACTTTTTAGGAGCACTGTTGAAATATTTTGGAGGTGGGGCAATATAGCCAGACGCGAACGCGCTGACAGCCGTTTGCCCAGGCTGTGGATTAAATGTAATAATACTGTTGTAAGTAGTGTTCATTTTCTTGTACAGACCGATCGTTTCGCTTCATTGGACCTCAGTGTATAACCTGGAGTCACGGGTATTGATTTGGCCTTGTATTTATATGTTTTTTTTTTATCTCAAAAACCTGCAGCCATTGACTTGCATTGTATGAATCACCAAGGACAACGGTTTCAGCTAAAAATCTTCTTTACTGTTCTACTGGAGAAAAAAAATTTACCAACATCTTGGATGACCTGAGGGTGAGTAAATTAACAGCAAGTTTTCATTTTGGGGTGAACTATCCCTTTAACAGCAAGCCAAAAGGGCAAGCTTTCAACTTGGGTAAAGTTGGTTTTATATTCGCACATTCACAACATTCACACATTTCCGTGTTCAATAACTTTTAATTATATGTGCAATAAAGTTGTTTTTTGCCAATTCTAATCAGCGACATCACTGTCAACCTACTACGGTTTTTCCACAATCCATCAAAATGGCCAAGTATTGTTTAATGGCATATTTACTTGCGAATGTCCGCTGAATGTCCAATGTAGTGCGGTAAACAAGTTAGGGACCGTCTAAAAAGTTCACGTCTAAAAAAGTTATTTTTTTATTGTGTGCAAACAGACAACTACATTTTAGCCAACTACAGATGTACCTGCAAATAGCACTCACATTATGCCTTCTAATGCTGCTTTAGCAACAATAAAAATTGTAATATAATGATGGTGTTTGAACAGATGTTTAGGAAATGACAAATAATGAACATGTAGCCTACATGAACTGTACTTTGGTAGCAATACAGACAACTGGAAGATCACCTGAACTTTAGTTAATCCCATCATTTTACAACTGTTTTTATTTATTTATTTGTCTGTGAAAAAAAAAAGAACTGTGTTAGTTTTAACAATGACATATGATTTATTTTAATAGGTTTTGAAAGCATGGGTTGACTGCTCCAAAGCAAGTTGGAACATCTTGTCTGGACCCTACAGAACATACTGCAGCCAATGTCTTGCTGTTTTATTTACCTCTGTTTTTCTGGTTTTAAGTGTGATAAAGACTTAACAGTGTAACACAGTGTTCTCAAGGTGTTAAATGAAAAGAATTGTTTTCCTGTTGTATGACATCTTCATTTAACATTAGACTCTTACAATATCACAATTCATGTGCATTGATTAATGTTTACAGTCCTGCAGAAATATCACTGTCCATGGTACTGAATCCACCAGTTTATTGACAATTACTCAGAAAGCATGACAGCAAACAGGAACACAAAGAAAGAAAGAAAGAAAGAAAGAAAAATATAAGGGCAAACCTGACACATTAAGTAATGCAGTTTCTGTAATTTCAGCTGATGATAGTGTGATTTTGAGCATGAAATTAACCGTTTTGCCAGTTGTGTGTTTTAGGTGTGTTGGTGCGTTAAGAGTTTAGAAAACTTGTTAAATGTATTGAAAAAACTGTCATAGCGATTGTAAAAAACTGTAATGTATGTTTAATATATTTGTTTTATTTCTTTAATTATTATTTTATTATTATTATTAAGTTATTAAGCAGTATCTTATGTAGGTTTGTTTCCCCTTGTATTTTACGTGGTGACCACTGGTGCCCAGGATATGTATTTTTCTTTCTTGGTTTTCTTCCATGACGTGATGTATGTCTCAAAGCGAAAGTAAAATGTAACACAGGTTTGGTGCGTTCTAACAGGAAAGAGTGCTGTGTCTTTATTTAAAATCAACATTTACTTTATAAAGAACACTGTTTAAACACAAGTTTTAAACCCACACAGATTCCCCTCCACACAGCTAACTTATCTACTGCTGTTGAGTGATCATTCAGTCTTTTAGGTATGCAGGTCTTCTATTCGGCCTACCACTTCTTGAACACGGAATATGGTTTCGTGTTGGGGCAGGCTGTTCCACTTTTGTTTCAACAGTCTCTGTATTACAGTCATTATTAGACCCTCCAGGAACAGTTGATCTGGCGATCTCTGACTTTCCTGGCTCATCCAGTTCTGGTAGATCATCACAAAGTTCCTTACTCAATCTCAGATGTTTTCTGTTCCTTCTCAGTCTTTGTCCATTGTCCATCTTAATTTTATATGATCTTTTGATGGCCTTATCACTGTAGTTTTTGGCCACCAGCGTGTCTGTCCTGTCAGTGGCTGAACTCTCACTTGATCTTTGTAATTCAGCTCTTTGAGATCTTTTACTGTCTCATCATAGTAGTGTACTTGTCTCTGTTGCCTGTTTTTGTAGTTCCCTGCTTTAGATGTTAACCTGGATGAGGTTTTGTGTGTAAAATTCCAGGCATTGCTATATTTGTTGAATTCGTCTGATGAATATTGGGGCCCATTGTCCGAAAACACTATGTCTGGAATTCCATATCTTGCAAAATGTGCTTTTAATTTGCCTTTGACTCTGTGTTTTCCAAATGATCCACTTTCCAAAAATTGGACACTGTGATCATGTAGTTTCGGTCATTACAATAAAATAAATCTGTCCCAATCTTTTTCAGGGCAGAGTTGGTTCTTCATGTGGCCTGAGGGTCTCTTTCTGTTGTTTTACACCCCATGCTGAACAGATGCTGCATTGTTCCATAAATGTTTTCAGTCGCGCACTCATGCCTAGCCAATATATACACTCACAGGCTCTTCTTAAACATCCTTCACTTCCAATGTGAGAGGAGTGGATTCTCTGCATTACTTCCAGTCTCAATGCTAATGGTACAATAACTCACTCTCCTCTAAAGATAATCCCATTTTGCACACTCAGTTCATCTCTAATATGGAAGTACTTGGTCACATCCATAGACAGGTGTTCCTTCCCCTCAGGCCAACCCTGTAGTATCACCTTTTTCAAAGACTGAAGCTCAGTGTTTAATTCTGTGGCTCTCTGTAAGTGCCACCCCTAATCCACTTTCTGATGCATCACACTGCAACACAAGCTACTCCGAGGGTTCATAATATCTCCATACTGGGGTCTGTGAGAGGAATGGCTACAAAATTTGGCAAGGTAATTTACCATGCTCAGCAAACACTGCACCCCTTTTATGTCAGTAGGATGTGGCATCTGTGTAATGGCTGACAATTTTCCTGGGTCTACCTTAACTCCCTCTGATGTGAGCAGGTGTCCTATATGATCTCCTTCAATCTATAAAATTCCTTCAATCTATACATACTTTTAGTATTTTGGCTAACATCCCAGAAACGTTGTGGGAAGGTCCTCATGCAACATCCTCTGTAATCTACTGATGTCTGATTTTGTAGCTGAGCCAAACCAGACAGTTATAGAAGTGAACAGGAGAGACTCAGTGGTGGCTGAGTAGAACTGTGCAAGCAGCTTCTGTGGCAGGTTGAACTTCCTCAGCTTGCGAAAGAAGTGCAATCTCTTTTGGGCCTTGTCAGTGTGATTGTCCCACTGCAGGTCCTGAGAGATGGTGGTGCACAGGAATCTGAATGACTACTGCTGCCACAGTGCTGTTCATAATGGTGAGTGGGGGAAGCACAGAAGGGTCAGCTCCAGGTTGTTAAGACTGCATGTGCCAGACAACAACCAGGGGGTTGCTGGAGGTGTATTACAGTTATATGCATAACTATATTGCATATAATTATGTACAACTCTAGCTTGTCTATTTTCCCATTTTTAAACAGAAGATTTAAATGATCAAAAAATAAATATGATTATATATTATTGCCTGGGGGTTGCTGGAGGTGTTAATGTTTGTGTAGAGAGTTCTCAAGACTTTATTCTTGTCGAAGGCCAGTGTGAAATGAAATCACTTCCTGTGTTTAAAGACCGCAGATCATCTAGTGAACACATCCCAGATAGCAAGAGAGCAGGTGACAACCATTGACTCAATGGTAAAAGTAGTTGATTTGTCAATGTTAATGGCAGTGAATTTTAGGGGGCATAACAAACACAGTTTCAACCAATCTCCTGTTAATCATGAGTACCTATAGAGTAGTACTGCATTCTTTATATCGCCAAAAAGTCTTTAGTTTTATCGTAGTTATAAAAGAAAGATACATCTTTACGTTTCTATCCGGAAAAAGCAGAGCTTCTGGAGGCGCACCTTGGGCGGAGCTAAGTTCGACGAGCACTCGTGTAACCCCTCCACCCAGTTCCTACTCGCACCCGCACGAGCAATAAAACATATATTTGATGCCGTTTCACTTACCATCTGCAGTTCTGAATCATGACCGGGACCTTTTAGAGCTGGGACCACTCCATCTTTCAGTATCAAACAATGTGCAAATCCAGCATCAAACTGGGTCTTGTTTATTAAACTTTCATCAACAAACACACTTGCAAAACTCCTTTGATGCCCCCGAAAAACAAACTGCATCCACTGTTCACGTAACGCTGGGTTCTTAAAGAAGCTGAGCAAAGTTATCTTTGTTCTTACAACCAAAAACACACTTCTTTATAGACATTTTTCTCAAGTGAATCCTTTGCAGCAGTGCAGCTGAATGAAGCACACTGATGGGGCGCTCTTTCTCTCACTCTAGTCAATGTGTGTGTGGGTGCGCTTTTCCGGGAGCAATGCTCATAGAAGGAGTTCCAGTTTTTTTTAAACTTTGGCCATGTTTAGCATGAGAACCCAACTCTTTAACACTGTAAAAAACTCTGAATACACGAAACACCATTGTACCCCTCCTTAAATATCAATTTTGCACCCGCAATTAATGTAAAAAAATAAAATAAAATGAAATTTCAACAAACCACCATTATTGTGATCAGTGATTGCTTTAGTTGGGCTCTTGACTCTTGCTTTTTAACTAAAGCCGGGCGATTTTTAATAGTTTTTATGATTGTTGTTTGTCAGACTGTGGGATCTCAGTTGTCATCAATGTCAGACGGGTGCGCACAAGAAAACCTGTCTGGAGTTTTACATTATCAACCCATACATGTTCAATGACTGTGATCTGCATTACACGCAGGGCTGAAATTTTGGGCTATCATTACGTTTATAAATGGCGGCAATAGTGGTGCATTTAAGAATAATAGTGTAAGCAGCACTACGCACCCAAATGGCAACAGCAGCACAACTGTGTTTATCATAGCAAAGGCAACATATTATATGATTTCCGTGTGAGGCCGATGAAAGCACCGGAGTTTATGTGGTTAGAAGAAATCTCTAGCATTAATTCTAATCATGGCTTGTCTTGAAAAACGGAGATAGTTGGGGACTCTCAGGACTGTGTGCCAAATTTTCTGACACTGCCAGAAATTCGTCTGAGGTAAAATTTGATCGCAACAGCCATTAATCAGCTGTCTGTGAACATGTGAAACCACGATCAAACACCATCAGTGTTACATTTTTTAAATGTTTTATTTAATTTTTTTTTTTTGTTGTTGTTGAAATAACTCTTTCTTCTTAGTTGTTTTTTTCTTAGCAGGTTTGTACATTAAGGTTGTATGCTACATCTAATGTTGTTAAATTAATGTTTATTGCATTATTTCAGTTTCATGTGTATCATTATTGTGTTTAGTATTTGTGTGAATGACACTGTGCACCTTCTATATTTGATAATATTTCTTGGGATGGGCTTTGGTTCATCATGTGAGCTTGCTTTTGGTGGTTATCAGTGCATTACAAAGGTATAAAACAGATTTCAGTACTTCAATAGGTTGGTACATTACCATTATATCAGTTAATTAAATTACTGTATTTACCTCTAAATTTAAGTGGAAAACAAACTGTAAAACATTGCTACTGTATTTTTTATAGTGAAATTCTGGCAACCACAGCTGCCAGTTTTCTACCGTAAATTGTACGGATTTTTTTTTTTTAGCGCAGTGTAGAAAAGTAAATAATTATTCAAAATGGGTCTTTGCTATGGCAGCAGTAGGTGTGCTTTATATACAGTTATATGCATAACTATATTGCATATAATTATGTACAACTATAGCTTGTCTATTTTCCTATTTTTAAACAGGAGATTTAAATGATCAAATAATGATTATACATTATTAAAATGTTTTAAATATGCTTGGAAAAATAAGAAAACATTTTGCACAATAATAAGAATAAGTTTGTAAATAAAAATGTATTTAATTTACAGCAGACAATCATGTGACTGGCCACATGAGCAGCCTGTTCCTGGTTCGTAGGATAACGAAACTTGCTCCTCAACTGTGAACAAATCACCATTCAAATCCATGAGTTTTATCAATGAGGCGATATGTACATTTATTTTTACAGACTTCTATATGATCAACAATTACTGTCTAAATAAAGCTATAGACAAACTGCAGCAGGTTTCACTTTTAAAAGCAGCGCTGTCTCTTTTAATCCTGACGCGGAACATAGATCTGACATATTTGATTTTCTTCCCACTCTTTATAGTCATTTAGGAATTTATAATGCATTTTTTCTTCCCACACTGTGACGTAGATTTGTGGGGGCATGTTTGAATGAGGAGTGGATGAGTCTTAACTTTTATAAAGAATATCTCTTTGGGTTTGAGACTTTAATCTTTGCAACTTTACAGATCTTATGCACAAACTGCTCGTAACACTCCAAGAAAAAGGAAAACATGAAACTGCATCATATGACCCCTTTAATACTCAAGAACATTAAAAATATAGTACTTTTCTTGTATTCAAGTAAATCTTTGACTTACTTTTACTTAAATTATATTTATTATGAAACATAGTGCAGTAAAAAGTACAATATTATGCTTTGGAATGTTAAGAAGAAAAGGTTATCCAAAGAAAAACATTCTGATAAAGTACAGACACTACTTTATTTTAAAATACTTTCAAAGTAGAGTAAAAATACTTCACTACTGCCCGCCCTGGAATGGGCTAATATGGTAATACTTCCTGGTGTCTATCACTGAACTTTCATGAAGTGTATATGTGAAGTAGACAGCCATGCTGTCATTAATGCACCATCAGTATAATATAAGTTCAGTTTGGCTAGTTTAAGGCTGTTTGAGTCCATTTGAGTGTTCGCAGACTCCTCTTATTGGCATTTGAAGCTAATAACTTTGGTTGAATGTACAAAACAGAAGTAGCAAAGCTCTGCAGAGAGTTTTAAATCTGACTGAAGGACTTGTTGAAGGCCAGTGTGAAATGAAATCACTTCCTGTGTATATTTAGCATTCTTAACAGACATTAATCATCATTCTGAAGACAACACCTCATCTGGTGAAGACGTACTGTCAGACACAGTAAATAATGGATATAAAGACCGTTTATGATCATCTTGAACTCGGAGGTATTAAGAACACTGGACCTCAAACTCAAAGTCACAGCCAGGATGAAGGAAAAGATCTAAAGCGCAGTAAGCAGAAAATTACTTGAAAGCAGAAATGTTAATAGGTTCACTAATGAAAAAAAATGAGAATGGTTGCATAAAATGTCAAATATTTATTCTAACAACAATATGTACATTTTAAATTCGTAAAAGTTGTAACATGGAATTATTTTTATTGACTTTTTCCACATGTTCTTGTTTGGATCTCAATATTATGTCTATACAGCAGTGCTTGTCTTACAAAAGAATATAAAAACTCTTCAGCATTATCCGAAGACAAAGATTAATAGATTACTTGGGCATTCTACTTCTTGCGGCTCGTGAGTTTCCGGTTTGCATTCAGCGCACCTACATACCAGGGTCGTCACCAGAAAATCTTCAATGGGGGGCATTTCGTTTTCATAGGGGGGCACAATTATAAGCAGCTATAAAATTATGGTACATATTTATATATACAAATTCTACAATAAATTGCAATGTATAATGCCATTCATTATATATATATATATATTTTTTTTTTTTTTTTTTTTTTTTTTTTTTCCCCAGAGGAAAATCTGAAACGAGCCAATTAGAGCTCAGCCTCAAGTCATGTGCGTTTAAAAAAAAAAAAAATGTACAGACCTAATAGACACCCATTTGGTCGGCGCCCTGCACACACAAAGAAACGAAAAACAATTTTGATTATTTTATTTGTAATAGGTGCTAATATGAATACCAATCGAATAGTATGACTTAATGCAATTTCGTGATTATTTTTACAATATATGTTAAACTTATTTTTAACACGTTGAAGTAGTCTTCTTCCTTGTCTAACTTGGTGGGGCGGCACCCCAGCGCCCCCTATTGACCAGCCGCCACTGCTATCATTCAACTTTGCTTGTGTGGGTTATTTTACAAAAATAAACATATAGCAAACAAACCAATAAATAAACCTTGTGAGGGAGCATGACCTGGAAATTCACTAAAACGGTTCACTCTTGAACCTCCCCAATGTTCAAACCAAAAAAAACCAAAAGCCCTTGAGTCGCTCTTTGCTGAGGAGAAAAGCCCCATGGCCAACTGTCACCCATTAGCTGGGTTAAAGTGTCTGCGCTTTGTTATTTCATTGGAGGGAGGGGGTGGGGTGTATAGTTTCAGCGGTTAGTGAGATCGACCCAGCCACTAACCCAACAGCTGGGTTACACAAACTATACCCAACACTGGAAAAAATAACACAGCATAATGCCCCACCAAGCATAACCCAACAATTGGGTTAAAAAAAAAACTCGGCGTTTTTAGTTCATAATTATATTTCCCTCAGTATGTGCATTCTGAATATGAAATCAGCCAGCTGCCACTGTTTACTTTAGTTGGGCTCTTGACCCTTGACTTGTAATGGGAGAAACAAAGCTTTTAATCAATTGAACCAACTGCTTCCTAAAAAAGATTTACTGTTTAAGTGTTTGAAACACCACACACTAGTGGCGCCTGCTTGTAAAGTGTGTAAATGCAACAAACTCAGTCTAAAACATGCATAAGGACAGCTTTTATAGTTTGCAAATGTTTTATTGAAATGCATTAAATGCAATACAAATAATAAAATACCATTAAATATTAAATGTCTGCATAATGTGTGTGTGTGGCGTTTTTTTTTTTTTTTTTTTTTTTTTTTAAATACAGTAAGGTCCATAAATATTGGGACATCGACACAATTCTAACATTTTTGGCTCTATACACCACCACAATGGATTTCAAATGAAACAAACAAGATGTGCTTTAACTGCAGACTGTCAGCTTTAATTTGAGGGTATTTACATCCAAATCAGGTGAACGGTGTAGGAATTACAACAGTTCGCATATGTGCCTCCCACTTGTTAAGGGACCAAAAGTAATGGAAAGTAATGGCTTCTCAGCTGTTCCATGGCCAGGTGTGTGTTATTCCCTCATTATCCCAATTACAATGAGCAGATAAAAGGTCCAGAGTTCATTTCAAGTGTGCTATTTGCATTTGGAATCTGTTGCTGTCAACTCAAGATGAGATCCAATGAGCTGTCACTATCAGTGAAGCAAGCCATCATTAGGCTGAAAAAAAACAAAAACCCATCAGAGAGATAGCAAAAACATTAGGCGTGGCCAAAACAACTGTTTGGAACATTCTTAAAAAGAAGGAAGGCACCGTTGAGCTCAGCAACGCCAAAAGACCCGGAAGACCTCGGAAAACAACTGTGTCAAAGTCAACAATCAAGAGAAGACTTCACCAGAGTGAATACAGAGGGTTCACCACAAGATGTAAACCACTGGTGAGCCTCAAAAACAGGAAAGCCAGATTAGAGTTCACCAAATGACATCTAAAAAAGCCTTCACAGTTCTGGAACAACATCCTATGGACAGATGAGACCAAGATCAACTTGTACCAGAGTGATGGGAAGAGAAGAGTATGGAGAAGGAAAGGAACTGCATACCACCTCATCAGTGAAGCATGGTGCTGCTAGTGTCATAGTGTGGGCATGTATGGCTGCCAATGGAACTGGTTCTCTTGTATTTATTGATGTTGTGACTGCTGACAAAAGCAGCAGGATGAATTCTGAAGTGTTTCGGGCAATATTATCTGCTCATATTCAGCCAAATGCTTCAGAACTCATTGGACGGCACTTCACAGTGCAGATGGACAATGACCCAAAGCATACTGCAAAAGCAACCAAAGAGTTTTTGAAGAGAAAGAAGTGGACTGTTATGCAATGGCCAAGTCAATCACCTGACCTGAATCCGATTGAGCATGCATTTCACTTGCTGAAGACAAAACTGAAGGGAAAATGCCCCAAGAACAAGCAGGAACTGAAGACGGTTGCAGTAGAGGCCTGGCAGAGCATCACCATGGATGAAACCCAGCGTCTGGTGATGTCTATGCGTTCCAGACTTCAGGCTGTAATTGACTGCAAAGGATTTGCAACCAAGTATTAAAAAGTGAAAGTTTGATTTATGATTATTATTCTGTCCCATTACTTTTGGTCCCTTAACAAGTGGGAGGCACATATGCAAACTGTTGTAATTCCTACACCGTTCACCTGATTTGAATGTAAATACCAAAATCAAATTACAGCTGACAGTCTACAGTTAAAGCACATCTTGTTTGTTTCATTTGAAACAATTTCATTGTTATATTAAGTCACAGTGACGTTACTTGCAGCTGCGCGCACATAGTGGTTGCAGAAAAGCGCTGGTAACAAATGGACATAAACGGGTAAAATCCATGTAAAAAGAAAAAAAATATATATGATTTTGTGCCTTTTGGTGTAAAAATCAGAATGCAAATCATTTTTATAGGACACTGTAGTCAAAGAGGCCATTTGAAGCTAAACGCAGACGTTTAAACGGGCATACTATGGATGAAAACTGCTATGATTACTCTATTTTTAAAGCATAAATTTGATTTAAACAATAGGTCTACATAACATCCACATATGCTGTTCATAGGGGACATATTGTATTAGCCCTACAGTTACAGCATGAAATACTATGTTACCTATTACTATTAACATTTTTACATAACATTTATTTATTTTATGTCACAATTCTGACTTTTTTTTCTAAAAAATGCAAGTTTATATCTCCTAATTCAGACTTTGTAAGTCGATTTAACAAAACTAGTGAGTTCTGAGGAAATAAAAGCCAGAAGTGTGAGATAAACTCTGAACCGAGAGGAAAGGAGAGATTGACGAGTTGTTTTTCCTTATTAGAGTTGTGAGATATAATCTTGGAATTGCGAAAATTAAGTCAGAACTGTGAAATATAAAATCTAATTTACATTTGAATCCATGGCTCCATAGACTGCCCACAAAAAACGTCATCCCTGTTTCTGATCTGTAAGACTATCCCACTATCTAAAGTCAATTTCGCCAAATTACAGTGCTCATCACTAGTTGACACGTTCTTGTAATGTACAGAGAGCATTTTGAAAATTACATCTAATCAATATAATCTATAATATTTTTAAATCTAAGTATTTTGGGCTATATCTGTGCAATTCTCTCAGGTTTTCTGCAACCATGCTTCGTGCGCATCCCAAATGTTTACAACCTGATAATTGGTCTATATAAATGCCAGTAGGTTCTATTAACTACTTTGTTGATTATACTGATCCGACACACCCAAGCCGTAAAATATCTTTGATATCTCAGGGTTTAATCTGACAGCTGTTTTTTGAAGAAAAAATATACAGTGGTCGAGGGGAGCACAGTGGATCAGCATACAAAAAAAACTATTTTTACAGAACAAACTATTACAGGCCTCTCTTAGGTAGCACAACCCTGAGCACTGAATCTCAGCAGGCTCACAATCAAAATCTCAAGGGCAGACTGCACAAAAAAAAAGAAAAGATTTGCAATGACCTTGACCGAGATGAAAATAATGAAAAATACATACATACATACACATATACATATATATACACATTATATATATATATATATATATTATGCAACTGAATATAATGAAATACGGTAGTGGCTATATACATAAGGGGAAAGAATAATACACATTAGCAAAGCCCTTTTACCCCTGAGTAACACAATCACATTATAACAAAAATATATATTAAATCATACATTTGCATCACAAACATTTATATGTTTATATATATTTGTGTTGTATTTTCACCTTACAAAACTATTAACAGATGCATCCAGTAAAGTGGATACAAATAAGCACGCTTTAGCAACACTTTACCAAAAAAAAAAAATACGAAGTTACCATACCTAGCACTGTTAGCAATCACCACGAGGTTCACTCGTCACATACTCAACCGCATCTAATATAATTTGTACAACAAATGTTCATTTAGATGAATCAATCACACATTTATGCACATTAAACACATATGACTGATATTTACCCAGACTTATGAAGTAAATGCACCGAAAATTCAATCGCTTGGAGTGCAGCAAGCTCCTTCCCACACAGATGGCTTTGATTGTTGTTACTCAGGCATGCGCATTAAGAGCCACGGAGCAGTATCGCGACAACGGGAGAGAAATCTCTTAAAGGGGCCACACGTATTTAACAAATAGTTTTCTTTTTAACACTTTGCCACATATATAAATATATAATTTTTATGTTTATATTCTGCAATATAAACTCTTTGAAACTACAGCATGCAAGGAGCGTTGCTCTAATAGTTATAGTGATTGTATGAAAAATCATTAACTTTAACTCTTTAAGGACTTGGGATTTGACTTGAGATTTGCTTGTGACTTAAAGGGAATGACTTGGTCCCACTTCTGCAGGAGATAGAAGTAATTAGTTAAATCAGCCGGCTGAGTTCATGACTGGAGTAAATATATGGCAGGACTTCTACTCTCTGTCCTCTGGATTTTACATCTCTGATCAATTGATATTTGTATGTTTTCTTCTTGTTTATCAGGAGAAAGTAGATGTTTGGTGTTGATCACAGTGAGTCTCGGGCTAATTAGTGTTCTTCTGCTGGTTCATATCATACTGCAGCACATGACCATTACAGCAGAGAGAGACCTGATGAAGAGTCACAAGAACACAGTTCAATCAAATGAGTCCAATCAAATTATCAGTGTGCAGGCCAATTACACTGATCTAATGATTGAAAAAGACCAACTGCAGAACAACCTAAGCTCTTTGAGTCAGGAGAACCTGAAGCTGGAGACAGGAGTGAAAGATCTCACTGCTGAGAAAAATCAGTTGAAGACCAGAGTCAAAGATCTCACTGTTGGGAAAAGCCAGTTAGAGACCAGAGTCAATGATCTCACTATTGGGAAAAGCCAGTTGGAGACCAGAGTCAATGATCTCACTGTTGGGAAAAGCCAGTTAGAGACCAGAGTCAATGATCTCACTATTGGGAAAAGCCAGTTGGAGACCACAGTCAAAGATCTCACAGCTGAGAACAACCAGTTGAAGACCAGAGTCAAAGATCTCACTGTTGGGAAAAGAAAGTTAGAGACCACAGTCAAAGATCTCACAGGTGAGAACAACCAGTTGAAGACCAGAGTCAAAGATCTCACTGTTGGGAAAAGCCAGTTAGAGAACAGAGTCAATGATCTCACTATTGGGAAAAGCCAGTTGGAGACCACAGTCAAAGATCTCACAGCTGAGAACAACCAGTTGAAGACCAGAGTCAAAGATCTCACTGTTGGGAAAAGAAAGTTAGAGACCACAGTCAAAGATCTCACAGGTGAGAACAACCAGTTGAAGACCAGAGTCAATGATCTCACTGTTGGGAAAAGCCAGTTGGAGACCAGAGTCAATGATCTCACTGTTGGGAAAAGCCAGTTGGAGACCAGAGTTAATGATCTCACTGTTGGGAAAAGCCAGTTGGAGGCCAGAGTCAAAGATCTCATCGCTGAGAAAAGTCAGTTGGAGACAACAGTAAAATATCTCACCACTGAGGACAGCCAGTTGAAGACTAGAGTCAAAGATCTCACTGTTGGGAAAAGCCAGTTAGAGACCAGAGTCAATGATCTCACTATTGGGAAAAGCCAGTTAGAGACCACAGTCAAAGATCTCACAGCTGAGAACAACCAGTTGAAGACCAGAGTCAAAGATCTCACTGTTGGGAAAAGCCAGTTAGAGACCACAGTCAAAGATCTCACAGCTGAGAACAACCAGTTGAAGACCAGAGTCAAAGATCTCACTGTTGGGAAAAGCCAGTTAGAAACCAGAGTCAATGATCTCACTGTTGGGAAAAGCCAGTTGGAGACCACAGTCAAAGATCTCACAGCTGAGAACAACCAGTTGAAGACCAGAGTCAAAGATCTCACTGTTGGGAAAAGCCAGTTAGAAACCAGAGTCAGTGATCTCACTGTTGGGAAAAGCCAGTTGGAGACCACAGTCAAAGATCTCACAGCTGAGAACAACCAGTTGAAGACCAGAGTCAAAGATCTCACTGTTGGGAAAAGCCAGCTAGAGACGAGGGTCAATGATCTCACTGCTGGGAAAAGCCAGTTGGAGGCCAGAGTCAAATCCCTCACTGCTGAGAAAGACCAGCTACAGAGAAGTTTTGACTCTTTGCATCAGAAGAAACTGGAGCTGGAGAGCAAAGTCACATCTTTGAATGCAGAAATAAAGAAAAAAACTGCAAATCTAGGTCAGTACATACAGCATGTACATATAGCATTACATTTTATCAGGTGAGTATTCAAAAGGTTAGAATCATGCAGCAACCCTTGTGTGAAGACTGGAGAGTGTAAATACCAGGGTATCTCTATGGGTTCGGAAGGCCTAGCACTAAAGTGCTTTCAACATCATACGTGATGACATAATGTCGGCCCACATCTGGCATATGTGGCATGATGATCTGGCCCACATGCAGCGAGGAATGATGGCAAAAGTCATCTCAGCCTTAATTTAACTACATACTTACCAGAATCAAAAGTTTTCAGTGATTCAGACAGTTATACAATAATTGTAAAGCCATCAAAGGAAAATGATTATGTTTTACAAATGTGTCTACTAAACAAATTTTTACAAGTGCAAGTGCTTAAAAAACTTCTGTAGACCTCTAAAAGAAATAAAGTAAATCTGGTCAGTAATAAGTGAAGCTGGTAATGCTGTTTGTGGAGTTGTTTAATCCTCCTCCTCTGAGATTTAATGTCTTTTATCTTCAGTTGATTTAATCTAAGGTTGTGGCTTCAGTCAGTTGTTGTGTTTCTGTTTGTCTCTTGTTTTCTGTTCTCTTCTTTATTTCAGTACTTCTGCTTGTTAATGTACTTATTAAGGCCGAGATGTCTTCATATTTAATACGCACATATTTTGTGACTCAGATCAGGTCTAGTTGTGGTTTATTTATTTGCTCTTGGCTGAAATGTGGCATTGCTGTGGCCTACTTTTGGCCAAGATCTGGCAAACAGGTGAGGTCTGCCCAAGTGCCATCATTCCACACTGCATGCGGGCAAGATCATCATTCCACATGTGCCAGATGTGGGCTGAAATTATGTTGTCTATCTGGGTAGTCTTGCTGGTAAGAGGAATACGTTAACTCACATGTGCAAAGAGTGTGCTAGCGATTAGATCATGTCAGCAGTGTAGCTCATTTTTGAAGCAAAGCGGCAACAGCAGCAGCCAGCCTCCCCTGGGTCCTAATGCCTGTTTGGTAAGGCATTTTAAACTGTAGGGGGCGCTGTTGGCCTACTTCTAATAAAATAAAAGTAAAATGCACAAATAACATCTAGACCGGGGTGCCCAACCCTGTTCCTGGAGATCTACCATCCTACTAAGTTCAGCTGCAACCCTGATCAAACACACCTGAACCATCTGATTAATCTCTTAGGTAGCACTTAATAATTACAGACAGCTGTGTGGGAGCAGACCCAGAGCTAAAGTCTGCAGGTAGGTAGATTTCCAGGAACAGGGTTGGGCACCCCTGATCTAGACTGTGTTTCTGATTAAATAAAGCAGTAAATTATGGTTTTAATTTAAAGGTCAGAAGCTAAAGCTTACATGAATAAAAAGAAAAATAGCAAACATATCTATAAAATAATTTTATATATAATGATTTAATGATTTGTAATGTGCTACTTTTTTGTTTAACCAATTTTTAGCTCTAAAAGATTTTCAGAATTTTATAACTCATTTGCTTTATCATTATAATAACATAATAAATCTTGTACACATTTCGGTGTGGTTCAGGTTGGCTTTTCATGTCCAATGGGGAGAAGAGCTGGTCTGACAGCAGGCAATTCTGCAGGGATCATGGTGGTGATCTGGTCATTATCAACAGTGAAGAGAAGCAGGTGAGTTTGTGTGAGTTAGTTTCCTCCAAGGAGGCATATATATATATATATATATATATATATATATGGCTGTGTATATAAGTGATCTTTATTTAACTAAGAAAATGTGACTTGGACATGAATGCACTTGTTTCCCCCAAAAGTACCTCCTTATTTCTATCTTTTACTGCATGATAGGAATCACACTATATTCCCGTTTTATTCACATACAGAGGTTCATTTCTTCATTCACCACAGAGAAAGTGTGGATTGGTTTGTCTGACATAGAGCAGGAGGGCAACATGAAATGGGTGGATAATTCTCCACTGAATCAAGCGTAAGTGATAAACATCACTGTGTATTCGTGTTAGTATTTTGATTATTGTTATAAAAATGAGGCCATCACAACTATCAGAATTCTTCCACAAACACCATTAAGATATGAAATGCAATAAATTCAATTAAGAAATCTCTCTTTCTCTCTTTTACTTTTCTGCACTTTCACCTCTGCTCAAGCTGTATTACTTTAGTTTACTCTTGAAACATGCTATACTTTGAGTATTGTTGATTCATTTGTATGTTTTCCTGATACATGTTGTTCAGGTTTTGGTTCAAAGGTGAGCCAAATGACTACGTGGGGAATGAGGACTGTATTGAACTAAATTATAATAGAGAGACCCTGAACAGCTGGAATGATGACCCCTGCTCTATTAACAAGAAAGCAATTTGTGAGAAATAGGTTCATCCTGTACTGTTGTGGTTTAGCTTCTGTAATCTAATATAACCATTCTTATATCATTATATGAATGCATAATTATTGTGACCACATCATTTCTGATTTGATCTCTGAACACAGCTTGTGCTGCTTTTAAGTTGACTTGCTTTCTGTTTGAATAAAATGTTTAATTACTGTCATTACCATAGTACACTTGGTGTTTTTGTTTTTATTTCATACTTCCTCCTTGTGTATCTGCTTTGTTGCTCTATGGAGAAATTTCCTCCGGTCCCGCAGGATGCAGTGAGCAGGTATATCAGACTGAAGTGATCAGAGAGGAAGATAAACATCAGAGCCTAAGGTTGGCTGGCTTCGAATACTTGACATACTTGCTTACTGCCCAGTACACAGTGCATAGTACAAAATGCCTACTATTTTTTAAAGAATAGTGTGTGTGTGTGTGTGTGTGTGTGTGTGTGTGTGTGTGTGTGCGCATGTGTCAGTATGCAGATCCTGCATTTTACCAAGTGCAACATGTTTATAGTTTTTGTGAAATGTAGGCATTTCATATTTGATGAACTTTACAAATGATATTTTTGGCAGTTACATATGAGGTGCCACATAGGATTTAAATCAAACTTTGTATCAATGCATATATAAAACACATGCATATACACCTATAAATTACTCATATATACATTGGATGTTCAATGTATCTCTGAGTCAGATGTCTCCAAACTCATCCTTTCTAATCATCCTACTACTTGTCCACTTGATCCTATTCCATCTCATCGCAGGCCATTTCTCCTGCAGTTATACCTGCACTCACTCACATCATTAACACATCCCTTCACACAGGTGTTTTTCCCTCTGCATTTAAACAAGCTCGTATAACCCCTCTACTTAAGAAACCCACCCTGAACCAATCTCTCTTAGAGAACTACAGACCGGTTTCCCTTCTTCCATTCATTGCAAAAACACCTGAACGAGCTGTGGTCAGTCAAATCTCTTCCTTTCTTACACAGAACAATCTCCTGGACAGAAACAGTCTGGTTTCAGAAGTGGGCATTTAACTGAGACTGCCTTGGTCTCAGTTGTTGAAGCCCTAAGACTAGCAAGAGCTGATTCCAAATCATCAATCATCAATTCCAAATCATCTTATCTTGCTGGATCTGTCTGTTGCTTTTGACACAGTTAACCACCAGATCCATCTGTCAACCCTACTGGCAAAGGGAATCTCAGGAACCGCACTCCAGTGGTTTGAATCTTACCTCTCTGACAGGTCTTTTAAGGTATCTTGAAGAGGTAAGGTATCCAAGTCGCAACATCTAGCTACTGGGGTGCCTCAGGGCTCAGTTCTTGGACCACTTCTTTTCTCTGTCTACATGGCATCACTAAGTTCTGTCATTCAGAAACAAGGCTTTTCATATCACTGCTACGCAGATGACATGACATGACATGATCTACCTCTCATTCCATCCTGATGATCCGACGATAGCTGCTTGGATGTCAGCTTGTTTAACAGACATATCTTACTGGATGAAGGACCATCATCTTCAACTAAACCTTGCCAAGACTGAACTGCTTGTGGTTCCATCGAATCCATTGTTTCATCAAAATTTCACCATTCAGTTGGGCACATCAATCATAACTCCTTCAAAAACAGCCAGAAACCTTGGAGTTGAGATTGATGATCAACTGACTTTCTCAGACCACATAGCTAAAACTGCCCGGTCCTGCAGATTAGCTTTATTCAACATCAAGAAGATCTGACCCTTTCTTTCAGAACATGCTTCACAACTCCTTGTTCAAGCTCTTATTCTGTCCAGACTGGACTATTGCAGTGCTCTTTTGGCAGGTCTTCCAGCCAGTTCTATCAAACCTTTACAATTAACCCAGAATGCAGCGGCAAGAGTAGTTTTTAATGAGCCAAGAAGGATGCACGTCACACCTCTTTTCATCAGTCTGCATTGGCTACCAGTAGCTGCTCGCATTAAATTCAAGGCATTAGTGCTTTCCTACAGAACCACCACTGGCTCTGCACCTGAATTCATTACTTCAGACTTATGTGCCTCTAGAAGCTTGCGTTCTGCAAGTGAACGGCGCATTATTGTGCCATCCCAAAGAGGCACTAAATCACTTTCACAGACTTTCACATTAAATGTACCCTCCTGGTGGAATGACCTGCCCAACTCACTCCGAACAGCTGAGTCCTTAGCCATCTTCAAGAATCAGCTAAAAACTCATCTTTTCCATCTTTATTTAACCCTCTAACTCTAGCACAGTCTTTTCTAATTCTAACAATAAATTATGATCTTTTAGATTTGTACTCTATCCATTTACTTACTACTTGTTTTCTCTAAAAAAAAAAAGCTAATTTAATGAATTGTACATTAAAACTACATCACATTTATACTGTGTTATATATATAGGAAATGCTAAAAAAAAAAAAAAAAAAAAATCAACCAAATGAGGTAAGTATGAACTTTCACAATTTCTTACGAAAATTATTAATTTTCCCATCCTAACTTAATAACTGGAGGAAGAGTTATTTTTGAGTCCATGTAGATCACAATCCACTGAAATGGGCAGATAAATGTAAACGTTATCGTGTTTTTATCTAAAAAAAAAAAAAAAAAAAAATCTCCCCCGTTTACCTTTGTTTGTTTTTAAAGCAGTCTTGTCCGGATAAATATGGCGGACACGTTGATGTATCGCAGCAACGGACCAAAGCGGCCAATGGGGCGTCTAGGTATTTATATATGTCTATGGTTCTAAGGTCTGAAGAGACTCATAAAAAAGCCAGTCAGTTGAGTTTGTGGCAAAACAATGATTAGTTAAAACAATTCAAAATGCACCTGCAGACCTGCTTTCCAGTCATGTATTTGGTCACTGGAAAAAAATATGTGTAAAAATGTGTCTTATCTCATCTCTTGAGTTAAGTGAGTTAAGTGTTAATAATAATCACAGAACAAGATGAAGAGAAAATCACTCCCTGCTCTTCACAGAACAGCATTTGTAGCTTTTATAAGAAACACCCCGGACCCTAGAGGAAACAATGTGCACCCATCACAGTCTCAAAATCCTGTGGGGACACTGGGAATTTAAAGGAAGCACTGTATGATTGGCTGTGTCAATGTATGTGCATATGCCAGTTTACCTTACTATTTGCTTGTGGACCATGTATGGCAATAAATGTATCCAGTAAAGCATAATGATTAAAGGGGGCCTCACACAAAGAGCAGCCTAGAGGCCTCTGACCACCTTAATCCACCCCTGCTGACAGGATACCATTCGGTAACACAAACGTAGTGAGCATCATTATCTGTAAGAAAGATGAACTGAAGACGGGCACGTATTACGAAAGAGTAATAATAAAATCTTAATTCAGTTAATCTGATGTTTTTGTTGTGTGCAGTTGCATCATGTTGCAGATATTGTAGTTTATTTGCTTAAGGTTAGTTTGACCAGTAACAGCACTGTAAAAAATCGTATGTGCTATCTACTTAAAAAATTCTGATAACAATATTACACATATTATTTTTGAGCAGTTTTTAAGGCTTGATTTATTTTTTAGCATAATCTACTTAAATCATGTAAAAAATCTTAAATTATTAAGCCTGACACATGATGATTTTAAAAGTATTAGTGGAATGTGCTTTTTTAGTTTAAGCAAATAAAACACAATTTACTCATATGTATTAAAAGAGAGATTCTTTGGACTTCATTTTGCTTAGAACTTCATTTGGACAACTTTAAAGGCAATTTTCTCAATATTTAGATTTTTTTGCGCACTCGGATTCCAGATGCTCAAATAATTGTCTCGGCCAAATATTTTCCTATTCTAACAAACCATACATCAATGAAAAGCTTATTTATTCAACTCTCAGATTATGTATAAATCTCAACTTCGAAAAATTGACACTTAAGACTTAAGGTTTTGTGGTCCAGGGTCACATATCAATCAAATAATAATGAAAAATACCAATAAAAATACCTCGTGTACGGCACCCATTTTCTTTTTCAAAATCTAGCCGAGTGCTCCTCCTTTGCAGGAAAATATTGTAATAAGTTTAGGAGAGTAGAAATCCAACATATTCATAAATGCTGACTCAAAGTGCAGAGTAAAAATTCTCCTAAATTCCTCATTAACCTACAAAAATAACACACAAAATCACAAAAACATTTTATTCACCAAAAAACTATGAAACTGGCCTTGATTAAGCACAGAAACACAATACAACACAGGTCTAAACAAGTAGCAGAGATTTAAGAATAAAAGAGTCAGAACACGGTGCGGTAGAAAAGTCTAAGCTGGTGTTTAATGTTTAGAGCTTAACGAATAAAGAAGCTACATCAGTTCATACATTCAGTTTTCCAGAGTGTTTATTCAACAAACATACCAGGAGTATACTGTCCTTGGATACAGCAGAGATGGATGCTGTTAAACCACTGGAATCTTTGAAACTCACCGAGAACGTAGATAGCAGCTGGCAGACATTTAAGCAACATGCAAGCTGTCGGCCTGGATGGTGAGCCAGATTCATGGAAAACTTGCCTTGTTGCATTCTAGAACTTTCAGTGATAAGGAAAGTACTACTGTTGCTGCAAAATGAAAAGACAAAGTCAAAAAGCTACTCCGAAGATGAGTACTGATTCATTCAGCTGTAAAAGATGTGGTTCAAAGCATCAACCTAAACAATGGCAATGTGCAAAATGCAAAGACAAGCATCATTTTGCTAAGCAATGTCTTTCAAAAGAAAAAAGCAAAGCAATCAACAAATGTGCACATTGTGGAAGAGACAGAATTGTCAGACGCTTTCTTTGTGGGCATAATCAGTGGTGCTGCAGAAACTGTACAGCAAGAATGCAAAACAAAAGAAAAAATGAGTCAGATATGAATTGTGTGTCTAGGGACAAACGGATTGTGTCACTGCAGGTAAATGGAACAATTGTGCCCTTTAAACTTGATACAGGAGCAAAGGCCAATCTAATAAGCACAAGTGACATAAAGGAAATGAAAATCAGGCCCCACATAAAAAGAAACCCTGTGCCACTCAAAACCTACAATGGACAGGACATAAAGACACAAGGTGTGTGCAGACTCAAATTATGTGTCAAGAACAGAAAATATCACCTGCTCTTTGTTGTAGTTCCAGGTGATCTTCAGTCTCTCATTGGTGACAAAGCCTGCAAGGATTTAGGACTGGTGAAAAAAAGTGTACTGCATCAATGGCTATGATATTACAGCAACAAAACAGAACACTGCAAATAACATTGGGCCTCATTCATGAAACACGAGCAGAACAAATTTTTGTGCAAATTATTCGTAAAGCTGTTCTGATATTACCTTTCAAATTCATGAAAATGTTCGTATTTTCAAAATGTTAGTTGGTACGAAATAAATTTACACCTGCCTCCTACCACGTGTTTATGGTGCGTAAAACGTTCTGTTACTCATGACACTTAATTCTGATGCACTTCCATAATAGTAACAAGTTGGATGCTTCACAGGGATTCTGGCAGTTGAAACTTAAAAGACAATGGGCCCTTTGGATGTTTTTCGTTTTTACATCTACCCTTTGGCATAATCTCAGCCTCAGAAATCTTTCATCGTGCCATGGAGCATGTCATAAAAGGACGATGACATAGTGGTTTGGGATTCATCAGTGCAGGAACACAATCAGAGACTTTTTCAGCTACATCAAAGAATTCAGAAGCACGGCCTCAAGTTGAACAGAGATACTTATATTCTATTTTCTCTAAACTTTCTTATTGACATGCACACATTTAGACTGATCAATGGATCATTTGTTCTTCATTCAACCAAAGGCTCAAACAAAAATTGCTCTTTATTTAGAGGTTATTATATAGTAGTTTAGTTTTTCATTCTAACTGTGGACTCCAACAGGTAAGCAGATAATTTGTCTTTATTTATTACAATATAGAATGGAAGTACACAAAACATGTTTTTTTTTCTGTTGTTAAAATGCAATATATTTTTCATCACTAATAAATTAAAGCATTTAAAGCTGCATTTCTGCTTAGACCTCACACACATACGCAGTAAAGATGTTTGGAGGTTGTTTACTTTCCTATCTCTTCACAACAGGACAGCAGAATGTAGGTGGGCATTATGCAAATGTGATAGCTTGGGATGTGTAAACTTCAAGGAAATTGAGATAGTACCATTTAGTCCTAAATTGTAACCGTTTATCTGGATGCATCCAGTGACAGCTGTGAAGTGTTTGCCAGTGTTTTTCAGCTTTTTAACATTTAAACCACTAGAGGTTGCTGCCTTGATAGCGTACGTACATCTCGGAGATGTCTATTTGACATCTGCATTTACATCTGCAAGACGTAGTTTGCTCATCTGCAATACGTCTGTTAGACGTTTCCTATCAGATGTCAAATAGACGTCTATTAGATGTCTTTAAGATGGTTATGGTTTAGAATGTATGTAAAACTGACATCTTACAGATGTTGCAGATGCTTTTCAAATGTACGTGTGCAGCCACAACGCACTTCGAACTGCGCATGATCATCGGCCGGTCCAGCCTACGCAACTGGCGCTCCTAGCGGAGCTGTAGTGATGCAGTGATTTTACCAATCAGCCATTGGCTCTTTCATTTAGAAGGCGGGACTATTTAACACTAAATAACACACTATATAACACAGGAGAGTAGAACAAACTATTATGAATAATAAACTTCTTCAAAACTTCACTTTGGAATTATGCAACAATTCTACCCCAATATTTCAGTCATTGTACAAGTAAGATCAACACATTAAAGCTGGCTGCACACTGGTCGAATCGCCTATTCAGAGGATAATAAGGCTACAAATGGGATTAAACTGTCTTCATGTCTGTGGTCTCCCATGGTTTTAAAATCAGTTAAGATTTGGAAATCGTCTAGTGTGCAGCCAACTTGACTTGTAAAATATTATTATGACAGTGCATTAAAATTTAGCGTCATCAGTTTGCAAAAAAAGGACATAGAAAGTTTCAGGCACCATTTACATGGTGTGAGCAGGTGGAATATAAAATGATAATACACATCAGGTGTATCAGGTAAAAACGTTCTATTGTCTCATTCAAAATATAAGCCATCAAAGGAAAGCACAGGCTTGTGGTTTTGCTTCTATGAATGTATCAGCGGTGTTATTTTCATTTAGCCTATTGTAAATCAGGTGGCTGGAAGCAGAAAGACTTCAGGTGTGTTCGACTTGAAGCCGCGCTGCGCAGACCGATTGTTGTAGGACATCAAAGTACGCTGAAATATAGAGACAGACGGCTCCTTATGCTTTCAAATAGCATTTTTTTCTTTGATGACGTCATACACCGATTGGTCTGTACAGCGCAGCTTCAGGTCAAACTCCCCTTTCAACTTAAGTCTCTTTATCAGTGATTAGCCTACAGCACTCCTGCCGATGAACGACACTTGGAAACGCAGAACAAAAACATCGATCGGCGGATTGTTTATAAACAGCAAACCAGCTATTAACTAGACGTAGATCGCGCTGTTTAATTTGCTCAGGTGAGTTTACCACTGACTGATTCACCTGTGAGTTCACAGTTGTGATGGTATGACTTTGTTTTGCCAGTTATGTAATGAATTGATTGTAAATATTCTAAGACTGCGTGGTATGCATGACCTACTGTGTTAGGCAACAATCCCTTACGAAAATTAACCATGGTTTTACCACAAATAAAACCAAAACACATGGTTACTAGTTAAATCATGGTAAGCACAAATTGTCCATGGTCTTGCTACACTAACCATAGTTAAACCTTGGTATTTGTAGTAAAACTATACAAATGGTTATCAAATGCGCCAAAAAAAAAACCAAAAAAAAAAAACATGGTTACTACACTTTTACTACAATAAAACAATAGTTAATTTCCATAAGGGATATTATGATTTAGAACAAGTTGCCTTATTGTAATAACACAAAATGTATGATGCAGTATGTTTTTTACACTACATACTACATACTTACTGGGTACTTAGTGTATTATTCCAACATATATCTTACATGACACTGATACAAATTGTAGACTGTAAACTGATTTGGTTTAGAAATTTCCATATGAAAATTTGCCTGATGAAAGAGTATTGCATATTGTCATCTCAACAGCAAGTCTCATCAGCAGCATTGTACCGTTGAGGTGCAATACAGTGGAAAACTAGATTACTTGTTTCCAGCTGCTCCCAGGATATGACATACAAATATAACATATAAAATATAATCATAATACACATGTATACTTTCACCTGTGTTGTTCATCTCAATGATCACACATAAAGAAACACTAGTAAATACTATATATATTCTTAATACTATATATATTCATATATTCTTAAGTAAACTGTAGTATAATTTGATGAAGACTGTGGTGGTTTAATTATTATGTATACTATAGTATATTTCAATTTACTATACAATTGTTGTGTATTATGATGCTATGTTTATATTTTATATCCTGGGAGCAGCTGGAAACAGGTAATCTAGTTGCCACTGTGCACCTCAATGGTACAATCGAGGTGCTGATGAGACTTGCTGCTGAGATGACCATGTGCAATACTCTTTAATGAGGTAAATTTTGATCTAGAAATTTCTAAACCAAATTATAGCAGAAACTCTTTACATAATTTCCCAATAATTTCAGCTGTGTTGTTCAGTAATCTCCATGAACGCACACAAAGAAACACTAAACTGTGGTTTTTAACTTTACTATAATTAATACATTATAGTAACCTACAGTTTACTGTTTGTTTTAATGTCTTGTAAAACATATATTGTAATAATGCAATAAGTACATATAGTTTAAAATATACTGCATGTGTTATTACAATAAGGCAACTTGTTCTAAATCATAATATTGTTGCCTAACATAGTATCTAAATTATGATATTTGTAAGGGAGCAACTATACAAATGGCTTACTAAATACCCCCTAAATGCAGAGTGAAAAAAGAGCAGATGAGACATCTGACACTTTATTTATATTGAGACATAGTTGAAAAATATGTAACTATATGGCATAAAAAAAGGGCTAAGTAAGGACTAAAAGGTGCTAGTTGCCACAGAGCAGGCTGAGTTGATCTGATGTTCTTGGTTGGAATGCCAAACCCAGTGAAGGAATACAGATTTTGCTGTGCACATTAACCAGTGTTTACCAATCATATATAAGAGATGAGTATGAATAGTGTAACTGAAGTCTTTCATCCCGTGGCTTTGTTCCTCAGAGGTGTGTCAGCATGTATTTGTGTGGCCTGTAATAAATAGAATAAAGAATATGTCTCTAACAAATGATTTTTATACGTCACTATAACAATCCACATTATAGACTCACATTAGATGCAACATAAATTGAATTATTAAGAAACAAAAGGAACTCATGAGAACAAAATGATGATCACGTAATTGCTGTCTGCCACAGAAACTATACTGCTTGCTCACACTAAACACGCACAGCAGCTGATGGACTTCGGCAGAATGCACTGAGCTAGTCCCCAGACCTAGAGAAAGCGCTACTGTACTGCATCAAAAGGCAACAGTTTCTAAACAGTTCAAACGATGCTACTTACAAATTAACATACCAATGAATGAAGACAAAGAGATATGAAAGGGCAGAGAACTCACGATTAAGGGCTTGTTCATGCCAAGAATGATATATGTGCACTATGCAGAAATTTCCAAAACAAAACAGTTTATTAGATACACCTTGCTAGTACAGGGTTAGACAACCTTTTTCTGTCAGATCTGCCTTAAGTCTTTGTGGCATACATTCAATAAGGTCCTGAAATTTTGGTGCATTATATATGATAGCATCACACAGTTACTGCAGATTTGGTGATGTGAATCCCAGTGAGATCTGGTGACTGCGGAGGCCGTTTGAGTTTAGTGAATTCTTTGTCACGATCAAGAAACCAGTTTGAGATGATGAGCTTTGCGCCATCACAAGATGAAAGCCATCACTGTGGTCAAAGGGATGGACATGGTCAGCAACAATACTCAAGTAGGCTGTGGCATTTAAATAATCAGTTGGTACAAAGGGGCCCAAAGTTTTAAGAAAATGTCTTCCACATCATTACGCAACCAGAGTTGTGCAAACGCCCCTTTAACTCCTTAACTTTCTCCCCTCCCCTCATGGAAAGCCTAAGTTTACTTCACCTTTCTACAAATAAATCCTAATCTAATCATGACAAACCATACTGTTGAAAAAGTCTAAGACTCCTGAATATATATTTTACCACTTTTTTGTGTTACAAATTGTGTATCAAAAATAATAGATTAATTTATGACAAGAGTGCACCTCAAACATATACTTCATAACAGGTTTTCTGACCTTTGTCACAAAAATACTTTCTTCATTGCCTTTTTTCCTATCAAGCTTTAAGAAATCATAAGAAATTAAATATCAGTTGAAAACTTAAAATGAAAAAAATCATCCTTTGAAAACCATTTTAAAATCAGACATTGCATTACCATGGAAAATGTACATCAAAATCATATTACAAATGTTTTCGTTCACGGATTCTACAAATTTAAGTTTGAATAGCATTAACTAACTGCCCTGTCTGTCTGTCTGTCTGTCTTCCTGCGTGTTCATACAGTGAAATAACAGAAGCTAATTTTTCACTGGATCAGGATCAGTTCAGATGTCCAGTGTGTCTGGATCTACTGAAGGATCCAGTGACGATTCCCTGTGGACACAGTTACTGTATGAGATGCATCACAGACTACTGGAATCAGGAGGATTCGGGAAGAATCTGCAGATGTCCTTTATGCAAACAGACCTTTACACCAAGACCAGTTTTAGGTAAAAATGTGGTGTTTGCTGAAATGGTGGAGAAACTGAAGAAGATGAGACTCCAAGCTGCTGCTCCTGCAGTTCATCACACCGGATCTGGAGATGTTCTGTGTGACTGCTGCACTGGAATTGAACAGAAAGCAGTGAAATCCTGTCTGGAGTGTCGCAGCTCTTACTGTCAAAATCACCTTAAACAGCATGAGAATCTCTTCAGAGGTAAGGGACACAATCTGATGGACGCTACTGGACGACTGCAGGAGATGATTTGCCCTGAACATGATAAAATCCTGGAAATTTACTGCCATACTGACCAACAGTGTATCTGTATGCTGTGTTTGGTGGATGAACACAAAAATCATGACACTGAATCAACTGCAGCAGCAAGAAGAGAGAAACAGGTGCTGCTCCATACTTCTTTTCTTCTTCTTTTTTTAATTAGAGGAACCAACTGATTGTACTGAACCCATACAGCTATGGACCATTCACTCTTCAGGAGCATTTCTCGAATGTATTCATATTTCTGTTATTTGCAGAGATATTTGGAAGAAACACAGAAACAAATCCAGGAAATAATACAACAGAGAGAGAAAGATCTTCAGAAGCTGAAAAAAGTTGTGGAGTCTCATAAGGTGAGATTAGCCTCTTAAACTCTGCGGACACATGGTCATTTACAAAGCCTTCCTTGTATAGTATCTGCACTTACATGGTTTCATTTGAAAGCTTAGAGTCTCAGCTTTACAAAGAATACCATAACTTTTGAATTTCCGTCTAATTATTGCGAAGAATTATTCTTTTTTTTTGTTCTATTTTTTTGTATTTTTCACAAAACGGTCAAGTCATATATCACAAGAAAGCTCTCATTCTCAAGAATCTAACTATATAGGTTATTTTATAATGTTATTTATGAAAAATTACAATCATATTTTGTAGTTCAAAGGGTTTTCTATACAATGACACCATTTTTATTAATTTCCTCCATTATATGTGTGTAGAGTAAACATTTGAAATTGGGTAGAAAAATTTAGGCGAAAATAAAATGCTGCAGAGCTTAAGAGGTTAGAGAACAACATCTACTGACAGCTACATAGGTTGATCCTTCAGAGGTCATTCTAATATGCTGATTTGCTGCTCAAGAAAAAAATCTTATTATCAGTGTTGAAAACAGTTATGCTGTCTCATATTTGTGGAAAACCTGATACATTTCCAGCCCTGCTCACAGACTGTTTGAGGTACTAGTACTATGATCTGATTGTAATGTGTGTCCTGTAACAGCGCTCTGCACAGACAGCATTAGAGGACAGTGAGAGGATCTTCACTGAACTTATCCGCTCCATTGAGAAAAGCCGCTCTGAAGTGAAGCAATTAATCAGAGACAAAGAAAGAGCTGCAGTGAGTCAAGCTGAAGAACAACTGGTCCAACTAAAGAAGGAGATTGATGATCTGAAGAGGAGGAACACAGAGATGAAGCAGCTTTTACACACAGATGATCATGTAAATTTCCTCCAGGTAAAAGACTTTCTAAAACATGCAGAATAGAGGGCAATAGCAATCTTTCATAATTACAGGGAGTTTCTGTTTTTATCTTTGTGTTTATAGAGTTTGCTGTTGGTCTCTCAATATCTCTTTGGATCTACAGACACTTTCACTGGCAGTTGTCATCTGTCTTTTGATGATGTAGTGAAATCAATCTCTCAACTCAGAGACAAAATGCAGCACTTCTGCAGAGCGGAGATAGAAAAGCTAACTGGTAAAGGTAAATAAAATAATTTGTTCTCAGAAATGAGTTAATTAAATATAAAAATAGTTGTATTTTAATTTTTTTGGTGCTTTGGTGTCCGTAGTAAAAACTGTCAAAGTCAACGGTGCTCCTGAATGTCAGACCAGAAAGGAGTTCCTACAATGTAAGTTACAATAAATAATTGTTAAAAATAACAAAAATTGATTAATGAAATTGGAAACTTCATTATGGATTAGTTGCAGGTGTGACACTGACTGAAAACCATCCGTATCAGCATTTTTAGGAGTAAAACACATCAGACCAAATTAAACTTGACCTGAGAATGTGTGCACATGCAAATCAACCAGAGAACGAGCACTAGAGAACCTGTTTCCTGTTTGTTTTTATTAGATTTCAGTTTGTCGAGAGCATTCACTCAGTATCATTAACTAGTTTTTGACAGAGGTGGCTTTTAGAGCTTTTGCATCTGAACTCTTCATATACAATAACATGTTTTACAACTTTTAATGCAATTAATCCAATAAAAATATATGGATGGAAGTTTTTCAGATATGATTAACTCAAATCAATGAAAATCAACCACTGATGATTTTACCATTCAGAAAGGAACATGTCTTTATCATCATAAAACTAGCATTACAAACCGACTAGATACATCTGGAAAGTCACAAATATGCATTTTTCTCTATCAGATTTCCATCTGTTGACTCTGGATCTGAACTCAGTGCATAATCAGCTCCTGCTGTCTGAGGAAAACACGGTGATCACTGTCACCGACACACGTCAGCGTTATCCTAAACATCCAGACAGATTTGATTATTGGATGGAGGTGTTGTGTAGAGAGAGAGTGACTAGACGCTGTTACTGGGAGGTGGAGTGGAGTGGTGATGAGTTGTATTTATCAGTGGCATATAAGAGCATCATGAGGAAGGGAAAGAGTAATGAGAGCAGATTTGGAAGTAATGATCAGTCCTGGAGATTGTTCTGCTGTAACTCCAGTTGCTCATTCTGGCACAATAACATTGAGACTGTCCTTCCTGTAACCCATGTGTCCAGTAAAATAGGAGTGTATGTAGATCACAGCGCAGGCATTTTGTCCTTCTATAGCATCACAGACACAATGAGTCTCATCCACAGAGTCCAGACCACATTTTTTCAGCCGCTCTATGCAGGGTTTGGATTAGGTCACAACTCCACAGCAAAACTATGTCGGCTACAGCGATTCTACAAATAATATTGCCATTCAGCATGTATAAGTCACTGTCTCTTATTTTCAAATTTATAAATAATCTGGACGTCTATCAATCTTCTAATTAGATATTAAAACCTTACTTAATCAAAAAAAGGGTGGCATTATTGGAGTGAGAACAGATAAAGCTGAAAACGGTAGATGTTTGTATGTGGAATGTTAATCTAGTTTTTTGTTGAAGTTCTTCATGTAGAAATCACTGTATTAATATTCGCTGTTGTTAGGTGAAAACAAAACACTGTTAAACAATTAGTGGACTTAAATCTATGTAGTTATTTATATCCTTTTGATTTATGTATGAAAATGCCATGTCATTACCTGGGATTGTTTAATAAAGCTAAAGAAAAACAACATGTCTTCTGTGGCGTCATCGCAAGGTGCTAATCAGCTAGTATAATATGACTAACACAACATTTGCTGTGTGTAGAAGCAGGATATGTAGTTTCTGTGACACTGTAGTGGCACCTATCACAATTACAGCATATTTTCAAATGACCTTGTGTCATGCCTTTCCAAACATGACTCCACACAAACATCACAAATACAGCTTTGGGTGCTTGTGAAGGAATGTCTCAAAAGACACCTTCCAAAATCTCAAAGATTAAGTGCTATTCGCAGGCTATTTAAGATTATTTACTTGCTATGACTCAGCGATAAATGATAGACTATTCAACTCTACTCCGCTCCTCAAATCAGATCTTTATTTAGTTCTTCTTTGTCACAGTTTTACCTTCACTAGCAATAATAATAGCTTGAGAAGGAAAATGAATATAATACTTTGTCTTAAATGGACAATCCATCCCATGTGTCTTATGGTACTCATCACAGCAGCGTCATCTAGAGGAGAGGACTGAAAACACAGCACATCGACTCGTGGGGTGCTTCTCAGCACTAAAATTGCCACTTTCTCTGTGACTGTTAGGGACGGACAACTCATATCAATATGTAAGCATTCATTATTAACACAAGATTCAGCTGTAACATAATAATAATAATAATAATAATAATAATAAACACGAAGTTAAAAGTTAACAAGTTAAAACGTTTTAACAAGTTAAAAGGAAGCACCTTACCTTGTATGAACTATTCAGGGTATGTAGCTATAAGATCAGGTGACTACGGAAAGCAAAAAGTGTATGATTTCAACGCTGCAAATACCTTAACATCAATCGCCGTATCATTTGTCCATAATTGAACTAAAGAGCTCCTGTTACTGAATCGTCAATAGGCTACCTTTAACTCCTTATAAAAAAAACAAAGAAACAAACAAATATTTATTAGTGGACAAACGCAAAAGCACACCCCAGCCGTAACACCCATGTATTTAAAATGTCAAAATGTAAAAACAAAAGATGATAATGCACACATGGGAAAACATAAGCTGTAATAAAATGAAATACGAAATATCAGCAAGTTAAAAGGAAGCACACTGGTTTACTATTCGATGTATAAGATCAGGTGACTTTAAAGCGGAAAGTGTCCGATATTTAACTATCAGCAGTGTTTGGAAACGCTGCAAATACTTTCAGATTCTTTCAGCGACAGATCATTCACAGAAGGCTCTGGTTGTGGTGATTTCTTGAGACAGGTGAGATCAGATAATTACAGTGGTTCAAGTAATTGCAGAATCCAACAAAGCGATAGTAAACACAGACTACCTGCTAAAATTATTATAACAGAAAATATAAGTACTTCCTAGATGCTTGTTTTGTCAGCTTGTCTTCAGCAGCCTAGTAAACTATTTTTGTCTAATATAAAAATATAATAAAACTACTATTCAAAGCTGCATTTCTGCTCAGAGCTGTAGAAGTTGAGGGAAACAACTGTGATCAAATAGGGAAACCATGGCTGCTTTAAACTCATTAAAGCAAACTAATACAAGTGTAAGCATTAAGTTAAATATATTTTATATATGAAGAATTCAGATGCAAAAGCCTCTAAATCCATCTGACGTCTTTCTTTAAAAAATGCATTTTTTTCAGGCTCCGATGTATAGGTTTCTAAGTACTGGGACTCCTGATTGGGCTGAGGGTGGGATTTTAGCGATTTTGAAGTAAAAGTATTTGATATGAATATATGTTGAGAGTCGAGAGCATTCACTCAGTATAATTATCTCATTTTTGGCTTTTAGGGGGTTTTGCATCGGAACTATATATATATATATATATATATATATATATATATAATCTTGAAATCATTGTAATTATCTATAGTAGTTTTAATTTGATTGTCGTTCACAATGCTTCATTGGATTATAGTTATTTCCCTCATTAACAAAGTTGTTAGTGATTTATTGATGTTTTTTTTTTTTTTTTTTTTTTTTTGCTGGTTGGTTTGGTTCAACTTTTTACGAAAAACTTAAAAAACGTGAGAGGAAGTGAGAAAAACATTATGAGCATAGTTTCATAGGTTCTCCACCACATTTCCGTCTAACCACATTCCTAAACACCTATAGAAGTTTTAGTGCTTGAACAACTTGACAACGGTGAGTCTTTCATGTTTTCTGCAGTCTCATTATGATCTAGTTATGATATTGCTATGTAATGTGATTTGTATTATGTTGTGGCATAGTTGGTGATGCTAGTACTATTAAAGTAATCAGTATGCAAAGAGATAAATAATATTTATATTATTTATATGACTATTTATAATATTTTAGACAAATTTGTCATCTAAACAGTGTAGTCATTAAAAAAGGGGAAAAATGAACAAGTTATTCAGCAAGTCAGAGAAGTCAGTTTTGTAAGTATGTAATCAATCAGGAAGATATACCCTCTCCACTTCACAGAAGGACCTCAACTGTCAAGTTGCAGTGTGTAACATCCCTCTGTTGGTGTTCATATACAGTGAAATGACAGAAGCCAGTATCTCATGGGCTGAGGACCAGTTCAGCTGTTCAGTGTGTCTGGATCTGCTCAAGGATCCAGTGACAATTCCCTGTGGACACAGTTACTGTATGAGATGCATCTTAGGTTGCTGGGAGGAATGGAAAGGAATCTACAGCTGTCCTCAGTGCAGACAGACCTTAAGTCCAAGACCAGTTTTAGGTAAAAATGTGGTGTTTGCTGAAATGGTGTAGAAGCTCAAGAAGACGAGACTCCAAGCTGCTCCTGTTCCTCCTCCTGTTCCTGCTCGTCATCGCCATCATCACACTGGATCTGAAGATGTTCAGTGCAACTCCTGCACTGGAATTAAACAGAAAGCAGTGAAATCCTGTCTGGAGTGTTGAAGCTCTTACTGTCAAAATCACCTTGAACAGCATGAGAATCTCTTCAGCGGTAGTAAACACAATCTTATGGATGCCACTGGACGCCTGCAGGAGATGATCTGCCCTCAACATGATAAAATACTGGAAATTTACTGCCGTCCCGACCAGCGGTCTATCTGTATGCTGTGTTTGGTGGATGAACACAAAAATCATGACACTGTATCAACTGGAGCAGAAAGAAAAAATAAACAGGTACTGCTGTATCTAATAAACTGGTCCATACTGTATCTCATAAGCAACAGAAGAACAGACCTTTTTTAAAAAACCACATATATTTGAATGGTGTCGATTTAATCATAGTTGTGTTTTCCTCAGAGACATTTGGAGGAGAAGCAGAGAATATTACAGAAGATGATTTAGCAGAAAGAGAAAGATCTTCAGGAGCTGATAGAGGTTGTGGAGTCTCATAAGGTGAGTTCAGAGAAAAAAAAAAGTCTTAGTCTTAGTTTGATACTCTCCTCCTGGAGCTCTTTTAGTTCCACTGATTATAATGTGTGTCCAATACCAGCGCTCTGCACAGACAGCAGTGGAGGACAGTGAGAGGATCTTCACTGAACTCATCCACTTCATTGAGAAACGTCGCTCTGAGGTGAAGCAGCTGATCAGAGATCAGGAACAAGCTGCAGTGAGTCAAGCTGAAGAACAACTGGAGAGACTGATGAAGGAAGTCAGTGATTTGAGGAGAAGAAATGCTAAGCTTGAGCAGCTTTCACATACAGATGATAAGCATACAGTTTATTTCCTCCAGGTAACAGAGATCTGTTCATACCTGCAGGATGGTGATGATATCAAGGTTTAAGACTTTGTGTTTTTGTCTTTTTGTTACTGTAGAGTTTGCCGTCTGTCTCTCTCTATCGATCTTCAGAAGGCTTCACCATCAGTTCCTGTCTGACTTTTGATGATGTAGTGAAATTAGTCTCTCAACTCAGAGACAAACTACAGAAGTTCTCCAGTGAAACGATAGAAAAGATTTCTTTCTCAGGTACATTTCTAGGGTTTCACTGACTCAAGCTATAATCAAGCTGCAACAGGTTTTGTGTAGTTGTGCTAATTTCTTAACCTGTACAGTACAGTACCTTGCTTGTGAATCATTTCTTAATCTAATCAACTGGTTAATTTAAATATATAGATGAAGATTAAATTTGTTCTCATGAGTATTAAACTGCAGATGTTTTGGTGTTTGCAGTGCAAACTGTGCAGGTCTTGCTTCCTGAATATTGGACCAGGAATGAGTTCCTACAGTGTAAGTTACCATGAAGAATTCACATATGAAATCCAGTCTAAGTAGCAGTGTTGTTTTTCACTAGTAGCAGTGTTGTTTTTTCTTTTGTGTTTTTAAAATGCATTGGCTGCAACATAAACAAACCTTCAGATTTAGTTGCATATGTGATACTGGCTGAAAAGTGTATTTGGCCATAGACAAATTGAAAGGTTTATGAGTGCAGACATTTTGGAAAAGCATGTGGCCAAGTATGATGAACTATTCTAGGAATTTGTGCTCTGCATTTAACCCATCCAAGTGCACATGTAGCGCAGTCTTTAGCCTCCGTGTTAGTGCACCGCCTCCCATGATGGAGACCCACTTAGAGCGGGGTGTGAGTAGGACTTGGATGGAGGGGTTGCATTTGGTGCCGTGGCCTGGAAGGGAGTAAGATATATTACCTAGCAAAGGTGGACGACAAGGACCAGCCACACAGATGTGACCAATGGATACCCTGCCTGACCACGTCCAGGAGGAGGCCATTCCCTTGGTGGAGTAGGCCTGTACTCTGCAAGGTCATTGTAGTCCTAAGGTGGGACGGGCCAACCCAATAACATCAACTACCCTTAGCATGGCCTCTGAAGCACACAAAGAGATGCTCTGATTTCCCAATTTGGCTAGAGTGTTCAACTTATACTCTAAGGTTCTGGACCAGCCAGAGCAGATGCAAAGACTGCTCAACCTCAGAATCATGAAAACTCGAGAAGCAGTCCTGTGCCTTGAACAAAGTGGAAAGCACCATAGGCACATAGCCACACCTTGGCTGGATGACTAGGATCAACTTAAAACATGAAGCATTCACCAAAAGTTGCTTGCAAGTGTCCTAGATGCTTGACTGACACCAAAGCCAAAAGCAGGTCAGTGATATGTCAAACAGGAGGCCTCTGAGGGCCCTGAGGTCCAGATTGTTGGAAGGTCAGCCCTTCCAACAATTTGGCTGGCTACTAGGGAATGGTAGACTGCAATAGCTGCCACATGCACTTTGAATGAAAATGAAAGCCATAAATGAAAGTCTTCTTGATATGTGTAACTATATATATATATATATATTTTTTTTTTTCAAATGCATCAGATTTTCTCAAGCACAACTTGGTCTATATTAATGAAGAAAAGTCACAAACAATTGTGGGTTTTTCCTCATCAGATTCCTGTCTGTTGACTGTGGATTTGAACTCTGTAAATAATTCACTCCATTTGTTTGAGGGAAACACAGTAATCACTGACAATGGCATACTCCAGCAGTATCCTGATCATCCAGACAGATTTGCGTCTTGGGCCGAGGCGCTGTGTAGAGAGAGTGTGACTGGACGCTGTTTCTGGGAGGTGGAGAGGAGCTGTGATAGGACATTTGGAGTAGATATAGTAGTGACATACAAGAGCATCAGCAGGAAGGGAAATGGTCCTGACAGTGCAGCTGGACGAAATGATCAGTCCTTGAGTTTGTTCTGCTCTCCAGACTACTGCTCATTCTGGCGCAATAACATTGAGACTGTCCTTCCTGTAACCCGTATCTACAGAAAAATAGGAGTGTATAATAAATACAGTGGCAAGAATAAGCTTGTGAACAATTTGAAAATATCTGTATTTCTATATTAATTACTCATAAGATGTGATCTGATCAAAAATCTGAACAATTGTAGACAACCACTACTGATTAAACTAATAACACAAATAATTTTACTTTTCACTTTTTTTTTTCAAACAGGCTATAATAATCATTAAAAATGCAGGGTGAGATAGTATTTAGGTTAGGTTCAAAAGGTTCACAATCTTATTCTTACCACTGTATATCCAAAGTGGTATCTTCTCCTGCATAATAAAAGAGGGAAACAAATCTGCTGACTCTCTACACAAACTTTTATTACATGCAGAATCATAAGTATTCAAATCTAATCGCATATAATGTGATTTAATTTACATGTGCAGCATGATCATATACACTACAGTATCATAATATATAAATATTTTATTCATATATTTCTTGCTTTGTAATGTTTTGTTTGTTTTTTTCTTTTATGATGAATGATGCTGCACATTCCGTAAAAAACATGAGGTGTAATATTATGAAACATGAGGTATCAGCAATTTACATGTAAAACTCATGAATAAATGAACTTTGTTTGAATGAACTTTGTAACTTTGGTTTACTGTATATGAGCTGATTTGCGGGAATCAGAAATCATACAACTCCACGCCTCTATTTAAAGATCACCGATTGGAAAAACTGCAGATGCTTTCAGATTGATCGACGAATCCTTTATTTAGTCAAACAAATCACAAAGTCGCAGAAGGCACAAATTGTGGTGATTTTCTCTAGATCCAGGTGAGTTCAGAGCCTGACATACAGGGATGTTATGGTGCATGACTGTTTTGCTCTTTATTAAGGGTTTATGAGTTTTTAGAGTCTCTAAATGTCATAATTTGTTGCTGATTTCTTACTCTAACAACCAAAAGTAAATATAAAAATCGGCTTTTACAGAATGTAAATTTGCTGTTTCCTTTGACATATATATATATATATATATATATATATACATACGTATACATATATATATATATATATATATATGTATGTGTATATATATATATATATATGCATATATATATATATATATATATATATATATATATATATATATATATCAATTAAAACATTTAGAGCTGCATTTGGGCTCAGAATTGCTGTTTGTGTAAATGTAATATATATAATAATGAAAGTAAAGTCTTTTATTTAATGGAGATAACATTACAGAAGTATCAAATGAATGAAGGGCAATAATGACGATTAATGATAAATGACTGACTGCCGTTATGTCATTCTTTATCATACGTGTGATAAAGAACGACACGTCCAGTCCATTTTTCGAGATTATTGATTGATTGCTGTGATTAAGCTGATTAAAGTCACCTGCAGCTACAGGTGAGTTCGAAGTCTGATTGTACACAGGGGTGAAAAGTACTATTAGCCTACTTCCGAAAACATAGTGTGAGTAAAGTCATTGAGTTATTGTTACACATGAAACATGTCTATTTTCAGAACTAGTACAAAGAATACAAACATATTTAAATGTATAGGCTGTTCAGCATCGGCCACTAGAGATGCATAAAAATATTTTTTTACTTAAATCTCGAAGACATTTTCATTAAAACATCCCTCAAATTGAAACATTGCTAGCCTAAATATCAATTCATATGCCTGTTTAACAACAAAACTTATTCCTTTCAACTGTGAACCTTCAATGTGAATTGTCATTATTTAATGCGCAATTATATAAATATTCTTACGTCCCGCACTGCTGCAGAGACAGATTACTCTCTTGCTAATCATGTTGATTCATTAAAATAAAATGTAATAGATATTTACATAACCTAAACTGTACTCAAGTAAAAGTACACAATTTAATAACTTTAAAAAGTACAAGTACTTGTACTTTGTTGCTTTACACTCTGATTGACCACCTCATTTTGAACGTCTGAAACATGAAATAGTAACATACATTTATTAGTAAATCAACTGTTGTGTGCTGTGGCTCTGTCTGTCTGTGTGTTCATGTACAGTGAAATGGCAGAAATCAATATTTACGTGGATCCGGATAAGTTCAAATGTCCAGTGTGTCTGGATCTGCTAAAGGATCCAGTGACGATCCCCTGTGGACACAGTTTTTGTGAAAGTTGTGTCACAGGCTGCTGGGATCAGGAGGATCAGAAGGCAATCTACAGCTGTCCTCTGTGCAAACGGACCTTCACTCCAAGACCTGTTTTAGGTAAGAATGTGGTGGAGACACTGAAGACGATGAGACCCCAAGCTGCTGCTCCTGCGGTTCATCACACTGGATCTGGAGATATTCTGTGCAACTCCTGCACTGGAATTAAACAGAAAGCAGTGAAATCGTGTCTGGAGTGTCGAAGATCTTTCTGTCAAAATCATGTTGAACAGCATGAGAGTCTTTTCAGTGATAAAAAAGACCACAATCTGATGGACGCCACTGGACGACTACAGGAGATGATCTGCCATCAACATGATAAAATACTGGAAATGTACTGCCGTACCGACCAGCAGTGTATCTGTATGCAGTGTTTGGTGAATGAACACAAAAATCATGACACTGTATCAACTGGAGCAGAAAGGAAAGAGAAACAGGTAATGCTACAGTATAATGTAGTTTCTCGAGTAGTGCGAGGACCCTATTGGAATAGCTCCATTTCTTCTTCTCCAGAGTGAATCGCATTTTTGAGGGCCTAAACATGCTCAAAAACCAACATGTCCTCCAATTTATACGACCGACGTAAGTCGTTTTCACAAATCCTCAAATACATCTCTATAGAGCATATTCAACATCAAATACGTCTCTATAGAGCGTATTCAACATTTGCTCCCTTATCAGTAACAGGTATCTCATTCAACCTTAGCATTATGTGTAGGTCAATTAGTAGCGCGTTGCACTGCGAAGTGGTATAATCATATAAACACAGGTTCGATACCAAAGAACGCGTATGTTTTCATTGTATTTTCATTCATTGTGTTTTTTTTTTTTTTGGAATATGCATTAGAAATCATGATTTTGCACTATTTCTGTAAGGGGTAGGTTTAGGGTGGGGTTAGGTGTGGTCATTTATACAAATTACACCTAGTAAAACACGTTTAAATTACCATGAAATCAAAATAAAAACTCATACGTCATTCCATGACGTCAGATCCAACGCGACACTGTCATTATTTTTACGACCGCTAGAGGGCGCTTAACTTTAAAACGTAAACATGGGTCGTATTTGGTCGATTCAAAAACGTACAACTGGGTCGTATTTTCTTTGAGGACAGTCTCTGATTTGTAGTGCATGACCCTTACACAAATAGGCTTTGGTAGTGCAAAATAAATAAATAAATAAATAAATAAAACCAAATGCTTTTTTCCTGTTCTGTCTCCACTTAAACTTTTAACAGCTCAAACATTTAACAGCGAAACAATTTCAATTTCCAACAGTCGTTTCTAGCGCTGTCAATTGATTAAAATTCATTGATTTTATTCATTTATTTTTTTTAATACCGTGAAATGGAGGCGCGCAAGAGATTAACGCAGTTGCAAGCTGCTCACTCAAACGATCTAACGTCTCAAACTGATTAATTCTGGTGATGTCTGTGCCCTAAACGATGTTATATTTTACCATTTCACATCCAGAGATGAAGGATCGAATGATGAAGTTACTAAAGGAGTCTGATGACAGTCTGTTATATAGGCTAATCAGTGCACAAACAGCGGCAAACCGTGGCGGCGGCGCTGAGCTCTGCATCAGTTGTATGGTTCGCCATCAAGTGATACTTTAAACTTTATAAAGAAACAAATCGGGTTTTACTGATGCAAATATGTTAGAAACGATGCATCGCGATACAAATGCCAATTTGTATCCGATGCACACTTTTTAAACCGATGCATCGTTAACTTTTTAAGCTGATGCACCGAGCGAATCGGGGAATCTTCCCATCCCTAATATAGGTTTCAGAAGTGGGTGTGGCAAAAGGGCTTGATAGCGCCACATTTAAAATTCCTACGGAGTGCGACTCAAGCTGTGTTTACACACCAATACCTACAAAAAAGTCTCCTGGCACAATATCCGAAACCCAACAGATCCGAAACCCAAAATCATGGGTTTTATATTTGAATCTTCAAATGTGCTGAGTGTGATCATAAGGCATTTTCAATGCTAAATTGCGATGATCTTCGTGGAAGGGTGTGTCTCTGGCACCCTAACAAATTTTGATGCTTTGCCATGAAACAGGAACTGGCTGTAACTCAGGCAAACAATGTCCGATCTGCCCCAAACTTCACACGTTTAATAACAGTCATGTCCTAAATAGCACCACCTGCTGGCAACAGAAAGTGACATGTTTAACACTGTTAAGGTCTCCTAGCAACATATTAAACAGCATCAGGAAGTGTTAAATAGGATAGCAAAATGCTAGAACATGTTAGCAACACTTAGCTAAGTGTTAAAGCATGGTAATAATGCAATGAAACTGGAAGTTGCTGTAACTCAGGTATGCAGTGTCCAATCTGCACCAAACTTAACATGCAACATGTTATCATGGTAACACATGCTAGCAACACTTAGCTAAGTGTTAAATCATGCTATTAATGCAATGAAACTGGACGTTGCTGTAACTCAGGCATGCAATGTCCAGTGCAGACCAAACTTAACATGCAACATGCTACAATCATGGTAACGCATGCTAGCAACACTTAGCTATATGCTAAACCATGTTATTAATGCAATGAAACTGGAAGTTGCTGTAACTCAGACATGCGATGTGCAGTCTGCACCAAACTTAATATGCTACAATCATGGTAACGCATGCTAACAACACTTTGCTAAGTGCTAAACCATGCTATTAATGCAATGAAACTGGAAGTTGCTGTAACTCAGACATGCAATGTCCAATCTGCACCAAACGTAACATGCTACATGCTGCAATCATGGTAACGCATGCTAGCAACACTTAGCTAATTGCTAAACCATTTTATTAATGCAATGAAACTGGAAGTCTGATGTGTGTCCTATAATCATAGCGCCACCTGTTGACAGCAGGATATGTCATGCTTTACACTTATCCAAACATACTATGTTCAGTCTGCACCAAATTGTTTGAAGGGCTGGCCTGAACACATCTACTTGCCAATATTCAGTTATAGGCATAGCGTCTCCAGCTGGCAGCAGAAAGTTTGCCACATATAAATGACTATGACACATTCCTCCTATATTTACTGAATTAAAAGCATACTGCCCACAGATCACAGTTTTTCTATAGACACCGGTAGACAGTGAGCACTGGTGTGAGGACCCTTTCATCATTCATTCAATGATATGATGACCTGAAACATTAGTATCATTGCTTTAAACATCTTTGTTTTGTGCAGGGACATTTGGTGGAGAAACATGATAAATTAGAGAAGATAATCCAGAAGAAAGAGAAAGATGTTCAGGAGCTGAGAGAGGCTGTGGAGTCTCATAAGGTGAGTTTGGAGAAACAAAATAGTTTTAGTTTGAGACTCCAGTGCTGGAGCTCTTTTAGTCCCACTAAAGCCACTGTTGCTGTTTGAGGTACCAGTACTAGTGAATGATCTGATTGTGATGTGTGTCCTTTAACAGCGCTCTGCACAAACAGCAGTGGAGGACAGCAAGAGGATCTTCACTGAACTCATCCGCTCCATTAAGAAACGTCGCTCTGAGGTGCAGCAGCTGATCAGAGATCAGGAAAGAGCTGCAGTGAGTCGAGCTGAAGAACAACTGGAGAAACTGAAGAAGGAGATTGATGATCTGAAGAGGATAGATGCTGAGATGAAGCAGCTTTCAGAGACAGATGATCATATTCATTTCCTTCAGGTAACAGAGATCTTCTCAAATACTGAGGACTTTAACCAGCTTCTGTAATTACAGGGAGTTTGTGTTTTTGTCTTTGTGTTTGTAGTGTTTGCCGTTTGTCCCTGAATTAACAGGCTCAGCTGTCAGTTGTCATCTGTCTTTTGATGCTGTACTGAAAACTATGTTTCAACTCAGAGAAAAACTGCACCAGTTCTCCAGAGAGACTATAGAAAACATAACAGCAACATGTAAATACTAATTTATGATCAGAAATTTATTCAGCACCATTCATTAAATATATAAGTAGCTCGATTTCTGTGTGATAATTAAACTGCAGTTGTGTTTTGGTGTCTGTAGTAAAAAACATCCAGCTCGGTGGTGCTCCTGATTATCAGACCAGAAAGGACTTCCTACGATGTGAGTTACTAAAATACCCACAAATGTAACAATCCATCCTACTGGAAGAGTTTGAGTGTTTTACACTAAATCTGTTGCATGATTTTGTGCAGGACCAAACTCGAAACACACATTGTTAACATGAAAGTGCACAGTATCTTTTGGCACATGTCCCAGTTGTCAGGTGCTCCATTGTGCTTATTTATCAGTTCTTAACCAAAACATAGGAAGTAGTTCAGCATGGCATGTAAAGCTACGATTATTTGTATGACAATAAAGAAAGATAATGCATTACTTACTGCCACACAGCTGCAGTTTTCCTGAGATTCTCCGGTTTTTTACCATTCTATCCCGCTTAAATATTTTCCCGTATTTCTCCCATAGTCTATAAAAAAAATCACACTGGGTGTATTTTATATGTTTCCTAATCTCCCGTAATCCCCCGTAATGTGTATGGCCCAAGCCTCATTATATGAATAATCACGTCAACATATTTCAAAGTCGAATATTGTTTAATTTATTAAATATCAGCGCTGCAAGTTTCCACGTCAGGCACTCTGCTTTATTTTCTGCGGTTACTGAGAAAACGGCTTTATTCATGGCGAAAAGCGACACCTGCTGGCAGAATTAATCAAAAATAAAATATGGATTGAAGTTTCATAGATGTTTTGTGACACACACATGCAGTTTATAGCTGTATACATACATACATAGCACAGTTTAATAATGGTTAATGTGTTTTATTAATGATGGAAAGTAAGCAATTGTGTGTTTATCTCCATCAGGTTTCCGTGTGTTAAGTGTGGATCGAAACTCAGTGAATAATTGCCTCTGTCTGTCTGAGGGAGACACAGTGTTGACGTTTGCTAACAGAGATAAGTGTTATCCTGATCATTCGTTCCAATCTGATCAATGGCCGCAGGCCATGTGTAGAGAGAGTATGACGGGGCGCTGCTACTGGGAGGTGGAGTGGAGTGGTCATGGGGAATCAGGGGTTGGTGTATCAGTGGCGTATAAGAGCATCAAGAGGAAGGCAGAGAATAATGAGATTTTAGCTAACAATCAGTCCTGGAGATTGTACTGCACTCCTTCTTTCTGCTCATTCACACACAATAACATTGAGACAGTCCTTCCTATAACCCATGTGTCTAAAAAAATAGGAGTGTATGTGGACCACAGCGCTGGGATTTTGTCATTCTACAACGTCTCTGACACAATGAGCCTCATCCATAGAGTCCAGACCACATTCATTCAGCCGCTCTATGCCATGTTTGCACTTGATATACAGTCAATGGTGAAACTGTGTCGTCTAACTAAGTAAATCATGTGGAGGTTGTATAGAATATTTTGTCATATCACACTAGTGTAATAATCATAGGTTATTAAAATTTCACAGTAAATCAGTGCAATGATGGCTGTTGGAGCTGATAATGAAACTGATAAGATTGTAAATATGTGGATTTCTACATTCATTTCTCATCAATTTTGGCCTGATCTTAATTCAACTTAAAGTTGTATACAAACACAGTCTGACATAAATGCTTAACACACAAATAAATGTACGTTTCACATTTGTAATAATACAGTGAGTAATCATTTACAGTGTATAATGTAGAAAGTAAGGACATTTTCTATATATCAAAATATTTTTTTCTGTATTTTCAGAATGCACACAATTCACACTGTCAAAAATAAAATTGAAAACATTGTGATCATATACCAGACTCCTCTTCTTCATGTATGTTTTCTGTAGATTCTCCTGCTTAATGTGAGTACATGACTGCTACTGAGATGCACAGATTTCGCCCAGAGACAATATCCTGCTCAGTTGCCTTTTGAGGGAACATCAATGCTGTGATCATGCCAGTGCGCTGCCTTTGAACTTTTGACTGAATTGCAGAGCAACTTTTATGATGGCTGTTGTTGACTATTAATTCAATTAATAATATTTTTTTATAAACAACAGTAATATGTAATAATACTATTTAATATTGAGAAACAGTGTGTTTTTGTGATGGTGATTTTAGTTACATTGTTCCACCACTAGATGGCGACAAGTGTTTTTACAACTTTTATATTGAAAGAGACTGAAACACTGTTGAAGGAAGTTATTTTTACTCAACAACAGCTTGAAGACGCAGCCAGCAAATGCACTGAGCAGCACTGTCACAAGAAATCATCCTTAACAGATGAAAGGATAGTAACTCAGCAGACATTCAAACTAATGTTTTATTGTGAATATGAAAGAATGAAGAATGAATGCTGTATCAGATGCAGATAATCACACTAGCTCAGTCAATCTATCTCTCATAATACTCTACTACACATAATACAGTGAGCTTTTAAAACAGTAATACAAAAAGCTTTTAATGAAGCAACTAAATGCTTATTTGTTAGTTCTTAAGTGATGTTTTCATACAGGCTTATTTTAAAATCAGAAATAACGATGATAATAATGTTTAAAAAAATCACAATAAAAATATTTGTAATAAAGAAACAGTGGCAAAAAATAAGTTTGTGAATTCATATCTGGATAATTGATTACTGTACACTGTAAAAAAAAAAATCGTAAAATAATGGTCAAATGACTGGCAGCTACGGCTGCCAAACAAAAACCATAAAATTACAGCAAAACATCCTAATTAAAATAAAGTGCAAAAACTATAATTTTACAGAAATGTTCATTAAAGGTTTTACAGGGGAAAAAAATTATTTTACAATTTCCCCTCTTGTTTCAATTACATTCTTTTACTTTAATTTTACGGTTTTTGTTTGGCAGCCATAGCTGCCAGTCATTTGACTGTTTTTTAACAGGACAATTTTTACAGTGTAAAACCCTTATTTTACAGTTTTTTCCTTGTTTCATTTACATTCTTTTACTTTAATTTTACGTTTTTTGTTTGGCAGCCATAGCTGCCAGTCATTTGACCGTTTTTTTACAAGACTTTTTTACAGTGTAAAACCCTTATTTTGCAGATTTTCCTTGTTTCATTTACATTCTTTTACTTTAATTTTACGGTTTTTGTTTGGCAGCCATAGCTGCCAGTCATTTGACCGTTTTTTTACAAGACTTTTTTTACAGTGTAAAACCTTTATTTTACAGATTTTCCTTGTTTCATTTCTATTCTTTTATTTTAATTTTACGGTTTTTGTTTGGCAGCCATAGCTGCCAGTCATTTGACCGTTTTTTTACAAGACTTTTTTATAGTGTAAAACCCTTATTTTGCAGATTTTCCTTGTTTCAATTACATTCTTTTACTTTAATATTACGGTTTTTGTTTGGCAGCCATAGCTGCTAGTCATTTGACCGTTTTTTTTACAGGACCTTTTTTACATGGTTAAACCTTTATTTTACAGATTTTCCATAGGTTATTATGATCAAATACATTCAATTAAGTAATACACACCAATATTTCTACAAAGAAAACAATGTTATTTAACAGATTTCCCCTAAATCATTACGATCTAATACCTTCAATAAAATTAATACATACACAAGTTTGTAATTTAACAGTTTTATTTTGTAAGATAAAATTCTGAACAATAAAATCATCTTGCAACTTTAATAGACAGCATTTGTATAGTATTTAAAACATGTTGAAGTATAAGTTAAATGGAGTGATTCAGTTACAAATCTTAAATGAAATAGAACTAGAAATAGGATAGATTTACAGTAATTAAAAGAAGAACAGTTTCATGAAATTCTTATTAGGATACAGTAACCCATTCCAAACCAAAAACCAATCAGAAAACTGAAACAATTACAGGATTTTCACGGTTTCCACATGTTCCTGACCTCTGCGTACTCCATGATAATAAACATTTCACTTGTCTTTTAATTGAACATTCTAAATATACAAGTGAATAAATATAAATAAAATCAAAGCATACATTAATAGGTCCATTATTCCTACCAGACAGATATACAGCACATTAAGAAGAATCCTCCAAACGGACAGTAATCATCTTGATCCTTGGTGTATCTGTGAAGAAAAAAACAACAATATTCAGAAAATTTTTCAATTTTTAATTTCTTAACTTTTCCTTTAAACATGTTCTAATGGGAAAATGCAAACATCACCAAAAGAGAAACATAGACTAACAGTAATGGACACTCTTTTCAAGATCACTGCGCACTGTTAAAAACAACAACAACAACAACAATATTATTATTATTATTATTATTTGTACCCCAAAATAATGAATTTATTCCTAGAAAAAACGAGCACATCTATTTCATTCTGAGCGCACAGACATGTGAACGACCCCTGAAGGGTATCTGCAATTTAGTGCTATCTGGTATCCTGTCTAGTTTTAGGACTCCTGCCACTGTTTACATCTGTGCAAAATCCCGACATTTAAAACACAAACAAACTGCTGGCTCTCACTACTTGACACTACGTTGAGTGTTAAATGAAGAAGAGAACCACGTTCTGTATATCTTCGTACTGCATCCCTGAACATTCCTGCAAACTTGGACTAAAAGATAAATGTGTAGAATATGAGCATGTCTCCAAACACCTTGTTGAGCTGCAGGTTTAACAACACAGATGTTATGTTTTGATGAGCCGGAGGTTTAAAGGGTTAGTTCACCCAAAAATGGGTTTGGAACAACATCAGGGTGAGTCATTAATGACATAATTTTCATTTTTGGGTGAACTAACCCTTTAAGTTTAGCAGTGGCTGCACTTAATTTAATTAGGAATAATTAAATTATTAATTTGAATTATTTCGCCTGAAATGTTTACTGCTCCAAAATGTTCTATATGTTTCTTAAAAATAAGATAAACTGTGTTTAATAGAAGAAATGTTGTTGTTTTTTTACCCAGAAATTTAAAAATAACACATTTTAGAGTTGTAATCTAAACACTGTGATAGCATGAAATTTTTATCTAAGGTTATCATACTGTCAAAATCTCATACCGGCCCATGCCTAAGGGTGAGTAAATCATGTTGTATAAAGCTGAAATAAAGTTTCATACATCTATAGTATGAAGGAGAGAATATATTGTATTTGTTTTGGATGCATGCCATTAAAACGGACAAAAAGCAAGTTTTGTTATAGATTGCAGATGACACTTACTAGTGATGGGCTTGTTTCTTTGTTGCTGCTTGTTCTGCCTCCAAAACAAGTTTATGGTTCCAATGGTAGATCTATGGCCATACAGCCATAACGTTAGAGGTTTGAAAATACATTAATTTTGAGAAGACAACATTAATTTTGTGGTGAGCTATAGCCTATATGTAAACTTAAGAAAAAATGTAAAATAGTCTGTTTGATCTAAAGTAATTGTTTGCATGTTATCTCTCTTGTATTTCTATTTTATTTATCTTTTTGCACATAAAGGTCATTCCTATTGAAAACAAATTTAATTAACATGCAGACAAACGTCCAGTAATATGGCTGCTAGTGTGCATACATTAACTGTCTTAATGTTACCATGGCAATACTCACCGCCTGATGGTGTGGCTGGATATTTTTCATTACCCAAATTTCTGGATCATGAGGGAAACAAACACACACAACATAATTCATATTAGTTACTTACTTTATATTACTTTACAGAGACATTAGAAAAAGAGTTTATAAAGTTTTACTCACCAGCTCCACATAAAATACTCTCATTATAACCGGTCCGGTAAATTAGTCCCACGTTAAGGTGTCCAATGAATTCGGTTTGACTTGCTCTGCTTAACCAGTGACAAAGTAGTTCTCAGTTTATTCATTCAAAGTTCCAGTTATTTTATTCGTAAAACTAACTTAGCAGACACATGCTAGCAGCACTTCGTAACATTAGCTGGCAGTAAACTGAAATATACTAATATCGCTATTGTGCTAATTCGATAAGATTCTCATTTTACACACTGTTAAATACTGACATAGCGGAAACATTTGAAAAGTTGTTACCTTCTGTAGTTTGCAACATGTTCGCTGACTGTTGTGATTCTTGTCCATGTATGAAACACCTAACGTTAACCGTATCAAAGCACTACTGCAGTCTGCAAATGCCAAGGAGGCCAACGGACATATATTCAAACTTTACCCGAAGGCGCGCAAAGCTGTCATTGGCCAGATCCATGATGACGGTCGGAATAACCTATCATGCTGAATGATGCACTGAGACGCAGCCAGTAGTGTGATAGCATTCCAATAATAGGGAAATACAACAACAATAAAAAAAAAAAAAAAAAAAAAAAAAAAAATCCTGTTTATTTTATTTACACACACACACACACACACACACACTGTATAAGCTATAAGTGTTGCGCTGATCCCAGTTCAACTGCCTTCTGTTATTCAGAAAAAGAACTCCTGCACATTATTTGGTTTTCTAGCATCTTCTACCTTTATCAAAAGTCACTATATGATTTTGTGATCCATCATTTTGCACCGAGGATAGCTGAGAGACTCATGAAACTATTGCACAAGTTTCAAATTGGTTCCTGGATCAGCATTATTTTGAAAAAATATAGACTTGACTTAATCCCTACCCCTAAACCTAAATTTTCCTAATTTTCTGATTTTCCTAAAATCAGAGGGAAATGATAACTGATTAAGTGTGTAAAATCATCTGATCCTGTTCGTAAGCCTAAAACTAACATTTCCTGAAATGCTATGCCTTGATTCTGATTGTTTGAATGGAATGTTGTTCCAGGATCAACAAGGATGTTGATCCAGGAAAATGATTTACTTGGTGAAATCACATTCACCCTTGAACCTACTGCAAACTGCTTTTACCAAATGCAATATGTTCCTGGATCAACTTCTTTTGTTTAGGCTTATAATCAGTGTTTGGTGCTTGTACATCAGTGTCATTCATCTAACATTTCCTCTTAATGTAGGGATTACTGATAGGTAAGGTTAGGTTTAGGTGTAAGGATGTGGTCAAGACTACATTTTTAGTGACAGCATATCAACAAAATATGCTGACCCAGGAACACATCAAACTCACAAAAAATCTGGATGTGCACTCAGGACCAATGTAGGACTCACAAACAACAACCTCAAAACAGGAAAACAGTTGTGGATCATCCAGAAAATGTATTAAAAATATTAGGATTCAATGGTATGAAAACTTTTGTATGGGGTAATTTTTTATAAATTCAGGTTTATTATTTTGTTTTGTGGAGTATCTTTTACTGTGAAATGGCTTATTCAGGACATTACTAAATAAAAACAACATGCAATTTTAATGAGCTCTCTCATTTTATTAAAATTGTTAATATATTAGTCATGTAAGTTTCCTGAGCCAAACATGGAGAAATTTTTAATTGGTACCTATCCAAATTTGTTATCCAGACTTACATAGTTTAATTGTAAAAACACATTTAAAACAAGGCTTAGTTTAAAATGATCAGAAAACTGTTAAGTTGTTAGTATAGTCATAAACCTTATATTTATTAGGTACACAAGTAATTGCAAGTTATTAGTATAATTTTACCTAAATTTGAAAAATTTAAAATAACAGGAAATGTGCTGTATAAAACAGAAATTTTCCTGTATAAAAGACAAAAAAATTTAATTTTATTCCCCCTAAATTTCCTTAATTTGTAATTCCTAAAATAAATGTCATGTTGTTAATTTACAGATATTGTTTGTAATTTTTCTAAATTTTGAGTGTAATTTAAAATGACAAGAAATGGACTGTATAAATGATATAGTAATTTACCTGTATAAAAAACAAAAAAAAAATTTAATTTGTCTTTATTGATATAATTCCTAAAATAACGGTCAAGTTGTTAATTTACAGATATTGTTTGTAATTTTGCAAAATTTTGAACGTAATTTAAAATTAAAAGAAAAGTACCGTATAAATAATACAGTTATTTACCTGTATAAAAAAACAAAAAAAAATTGTAATTTGTCTTTACTGATATAATTCCTAAAATAAAGGTCAAGTTGTTAATTTACAGACATTGTTTGTAATTTTGCAAAATTTTGAATGTAATTTAAAATTACAAGAAAAGTACCGTATAAATAATACAGTTATTTCCTTGTATAAAAAAACTAAAAAAAATTGTAATTTGTCTTTACTGATATAATTCCTAAAATAAAGGTCAAGTTGTTAATTTACAGACATTGTTTGTAATTTTGCAAAATTTTGAACGTAATTTAAAATTACAAGAAAAGTACAGTATAAATAATACAGTTATTTCCTTGTATAAAAAAAAAAAAAAAAAAAAATTAATTTGTCTTTACTGATATAATTCCTAAAATAATGGTCAAGTTGTTAATTTACAGACATTGTTTGTAATTTTGCAAAATTTTGAACGTAATTTAAAATTAAAAGAAAAGTACCGTATAAATAATACAGTTATTTACCTGTATAAAAAAACAAAAAAAAATTGTAATTTGTCTTTACTGATATAATTCCTAAAATAAAGGTCAAGTTGTTAATTTACAGACATTGTTTGTAATTTTGCAAAATTTTGAATGT